>JAURSC010000042.1:0-481136 GCA_030788265.1 Drosophila americana | reverse complement strand
AAGTCCCTTCTTATTTAGCTCGCAGCACATATGTGAAAACAAGCTGGATCATATAGATGCCATGGGAACGATCGGCCGAAAATTATGTTTTTGTATAAAACAAAACATTTTGTTTTTCAAGATTCTTGACCAAACTCGGCATTTATAAGATTTACTTACTCCTCATATATATGCCAATCCTATTAAGAGCGGGAACAGTGCCCATAACGATGGGTCGAAAATTAAGTTTTTGTATGAAAAAACATTTTCTTTTTCAAGATATCTTGGCCAAAGTCCCTTTTTATTTAGCACGCACCCACCTATGTTTAAAACCAGCTGGATCAGACCACTATATCATAGATGCCATAGGAACGATCGCTCGAAAATTAAGTTTTGTTTAAAAAAAAACATTTTTGTTTTTCAAGATATCTTGACCAAACTCGGCATTATTATTTTTACTTTACTCCTCATATATATGTAAAATCCTATTGAATCGGACCACTATGTCATATAGCTGCCATAGAATCGATCGGTCAAAATTAAGTTGTTGTATGAAAAATATTCTGTTTTTTAAGATATCTTGGCCAACTCGATTTATTAGTTTTACTTTACTCCTCATATATGGCAAAGTCCAATTAAGATCGACCACTATACATTTAGTTGCCATAGGAACGAAGGGTGGAAATCTAAGTTTTTTGTATGATAAAACATTTTGTTTTTCAAGATATATTGACCAAACTCGGCATTATAAGATTTACTTTACTCCTCATATAGATGCACAATCCTATTAAGATCGGACCACTATCTCATAAGCTGCCATAGGAACGATCGGTCGAAAATTAAGGTTTTGTATGAAAAAACATTTTGTTTTTCAGATATCTTGGCCAGAAGTCCCTTTTATTTAGATCGCAGCACATATGTGAAACAAGCTGGATCAGACCACTATATCATATAGATGATGGGAACGATCGGCCGAAAATTAAGTTTTTGTATAAAAAAAAACATTTTGTTTTTCAAGATACTTGGCCGAAGTCCCTTTTTATTTAGCTCGCAGCACATATGTGAAAACACTGGATCAACCACTATATCATATAGATGCCATAGAACGATCGCTCGAAAATTAAGTTTTTGTTTTAAAAAAAACATTTTGTTTTTCAAATATCTTGACCAACTCGGCATTTATTAGTTTTACTTTACGCCTCATACATACAGAATCCTACTACGATTGGACCACTAGATCATATAGCTGCCATAGGACCGATCGGTCGAAAATGAAGTTTTTGAATAAAAAAACATTTTGTGTTTCAAAATATCTTGACCAAACGCGGCATTAATAAGATTTACTTTACTCCTCATATATATGCAAGATACTATTAGATCGGACCACTATATCGTATAGCTGCCATAGCAACGATCGGTCGAAAATTAAGTTTTTGGATAAAAAACATATTGTTATCAAGATATCTTGACCAAACTCGGCATTTATTTGTTTGACTTTATTCCTCATATATATGCAAAAGCCTATTAGATCGGAACCTATATCATAAGCTGCCATAGGAACGATCGGTCGAAATTTAACTTTTTGTATGAAAAACATTTTGTTTTTCAAGATATCTTGCCAGAATGTCCCTTTTTATTTAGCACGCAGCACATATGTGAAAACACTGGATCAGACCACTAGATCATATATATGCCAATAGGACGATCGTCGAAAATGAAGTTTTTTGTATGAAAAACATTTTGTTTTTCAAGATCTTGGCCAGAAGTCCCTTTTTATTTAGCACGCACCACATATGTGAAAACCAGCTGGATCAGACCACTATATCATATAGTTGTCATGGGAACGATCGGTCGAAAATTAGTTTTTGTATAAAAAAAAAACATTTTGTTATTCAAGATATCTTGACCAAACTCGGCATTTATAAGATTTACTTTACTCCTCATATATATGCAAAATCCTACTAAGAGCGGAAACCGCCATAGAACGATCGGTTGAAAATTAAGTTTTTGTATGAAAAAATTTTGTTTTTCAAGATATTGACCAAACTCGCATTTATAATTTACTTACTCTTCATATATATGCAAAATCCTATTAAGATCGGACCACTATATCATATAGCTGCCATAAGATCGATCGGTCGAAATTAGTTTTGTATGAAAAAAAAACTTTTGTTTTTTAGACATCTTGACCAAGTCGGCATTTATAAGTTAGTATGCTACTCATATATGCAAAATACTATTAAGATCGGACCACTATATCATATAGCTCCATAGAAACGATCGGTCAAAATTAAGTTGTTGTGAAAAAAATTCTGTTTTTCAGGATATCTTGACCAAACTCGGCATTTATTAGTTTTACTTTACTCCTCATATATATGCAAAATCCTATTAAGATCGGTCCACTATATCGTATAGCTGCCATAGGAACGATCGGTCGAAATTAAGGTTTTGTATGAAAAAACATTTTGTTTTTCATGATATCTTGACCAAACCTCGACTTTATTATTTTTACTTTACTCCTCATATATATGTAAAATCCTATTGAGATCGGACCACCATATCATATAGCTGCCATAGGAACGATCGTCGAATTAGTTTTTGTATGAAAAAACATTTTGTTTCTCAAGATATCTTGGCCAGAAGTCGCTTTTTATTTAGCACGCAGCACATATTTGAAAACCACCAGCTGGATCAGACACTATATCATATAGATGCCATAGGAACGATCGATCGAAAATTAAGTTTTTGTATAAAAAAAAAAACATTTTGTTTTTTCAAGATATCTGACCAAACTCGGCATTTATAAGATTTACCTTACTCCTCATATATATGCAAAAGAGCGGAACACTGCCACTTAAGAGCGGTACACTGCCATAGGACGATGGGTCGAAAACTAAGTTTATTTATGAAAACATTTTGTTTTTCAGATATATTGGCCCTACTCGGCTTTTATTAGTTTTACTTTACTCCTCACATATATGCAAAGTCCAATTAAGATCGGACCACTATATCGTTTAGCTGCATAGGAACGATCGGTCGAAAATTAAGTTTTTGTATGAAAAAACATTTTGTTTTCAAGATATCTTGGCCAGAAGTCCCTTCTTATTTAGCTCGCAGCACTATGTGAAAACAAGCTGGATCATATAGATGCCATGGGAACGATCGGCCGAAAATTATGTTTTTGTATAAAACAAAAACATTTGGTTTTTCAAGATATCTTGACCAAACTCGGCATTTATAAGATTTACTTTACTCCTCATATATATGCAAAATCCTATTAAGAGCGGAACAGTGCCATAGAACGATGGGTCGAAAATTAAGTTTTTGTATGAAAAACATTTTCTTTTTCAAGATATCTTGGCCAGAAGTCCCTTTTTATTTAGCACGCACCACATATGTTTAAACCAGCTGGATCAGACCACTATATCATATAGATGCCATAGGAACGATCGCTCGAAAATTAATTTTTGTTTAAAAAAAAACATTTTTGTTTTTCAAGATATCTTGACCAAACTCGGCATTATTAGTTTTACTTTACTCCTCTATATATGTAAAATCCTATTGAGATCGGCCACTATGTCATATAGCTGCCATAGAATCGATCGGTCAAAAATTAAGTTGTTGTATGAAAAAATTCTGTTTTTTAAGATATCTTGGCCAAACTCGATTTTATTAGTTTTACTTTACTCCTCATATATATGCAAAGTCCAATTAAGATCGGACCACTATATCATTTAGTTGCCATAGAACGAAAGGTGGAAATCTAAGTTTTTGTATGATAAAACATTTTGTTTTTCAAGATATATTGACCAAACTCGGCATTTATAAGATTTACTTTACTCCTCATATATATGCAAAATCCTATTAAGATCGGACCACTATATCATATAGCTGCCATAGGAACGATCGGTCGAAAATTAAGGTTTTGTATGAAAAAACATTTTGTTTTTCAAGATATCTTGGCCAAAGTCCCTTTTTATTTAGATCGCAGCACATATGTGAAAACAAGCTGGATCAGACCACTATATCATATAGATGATATGGAACGATCGGCCGAAAATTAAGTTTTTGTATAAAAAAAACATTTTGTTTTTCAAGATATCTTGGCCAGAGTCCCTTTTTATTTAGCTCGCAGCACATATGTGAAAACAAGCTGGATCAGACCACTATATCATATAGATGCCATGGGAACGATCGGCCGAAAATTAAGTTTTTGTATAAAAAAAAACATTTTGTTTTTCAAGATATCATGGCCAGAAGTCCCTTTTTTATTAGCACGCACCACATATGTCAAAACCAGCTGGATCAGACCACAATATCATATGAGAGGCCATAGGACGATCGCTCGAAAATTAAGTTTTTGTTTTAAAAAAACATTTGTTTTTCAAGATATCTTGACCAAACTCGGCATTTATTGTTTTACTTTACTCCTCATACATGTACAGAACCTACTACTACGATTGGACCACTAGATCATATAGCTGCCATAGGACCGATCGGTCGAAATGAAGTTTTTGAATAAAAACATTTTGTGTTTCAAAAATCTTGACCAAACGCGGCATTAATAAGATTTACTTTACTCCTCATATATAGCAAGATACTATTAAGATCGGACCACTATATCGTATAGCTGCCATAGCAACGATCGGTCGAAATTAAGTTTTTGGATGAAAAACTATTGTTTATCAAGATCTTGACAAACTCGGCATTTATTTGTTGACTTTATTCCTCATATATATGCAAAAGCCTATTTAGATCGGACACTATATCATAAAGCTGCCATAGGAACGATCGGTCGAAAATTAACTTTTGTATGAGAAAACATTTTGTTTTTCAAGATATCTTGCCAGAAGTCCCTTTTTATTTAGCACGCAGCACATATGTGAAAACCAGCTGGATCAGACCACTAGATCATATAGATGCCATAGGAACGATCGGTCGAAAATGACGTTTTTGTATGAAAAAACATTTTGTTTTTCAAGATATCTTGGCCAGAAGTCCCTTTTTATTTAGCACGCACCACATATGTGAAACCAGCTGGATCAGACCACTATATCATATAGTTGTCATGGGAACGATCGGTCGAAAATTAAGTTTTTGTATAAAAAAAACATTTTGTTATTCAAGATATCTTGACCAAACTCGGCATTTATAAGATTTACTTTACTCCTCATATATATGCAAAATCCTACTAAGAGCGGAACACTGCCATAGGAACGATCGGTTGAAAATTAAGTTTTTGTATGAAAAAAAATTTTGTTTTTCAAGATATCTTGACCAAACTCGGCATTTATAAGATTTACTTTACTCTTCATATATATGCAAAATCCTATTAAGATCGGACCACTATATCATATAGCTGCCATAAGATCGATCGGTCGAAAATTAAGTTTTTGTATGAAAAACATTTTCTTTTTCAAGATATCTTGGCCAAAGTCCCTTTTTATTTAGCACGCACCACATATGTTTAAACCAGCTGGATCAGACCACTATATCATATAGATGCCATAGGAACGATCGCTCGAAAATTAAGTTTTTGTTTAAAAAAAAACATTTTGTTTTTCAAGATATCTTGACCAAACTCGGCATTATTAGTTTTACTTTACTCCTCATATATATGTAAAATCCTATTGAGATCGGACCACTATGTCATATAGCTGCCATAGAATCGATCGGTCAAAAATTAAGTTGTTGTATGAAAAAATATTCTGTTTTTTAAGATATCTTGGCCAAACTCGATTTATTAGTTTTACTTTACTCCTCATATATATGCAAAGTCCAATTAAGATCGGATCACTATATCATTTAGTTGCCATAGGAACGAAAGGTGGAAATCTAAGTTTTTGTATGATAAAACATTTTGTTTTTCAAGATATATTGACCAAACTCGGCATTTATAAATTTACTTTACTCCTCATATATATGCAAAATCCTATTAAGATCGGACCACTATATCATATAGCTGCCATAGGAACGATCGGTCGAAAATTAAGGTTTTGTATGAAAAACATTTTGTTTTTCAAGATATCTTGGCCAGAAGTCCCTTTTTATTTAGATCGCAGCACATATGTGAAAACAAGCTGGATCAGACCACTATATCATATAGATGATATGGGAACGATCGGCCGAAAATTAAGTTTTTGTATAAAAAAAAACATTTTGTTTTTCAAGATCTTGGCCAGAAGTCCCTTTTTATTTAGCTCGCAGCACATATGTGAAAACAAGCTGGATCAGACCACTATATCATATAGATGCCATGGGAACGATCGGCCGAAAATTAAGTTTTTGTATAAAAAAAACATTTTGTTTTTCAAGATATCATGGCCAGAAGTCCCTTTTTATTTAGCACGCACCACATATGTCAAAACCAGCTGGATCAGACCACTATATCATATAGAGGCCATAGGAACGATCGCTCGAAAATTAAGTTTTTGTTTTAAAAAAAACATTTTGTTTTTCAAGATATCTTGACCAAACTCGGCATTTATTAGTTTTACTTTACTCCTCATACATGTACAGAATCCTACTACGATGGACCACTAGATCATATAGCTGCCATAGGACCGATCGGTCGAAAATGAAGTTTTTGAATAAAAAACATTTTGTGTTTCAAAATATCTTGACCAAACGCGGCATTAATAGATTTACTTTACTCCTCATATATATGCAAGATACTATTAAGATCGGACCACTATATCGTATAGCTGCCATAGCAACGATCGGTCGAAAATTAAGTTTTTGGATGAAAAAACATATTGTTTATCAAGATATCTTGACCAAACTCGGCATTTATTTGTTTGACTTTATTCCTCATATATATGCAAAAGCCTATTTAGATCGGAACACTATATCATAAAGCTGCCATAGGAACGATCGGTCGAAAATTACTTTTTGTATGAGAAACATTTTGTTTTTCAAGATATCTTGCCAGAAGTCCCTTTTTATTTAGCACGCAGCACATATGTGAAAACCAGCTGGATCAGACCACAAGATCATATAGATGCCATAGGAACGATCGGTCGAAAATGAAGTTTTTGTATGAAAAAACATTTTGTTTTTTCAAGATATCTTGGCCAGAAGTCCCTTTTTATTTAGCACGCACCACATATGTGAAAACCAGCTGGATCAGACCACTATATCATATAGTTGTCATGGGAACGATCGGTCGAAAATTAAGTTTTTGTATAAAAAAAAACATTTTGTTATTCAAGATATCTTGACCAAACTCGGCATTTATAAGATTTACTTTACTCCTCATATATATGCAAAATCCTACTAAGAGCGGAACACTGCCATAGGAACGATCGGTTGAAAATTAAGTTTTTGTATGAAAAAAATTTTGTTTTTCAAGATATCTTGACCAACTCGGCATTTATAAGATTTACTTTACTCTTCATATATATGCAAAATCCTATTAAGATCGGACCACTATATCATATAGCTGCCATAAGATCGATCGGTCGAAAATTAAGTTTTTGTATGAAAAACATTTGTTTTTTAAGACATCTTGACCAAAGTCGGCATTTATAAGTTTTAGTATGCTACTCATATATATGCAAAATACTATTAAGATCGGACCACTATATCATATAGCTGCCATAGAACGATCGGTCAAAATTAAGTTGTTGTATGAAAAAATATTCTGTTTTTCAAGATATCTTGACCAAGCTCGGCATTTATTAGTTTACTTTACTCCTCATATATATGCAAAATCCTATTAAGATCGGTCCACTATATCGTATAGCTGCCATAGGAACGATCGGTCGAAAATTAAGGTTTTGTATGAAAAAACATTTTGTTTTTCATGATATCTTGACCAAACTCGGACTTTATTATTTTTACTTTACTCCTCATATATATGTAAAATCCTATTGAGATCGGACCACCATATCATATAGCTGCCATAGGAACGATCGGTCGAAAATTAAGTTTTTGTATGAAAAAACATTTTGTTTTTCAAGATATCTTGGCCAGAAGTCGCTTTTTATTTAGCACGCAGCACATATGTGAAAACCAGCTGGATCAGACCACTATATCATATAGATGCCATAGGAACGATCGATCGAAAATTAAGTTTTTGTATAAAAAAAAAAAACATTTTGTTTTTCAAGATATCTTGACCTAACTCGGCATTTATAAGATTTACTTTACTCCTCATATATATGTAAATCCTATTGAGATCGGACCACCATATCATATAGCTGCCATAGAACGATCGGTCAAAAATTAAGTTTTTGTATGAAAAAATATTCTGTTTTTCAAGATATCTTGACCAAACTCGGCATTTATTAGTTTACTTTACTCCTCATACATATACAAATCCTATTAAGATTAGACCACTAGATCATATAGCTGCCTTGGGAACGAAGGGTCGAAAATTAGTTTTTGAATAAAAAACATTTTGTTTTTCAAAATATCTTGACCAAATGCGGCATTTATAAGATTTACTTTACTCCTCATATATATGCAAAATACTATTAAGATTAGACCACTAGATCATATAGCTGCCTTGGGAACGGTCGGTCGAAAATTAAGTTTTTGAATAAAAAAACATTTTTTTTTTCAAAATATCTTGGCCAAACGCGGCATTTATCAGTTTTACTTTACTCCTCATATATATGCAAAATACTATTAAGATTGGACCACTAGATCTATAGCTGCCTAGGAACGGTCGGTCGAAAATTAAGTTTTTGAATAAAAAAACATTTTTTTTTCAAAATATCTTGACCAAACGCGGCATTTATCAGTTTTACTTTACTCCTCATACATATGCAAAATACTATTAAGATCCGAAAACTATATCATATAGCTGCCATAGGAACGATCGGTCGAAATTAAGTTTTTGTATGAGAAAACATTTTGTTTTTCAAGATATCTTGGCCAGAAGTCGCTTTTTATTTAGCACGCAGCACATATGTGAAAACCAGCTGGATCACACCACTATATCATATAGATGCCATGGGAACGATCGGTCGAAAATTAAGTTTTTGTATAAAAAAAACATTTTGTTATTCAAGATATCTTGACCAAACTCGGCATTTATAAGATTTACTTTACTCCTCATATATATGCAAAATCCTACTAAGAGCGGAACACTGCCATAGGAACGATCGGTTGAAAATTAAGTTTTTGTATGAAAAAAAATTTTGTTTTTCAAGATATCTTGACCAAACTCGGCATTTATAAGATTTACTTTACTCTTCATATATATGCAAAATCCTATTAAGATCGGACCACTATATCATATAGCTGCCATAAGATCGATCGGTCGAAAATTAAGTTTTTGTATGAAAAAACATTTTGTTTTTAAGACATCTTGACCAAAGTCGGCATTTATAAGTTTTAGTATGCTACTCATATATATGCAAAATACTATTAAGATCGGACCACTATATCATATAGCTGCCATAGAAACGATCGGTCAAAAATTAAGTTGTTGTATGAAAAATATTCTGTTTTTCAAGATATCTTGACCAAGCTCGGCATTTATTAGTTTTACTTTACTCCTCATATATATGCAAAATCCTATTAAGATCGGTCCACTATATCGTATAGCTGCCATAGGAACGATCGGTCGAAAATTAAGGTTTTGTATGAAAAAACATTTTGTTTTTCATGATATCTTGACCAAACTCGGACTTTATTATTTTTACTTTACTCCTCATATATATGTAAAATCCTATTGAGATCGGACCACCATATCATATAGCTGCCATAGGAACGATCGGTCGAAATTAAGTTTTTGTATGAAAAAACATTTTGTTTTTCAAGATATCTTGGCCAGAAGTCGCTTTTTTATTTAGCACGCAGCACATATGTGAAAACCAGCTGGATCAGACCACTATATCATATAGATGCCATAGGAACGATCGATCGAAAATTAAGTTTTTGTATAAAAAAAAAAAACATTTTGTTTTTCAAGATATCTTGACCTAACTCGGCATTTATAAGATTTACTTTACTCCTCATATATATGTAAAATCCTATTGAGATCGACCACCATATCATATAGCTGCCATAGAAACGATCGTCAAAAATTAAGTTTTTGTATGAAAAATATTCTGTTTTTCAAGATATCTTGACCAAACTCGGCATTTATTAGTTTTACTTTACTCCTCATACATATACAAAATCCTATTAAGATTAGACCACTAGATCATATAGCTGCCTTGGGAACGAAGGTCGAAAATTAAGTTTTTGAATAAAAAACATTTTGTTTTTTCAAAATATCTTGACCAAATGCGGCATTTATAAGATTTACTTTACTCCTCATATATATGCAAAATACTATTAAGATTAGACCACTAGATCATATAGCTGCCTTGGGAACGGTCGGTCGAAAATTAAGTTTTTGAATAAAAAAACATTTTTTTTTCAAATATCTTGGCCAAACGCGGCATTTATCAGTTTTACTTTACTCCTCATATATATGCAAAATACTATTAAGATTGGACCACTAGATCATATAGCTGCCTTAGGAACGGTCGGTCGAAAATTAAGTTTTTGAATAAAAAAACATTTTTTTTTCAAAATATCTTGACCAAACGCGGCATTTATCAGTTTTACTTTACTCCTCATACATATGCAAATACTATTAAGATCCGAAAACTATATCATATAGCTGCCATAGGAACGATCGGTCGAAAATTAAGTTTTTGTATGAGAAAACATTTTGTTTTTCAAGATATCTTGGCCAGAAGTCGCTTTTTATTTAGCACGCAGCACATATGTGAAAACCAGCTGGATCACACCACTATATCATATAGATGCCATGGGAACGATCGATCGAAAATTAAGTTTTTGTATAAAAAAAACTTTTTGTTTTTTCAAGATATCTTGACAAAACTCGGCATTTATAAGATTTACTATACTTCTCGTATATATGCAAAGTCCTATTAAGAGCGGAACACTGCCATAGGAACGATCGGTCGAAAATTAAGGTTTTGTATGAAAAAACATTTTGTTTTCAAGATATCTTGACCAAAGTCGGCATTTATTAGTTTTACTTTACTCCTCATATATATGCAAAATCCTATTAGGAGCGGAACACTGCCATGGGAACGATCGGTCGAAAATTAAGGTTTTGTATGAAAAAACCTTTTGTTTTTCAAGATATCTTGACCAAACTCGGCATTTATTAGTTTTACTGTACTCCTTATATATATGCAAAATCCTATAAGTTTTATTAGGTTTACTGTACTCCTTATATATATGAAAAATCAAATTAAGATCGGACCACTATATGATTGTGAGGCGGCTAATGAGACCAGCCACCCCACAGTTTTCACGGCAAGGAGCCATCATCCCTTTGGCCAAATTACGGCAAGGAGCCGCTCTCGGACAACGTATTAATTTTCTTTAGTTATAAGTATTAGTTATATTAGGTTAAGATCTTAGTGAAATAAGAGGCAAAGAGCCATCAGTAATAAAAGCAGTTCGATTAGTAGTAAAGAGGCAAGGAGCCGCGAATATTATAATTGATTTAAATAGTGAGTTTGAATTTAACCGCCGGCCGCCGCTCCAACCGTGCGTTGTCGATCGGTTGCTCCACACCGTCTTTGAGAGCGCAACTTCAATTCGGCGGCGAAGAGCGAAAGCTCCGAGGCGAAGTTGCGAAAGCTCGCGACGAAGTTGAGCAGCCGAAGCGAGCGCATGGCTTGCCGGCGAGCGTGCCGGCACTTGTGGATTGAACATTAAGGGTGAGTAGAATTGTTGCGCGAGATAAACGAAATCATGGATGGTATAGTGGATCGCTAGGGCTCCAGAAAACAGTGCGGCAGGGTTTAGCTTAGGATTTACGATAAGGTCGGAATGAATAATAGTGAATAAAGTGCCAACGTTGTAATTATCTAGAAAGTATTGGATTATTCTCTGTTTCCTGGTAACCCGGCTTACCTTAACATCGGAACTAACCGGTGTTCGACCTAACCTCGAACGAGGGGCATGCGGTACGAGATTGTGGCTCCGGGGTGGGCATTGCCGGTTGGTGTTTAGGTAGTGGAGTTGGTGCGAGGCCACGGCCCGCTAGTGTAGGTGGGTTTGAGGCCACGCCCCGCTAGCATAGATGGTTTGAGGCAACGGCCCGCTAGCATAGATGGTACGAGGCCACGGCCCGATGGTGTAGGTGTGTAGAGGTAGATCTGGGATTGGTTTGGTCAGGATACTCACCCCCCCCCCCCCCCCTTTAAGCCATCTCTCCCAGCGAAATTATAAATAACTTGTAACTCGCTAGACCTGGTAAGACTGAGAATTATACTCCGGCCGGAAGCTTCCTTACAAGTGGCGCCCAAGCAGGGACCAAGAGGCGTTTAGGGGTGTGGCATGTCGGCGGATTAAAGCCCTCAAGCATGCCCGAATAGGTATTTTCCAAAAAAAAATATATAGGGTATTTCTAGTCGGGTATACCCTAGAGGGAAGGTAACCTAGCAGAGAGCGCGCGCGCGCCAGCCGGGCGACATCGAGACCACGTTCGCACACGGGTGCCCACACGCGCGGCGCAGTCGACGTCGTCGTCGAAGAACCGTTAAGGCGTCGCGGCAGCTGTTTAATTAAGTTTTTGTATGAAAAAACATTTTGTTTTTTAAGACATCTTGACCAAAGTCGGCATTTATAAGTTTTAGTATGCTACTCATATATATGCAAAATACAATTAAGATCGGACCACTATATCATATAGCTGCCATAGAAACGATCGGTCAAAATTAAGTTGTTGTATGAACAAATATTCTGTTTTTCAAGATATCTTGACCAAACTCGGCATTTATTAGTTTGACTTTACTCCTCATATATATGCAAAATCCTATTAAGATCGGTCCACTATATCGTATAGCTGCCATAGGAACGATCGGTCGAAAATTAAGGTTTTGTATGAAAAAACATTTTGTTTTTCAAGATATCTTGACCAAACTCGGCATTTATAAGATTTACTTTACTCCTCATATATATGTAAAATCCTATTGAGATCGGACCACCATATCATATAGCTGCCATAGAAACGATCGGTCAAAAATTAAGTTTTTTTATGAAAAAATATTCTGTTTTTCAAGATATCTTGACCAAACTCGGCATTTATTAGTTTTACTTTACTCCTCATATATATGCAAAATCCTATTAGGAGCGGAACACTGCCATGGGAACGATCGGTCGAAAATTAAGGTTTTGTATGAAAAAATATTCTGTTTTTCAAGATGTCTTGACCAAACTCGGCATTTATTAGTTTTACTTTACTCCTCATACATATACAAACTCCTATTAAGATTGGACCACTAGATCATATAGCTGCCATAGGAACGAAAGGTCGAACATTAAGTTTTTGAATAAAAAAACATTTTGTTTTTCAAAATATCTTGACCAAACGCGGCATTTATAAGATTTACTTTACTCCTCATAATATGCAAAATACTATTAAGATTAGACCACTAGATCATATAGCTGCCTTGGGAACGGTCGGTCGAAAATTAAGTTTCTGAATAAAAAAACATTTTTTTTTCAATATATATTGACCAAACGCGGCATTTATCAGTTTTACTTTACTCCTCATACATATGCAAAATACTATTAAGATCCGAAAGCTATATCATATAGCTGCCATAGGAACGATCGGTCGAAAATTAAGTTTTTGTATGAGAAAACATTTTGTTTTTCAAGATATCTTGGCCAGAAGTCGCTTTTTATTTAGCACGCAGCACATATGTGAAAACCAGCTGGATCACACCACTATATCATATAGATGCCATGGGAACGATCGATCGAAAATTAAGTTTTTGTATAAAAAAAAACTTTTTGTTTTTCAAGATATCTTGACAAAACTCGGCATTTATAAGATTTACTATACTTCTCGTATATATGCAAAGTCCTATTAAGAGCGGAACACTGCCATGGGAACGATCGGTCGAAAATTAAGGTCTTGTATGAAAAAACCTTTTGTTTTTCAAGATATCTTGACCAAACTCGGCATTTATTAGTTTTACTGTACTCCTATATATATGCAAAATCCTATAAGTTTTATTAGGTTTACTGTACTCCTTATATATATGAAAAATCAAATTAAGATCGGACCACTATATGATTGTGAGGCGGCTAATGAGACCAGCCACCCCACAGTTTTCACGGCAAGGAGCCATCATCCCTTTGGCCAAATTACGGCAAGGAGCCGCTCTCGGGACAACGTATTAATTTTCTTTAGTTATAAGTATTAGTTATATTAGGTTAAGATCTTAGTGAAATAAGAGGCAAGGAGCCATCAGTAATAAAAGCAGTTCGATTAGTAGTAAAGAGGCAAGGAGCCGCGAATATTATAATTGATTTAAATAGTGAGTTTGAATTTAACCGCCGGCCGCCGCTCCAACCGTGCGTTGTCGATCGGTTGCTCCACACCGTCTTTGAGAGCGCAACTTCAATTCGGCGGCGAAGAGCGAAAGCTCCGAGGCGAAGTTGCGAAAGCTCGCGACGAAGTTGAGCAGCCGAAGCGAGCGCATGGCTTGCCGGCGAGCGTGCCGGCACTTGTGGATTGAACATTAAGGGTGAGTAGAAGTGTTGCGAGAGATTAACGAAATCATGGATGGTATAGTGGATCGCTAGGGCTCCAGAAAACAGTGCGGCAGGGTTTAGCTTAGGATTTACGATAAGGTCGGAATGAATAATAGTGAATAAAGTGCCAACGTTGTAATTATCTAGAAACTATTGGATTATTCTCTGTTTCCTGGTAACCCGGCTTACCTTAACATCGGAACTAACCGGTGTTCGACCTAACCTCGAACGAGGGGCATGCGGTACGAGATTGTGGCTCCGGGGTGGGCATTGCCGGTTGGTGTTTAGGTAGTGGAGTTGGTGCGAGGCCACGGCCCGCTAGTGTAGGTGGTTTGAGGCCACGCCCCGCTAGCATAGATGGTTTGAGGCAACGGCCCGCTAGCATAGATGGTACGAGGCCACGGCCCGATGGTGTAGGTGTGTAGAGGTAGATCTGGGATTGGTTTGGTCAGGATACTCACCCCCCCCCCCCCCCCCCCCCCCCCCTTTAAGCCATCTCTCCCAGCGAAATTATAAATAACTTGTAACTCGTAAGACCTGGTAAGACTGAGAATTATACTCCGGCCGGAAGCTTCCTTACAAGTGGCGCCCAAGCAGGGACCAAGAGGCGTTTAGGGGTGTGGCATGTCGGCGGATTAAAGCCCTCAAGCATGCCCGAATAGGTATTTTCCAAAAAAAAAAAAAATATAGGGTATTTCTAGTCGGGTATACCCTAGAGGGAAGGTAACCTAGCAGAGAGCAAGAAAAAAAGGTCATGTATGTGCGAAATATGAAAATAGGGTATTAGGTAGTCCGGTATACCCCAGAGAACATTTCTATACCCTGTGTTAGGCATAGCCAGAAAATGAACACGTGCAGCTGGTGAGTGACAAAAATGCTAGCAGCAAGCAGTAAGATAAAGAGACGAAAACATAACGGTCGGCCGTGAGAGTACAGCGCGCGCGCGCCAGCCGGGCGACATCGAGACCACGTTCGCACACGGGTGCCCACACGCGCGGCGCAGTCGACGTCGGCGTCGAAGAACCGTTAAGGCGCTGCTGTTTAATTAAGTTTTTGTATGAAAAAACATTTCGTTTTTAAGACATCTTGACCAAAGTCGGCATTTATAAGTTTTAGTATGCTACTCATATATATGCAAATACTATTAAGATCGGACCACTATATCATATAGCTGCCATAGAAACGATCGGTCAAAAATTAAGTTGTTGTATGAACAAATATTCTGTTTTTCAAGATATCTTGACCAAACTCGGCATTTATTAGTTTTACTTTACTCCTCATATATATGCAAATCCTATTAAGATCGGTCCACTATATCGTATAGCTGCCATAGGAACGATCGGTCGAAAATTAAGGTTTGTATGAAAAAACATTTGTTTTTCATGATATCTTGACCAAACTCGGCCTTTATTATTTTTACTTTACTCCTCATATATATGTAAAATCCTATTGAGATCGGACCACCATATCATATAGCTGCCATAGGAACGATCGGTCGAAAATTAAGTTTTGTATATAAAAAAAACATTTGTTTTTCAAGATATCTTGACCAAACTCGGCATTTATAAGATTTACTTTACTCCTCATATATATGTAAAATCCTATTGAGATCGGACCACCATATCATATAGCTGCCATAGAAACGATCGGTCAAAAATTAAGTTTTTTTATGAAAAAATATTCTGTTTTTCAAGATATCTTGACCAAACTCGGCATTTATTAGTTTTACTTTACTCCTCATATATATGCAAAATCCTATTAGGAGCGGAACACTGCCATGGGAACGATCGGTCGAAAATTAAGGTTTTGTATGAAAAAATATTCTGTTTTTCAAGATGTCTTGACCAAACTCGGCATTTATTAGTTTTACTTTACTCCTCATACATATACAAAATCCTATTAAGATTGGACCACTAGATCATATAGCTGCCATAGGAACGAAAGGTCGAAAATTAAGTTTTTGAATAACAAACATTTTGTTTTTCAAAATATCTTGACCAAACGCGGCATTTATAAGATTTACTTTACTCCTCATAATTTGCAAAATACTATTAAGATTAGACCACTAGATCATATAGCTGCCTTGGGAACGGTCGGTCGAAAATTAAGTTTTTGAATAAAAAAACATTTTTTTTTTCAAAATATCTTGGCCAAACGCGGCATTTATCAGTTTTACTTTACTCCTCATATATATGCAAAATACTATTAAGATTGGACCACTAGATCATATAGCTGCCTTAGGAACGGTCGGTCGAAAATTAAGTTTTTGAATAAAAAAACATTTTTTTTTCAATATATATTGACCAAACGCGGCATTTATCAGTTTTACTTTACTCCTCATACATATGCAAAATACTATTAAGATCCGAAAACTATATCATATAGCTGCCATAGGAACGATCGGTCGAAAATTAAGTTTTTGTATGAGAAAACATTTTGTTTTTCAAGATATCTTGGCCAGAAGTCGCTTTTTATTTAGCACGCAGCACATATGTGAAAACCAGCTGGATCACACCACTATATCATATAGATGCCATGGGAACGATCGATCGAAAATTAAGTTTTTGTATAAAAAAAAACTTTTTGTTTTTCAAGATATCTTGACAAAGCTCGGCATTTATAAGATTTACTATACTTCTCGTATATATGCAAAGTCCTATTAAGAGCGGAACACTGCCATAGGAACGATCGGTCGAAAATTAAGGTTTTGTATGAAAAAACATTTTGTTTTCAAGATATCTTGACCAAAGTCGGCATTTATTAGTTTTACTTTACTCCTCATATATATGCAAAATCCTATTAGGAGCGGAACACTGCCATGGGAACGATCGGTCGAAAATTAAGGTTTTGTATGAAAAAACCTTTTGTTTTTCAAGATATCTTGACCAAACTCGGCATTTATTAGTTTTACTGTACTCCTTATATATATGCAAAATCCTATAAGTTTTATTAGGTTTACTGTACTCCTTATATATATGAAAAATCAAATTAAGATCGGACCACTATATGATTGTGAGGCGGCTAATGAGACCAGCCACCCCACAGTTTTCACGGCAAGGAGCCATCATCCCTTTGGCCAAATTACGGCAAGGAGCCGCTCTCGGGACAACGTATTAATTTTCTTTAGTTATAAGTATTAGTTATATTAGGTTAAGATCTTAGTGAAATAAGAGGCAAGGAGCCATCAGTAATAAAAGCAGTTCGATTAGTAGTAAAGAGGCAAGGAGCCGCGAATATTATAATTGATTTAAATAGTGAGTTTGAATTTAACCGCCGGCCGCCGCTCCAACCGTGCGTTGTCGATCGGTTGCTCCACACCGTCTTTGAGAGCGCAACTTCAATTCGGCGGCGAAGAGCGAAAGCTCCGAGGCGAAGTTGCGAAAGCTCGCGACGAAGTTGAGCAGCCGAAGCGAGCGCATGGCTTGCCGGCGAGCGTGCCGGCACTTGTGGATTGAACATTAAGGGTGAGTAGAAGTGTTGCGCGAGATAAACGAAATCATGGATGGTATAGTGGATCGCTAGGGCTCCAGAAAACAGTGCGGCAGGGTTTAGCTTAGGATTTACGATAAGGTCGGAATGAATAATAGTGAATAAAGTGCCAACGTTGTAATTATCTAGAAAGTATTGGATTATTCTCTGTTTCCTGGTAACCCGGCTTACCTTAACATCGGAACTAACCGGTGTTCGACCTAACCTCGAACGAGGGGCATGCGGTACGAGATTGTGGCTCCGGGGTGGGCATTGCCGGTTGGTGTTTAGGTAGTGGAGTTGGTGCGAGGCCACGGCCCGCTAGTGTAGGTGGTTTGAGGCCACGCCCCGCTAGCATAGATGGTTTGAGGCAACGGCCCGCTAGCATAGATGGTACGAGGCCACGGCCCGATGGTGTAGGTGTGTAGAGGTAGATCTGGGATTGGTTTGGTCAGGATACTCACCCCCCCCCCCCCTTTAAGCCATCTCTCCCAGCGAAATTATAAATAACTTGTAACTCGCTAGACCTGGTAAGACTGAGAATTATACTCCGGCCGGAAGCTTCCTTACAAGTGGCGCCCAAGCAGGGACCAAGAGGCGTTTAGGGGTGTGGCATGTCGGCGGATTAAAGCCCTCAAGCATGCCCGAATAGGTATTTTCCAAAAAAAAAAAAAATATAGGGTATTTCTAGCCGGGTATACCCTAGAGGGAAGGTAACCTAGCAGAGGTCAAGAAAAAAAGGTCATGTATGTGCGAAATATGAAAATAGGGTATTAGGTAGTCCGGTATACCCCAGAGAACATTTCTATACCCTGTGTTAGGCATAGCCAGAAAATGAACACGTGCAGCTGGTGAGTGACAAAAATGCTAGCAGCAAGCAGTAAGATAAAGAGACGAAAACATAACGGTCGGCCGTGAGAGTACAGCGCGCGCGCGCCAGCCGGGCGACATCGAGACCACGTTCGCACACGGGTGCCCACACGCGCGGCGCAGTCGACGTCGGCGTCGAAGAACCGTTAAGGCGTCGCGGCAGCTGTTTAATTAAGTTTTTGTATGAAAAAACATTTTGTTTTTTAAGACATCTTGACCAAAGTCGGCATTTATAAGTTTTAGTATGCTACTCATATATATGCAAAATACTATTAAGATCGGACCACTATATCATATAGTTGCCATAGAAACGATCGGTCAAAAATTAAGTTGTTGTATGAACAAATATTCTGTTTTTCAAGATATCTTGACCAAACTCGGCATTTATTAGTTTTACTTTACTCCTCATATATATGCAAAATCCTATTAAGATCGGTCCACTATATCGTATAGCTGCCATAGGAACGATCGGTCGAAAATTAAGGTTTTGTATGAAAAAACATTTTGTTTTTCATGATATCTTGACCAAACTCGGCCTTTATTATTTTTACTTTACTCCTCATATATATGTAAAATCCTATTGAGATCGGACCACCATATCATATAGCTGCCATTGGAACGATCGGTCGAAAATTAAGTTTTTTTATGAAAAAATATTCTGTTTTTCAAGATATCTTGACCAAACTCGGCATTTATTAGTTTTACTTTACTCCTCATATATATGCAAAATCCTATTAGGAGCGGAACACTGCCATGGGAACGATCGGTCGAAAATTAAGGTTTTGTATGAAAAATATTCTGTTTTTCAAGATGTCTTGACCAAACTCGGCATTTATTAGTTTTACTTTACTCCTCATACATATACAAAATCCTATTAAGATTGGACCACTAGATCATATAGCTGCCTTGGGAACGAAAGGTCGAAAATTAAGTTTTTGAATAAAAAAACATTTTGTTTTTCAAAATATCTTGACCAAACGCGGCATTTATAAGATTTACTTTACTCCTCATATATATGCAAAATACTATTAAGATTGGACCACTAGATCATATAGCTGCCTTAGGAACGGTCGGTCGAAAATTAAGTTTTTGAATAAAAAAACATTTTTTTTTTCAATATATATTGACCAAACGCGGCATTTATCAGTTTTACTTTACTCCTCATACATATGCAAAATACTATTAAGATCCGAAAACTATATCATATAGCTGCCATAGGAACGATCGGTCGAAAATTAAGTTTTTGTATGAGAAAACATTTGTTTTTCAAGATATCTTGGCCAGAAGTCGCTTTTTATTTAGCACGCAGCACATATGTGAAAACCAGCTGGATCACACCACTATATCATATAGATGCCATGGGAACGATCGATCGAAAATTAAGTTTTTGTATACAAAAAAACTTTTTGTTTTTCAAGATATCTTGACAAAACTCGGCATTTATAAGATTTACTATACTTCTTGTATATATGCAAAGTCCTATTAAGAGCGGAACACTGCCATAGGAACGATCGGTCGAAAATTAAGGTTTTGTATGAAAAAACATTTTGTTTTCAAGATATCTTGACCAAAGTCGGCATTTATTAGTTTTACTTTACTCCTCATATATATGCAAAATCCTATTAGGAGCGGAACACTGCCATGGGAACGATCGGTCGAAAATTAAGGTCTTGTATGAAAAAACCTTTTGTTTTTCAAGATATCTTGACCAAACTCGGCATTTATTAGTTTTACTGTACTCCTTATATATATGCAAAATCCTATAAGTTTTATTAGGTTTACTGTACTCCTTATATATATGAAAAATCAAATTAAGATCGGACCACTATATGATTGTGAGGCGGCTAATGAGACCAGCCACCCCACAGTTTTCACGGCAAGGAGCCATCATCCCTTTTGCCAAATTACGGCAAGGAGCCGCTCTCGGGACAACGTATTAATTTTCTTTAGTTATAAGTATTAGTTATATTAGGTTAAGATCTTAGTGAAATAAGAGGCAAGGAGCCATCAGTAATAAAAGCAGTTCGATTAGTAGTAAAGAGGCAAGGAGCCGCGAATATTATAATTGATTTAAATAGTGAGTTTGAATTTAACCGCCGGCCGCCGCTCCAACCGTGCGTTGTCGATCGGTTGCTCCACACCGTCTTTGAGAGCGCAACTTCAATTCGGCGGCGAAGAGCGAAAGCTCCGAGGCGAAGTTGCGAAAGCTCGCGACGAAGTTGAGCAGCCGAAGCGAGCGCATGGCTTGCCGGCGAGCGTGCCGGCACTTGTGGATTGAACATTAAGGGTGAGTAGAATTGTTGCGCGAGATAAACGAAATCATGGATGGTATAGTGGATCGGTAGGGCTCCAGAAAGCAGTGCGGCAGGGTTTAGCTTAGGATTTACGATAAGGTCGGAATGAATAATAGTGAATAAAGTGCCAACGTTGTAATTATCTAGAAAGTATTGGATTATTCTCTGTTTCCTGGTAACCCGGCTTACCTTAACATCGGAACTAACCGGTGTTCGACCTAACCTCGAACGAGGGGCATGCGGTACGAGATTGTGGCTCCGGGGTGGGCATTGCCGGTTGGTGTTTAGGTAGTGGAGTTGGTGCGAGGCCACGGCCCGCTAGTGTAGGTGGTTTGAGGCCACGCCCCGCTAGCATAGATGGTTTGAGGCAACGGCCCGCTAGCATAGATGGTACGAGGCCACGGCCCGATGGTGTAGGTGTGTAGAGGTAGATCTGGGATTGGTTTGGTCAGGATACTCACCCCCCCCCCCCTTTAAGCCATCTCTCCCAGCGAAATTATAAATAACTTGTAACTCGTAAGACCTGGTAAGACTGAGAATTATACTCCGGCCGGAAGCTTCCTTACAAGTGGCGCCCAAGCAGGGACCAAGAGGCGTTTAGGGGTGTGGCATGTCGGCGGATTAAAGCCCTCAAGCATGCCCGAATAGGTATTTTCCAAAAAAAAAAATATAGGGTATTTCTAGTCGGGTATACCCTAGAGGGAAGGTAACCTAGCAGAGAGCAAGAAAAAAAGGTCATGTATGTGCGAAATATGAAAATAGGGTATTAGGTAGTCCGGTATACCCCAGAGAACATTTCTATACCCTGTGTTAGGCATAGCCAGAAAATGAACACGTGCAGCTGGTGAGTGACAAAAATGCTAGCAGCAAGCAGTAAGATAAAGAGACGAAAACATAACGGTCGGCCGTGAGAGTACAGCGCGCGCGCGCCAGCCGGGCGACATCGAGACCACGTTCGCACACGGGTGCCCACACGCGCGGCGCAGTCGACGTCGGCGTCGAAGAACCGTTAAGGCGTCGCGGCAGCTGTTTAATTAAGTTTTTGTATGAAAAAACATTTGTTTTTTAAGACATCTTGACCAAAGTCGGCATTTATAAGTTTTAGTATGCTACTCATATATATGCAAAATACTATTAAGATCGGACCACTATATCATATAGCTGCCATAGAAACGATCGGTCAAAAATTAAGTTGTTGTATGAACAAATATTCTGTTTTTCAAGATATCTTGACCAAACTCGGCATTTATTAGTTTTACTTTACTCCTCATATATATGCAAAATCCTATTAAGATCGGTCCACTATATCGTATAGCTGCCATAGGAACGATCGGTCGAAAATTAAGGTTTTGTATGAAAAAACATTTTGTTTTCATGATATCTTGACCAAACTCGGCCTTTATTATTTTTACTTTACTCCTCATATATATGTAAAATCCTATTGAGATCGGACATACCATATCATAGCTGCCATAGGAACGATCGGTCGAAAATTAAGTTTTTGTATATAAAAAAAAAACATTTTGTTTTTCAAGATATCTTGACCAAACTCGGCATTTATAAGATTTACTTTACTCCTCATATATATGTAAAATCCTATTGAGATCGGACCACCATATCATATAGCTGCCATAGAAACGATCGGTCAAAAATTAAGTTTTTTTATGAAAAAATATTCTGTTTTTCAAGATATCTTGACCAAACTCGGCATTTATTAGTTTTACTTTACTCATCATATATATGCAAAATCCTATTAGGAGCGGAACACTGCCATGGGAACGATCGGTCGAAAATTAAGGTTTTGTATGAAAAAATATTCTGTTTTTCAAGATGTCTTGACCAAACTCGGCATTTATTAGTTTTACTTTACTCCTCATACATATACAAAATCCTATTAAGATTGGACCACTAGATCATATAGCTGCCATAGGAACGAAAGGTCGAAAATTAAGTTTTTGAATAAAAAAACATTTTGTTTTTCAAAATATCTTGACCAAACGCGGCATTTATAAGATTTACTTTACTCCTCATAATATGCAAAATACTATTAAGATTAGACCACTAGATCATATAGCTGCCTTGGGAACGGTCGGTCGAAAATTAAGTTTTTGAATAAAAAAACATTTTTTTTTTCAAAATATCTTGGCCAAACGCGGCATTTATCAGTTTTACTTTACTCCTCATATATATGCAAAATACTATTAGATTGGACCACTAGATCATATAGCTGCCTTAGGAACGGTCGGTCGAAAATTAAGTTTTTGAATAAAAAAACATTTTTTTTTTCAATATATATTGACCAAACGCGGCATTTATCAGTTTTACTTTACTCCTCATACATATGCAAAATACTATTAAGATCCGAAAACTATATCATATAGCTGCCATAGGAACGATCGGTCGAAAATTAAGTTTTTGTATGAGAAAACATTTTGTTTTTCAAGATATCTTGGCCAGAAGTCGCTTTTTATTTAGCACGCAGCACATATGTGAAAACCAGCTGGATCACACCACTATATCATATAGATGCCATGGGAACGATCGATCGAAAATTAAGTTTTTGTATAAAAAAAAACATTTTGTTTTTCAAGATATCTTGACCAAACTCGGCACTTATAAGATTACTATACTTCTCGTATATATGCAAAGTCCTATTAAGAGCGGAACACTGCCATAGGAACGATCGGTCGAAAATTAAGGTTTTGTATGAAAAAACATTTTGTTTTCAAGATATCTTGACCAAAGTCGGCATTTATTAGTTTTACTTTACTCCTCATATATATGCAAAATCCTATTAGGAGCGGAACACTGCCATGGGAACGATCGGTCGAAAATTAAGGTTTTGTATGAAAAAACCTTTTGTTTTGCAAGATATATTGACCAAACTCGGCATTTATTAGTTTTACTGTACTCCTTATATATATGCAAAATCCTATAAGTTTTATTAGTTTTACTGTACTCCTTATATATATGAAAAATCAAATTAAGATCGGACCACTATATGATTGTGAGGCGGCTAATGAGACCAGCCACCCCACAGTTTTCACGGCAATCATCCCTTTGGCCAAGTTACGGCAAGGAGCCGCTCTCGGGACAACGTATTAATTTTCTTTAGTTATAAGTATTAATTATATTAGGTTAAGATCTTAGTAAAATAATAGGCAAGGAGCCATCAGTAATAAAAGCAGTTCGATTAGTAGTAAAGAGGCAAGGAGCCGCGAATATTATAATTGATTTAAATAGTGAGTTTGAATTTAACCGCCGGCCGCCGCTCCAACCATGCGTTGTCGATCGGTTGCTCCACACCGTCATTGAGAGCGCAACTTCAATTCGGCGGCGAAGAGCGAAAGCGGCGAGCGTGCCGGCACTTGTGGATTGAACATTAAGGGTGAGTAGAAGTGTTGCGCGAGATAAACGAAATCATGGATGGTATAGTGGAGCGCTAGGGCTCCAGAAAACAGTGCGGCAGGGTTTAGAATGAATAATAGTAAATAAAGTGCCAACGTTGTAATTATCTAGAAAGTATTGGATTATTCTCTGTTTCCTGGTAACCCGGCTTACCTTAACATCGGAACTAACCGGTGTTCGACCTAACCTCGAACGAGGGGCATGCGGTACGAGATTGTGGCTCCGGGGTGGGCATTGCCGGTTGGTGTTTAGGTAGTGGAGTTGGTGCGAGGCCACGGCCCGCTAGTGTAGGTGGTGCGAGGCCACGCCCCGCTAGCATAGTGGTACGAGGCCACGGCCCGGCAGAGAGATAGGGTGTTAGGTAGTGGAGTTGGTGCGAGGCCACGGCCCGCTAGCATAGATGGTTTGAGGCAACGGCCCGCTAGCATAGATGGTACGAGGCCACGGCCCGATGGTGTAGGTGTGTAGAGGTAGATCTTGGTTTTGGTTTGGTCAGGATACTCACCCCCCCCTTTAAGCCCTCTCTCCCAGCGAAATTATAAATAACTTGTAACTCGCTAGACCTGGTAGGACTGAGAATTATACCCCGGCCGGAAGCTTCCTTACAAGTGGCGCCCAAGCAGGGACCAAGAGGCGTTTAGGGGTGTGGCATGTCGGCGGATTAAAGCCCTCAAGCATGCCCGAATAGGTATTTTCCAAAAAAAAAAAAAAAATATAGGGTATTTCTAGTCGGGTATACCCTAGAGGGAAGGTAACCTAGCAGAGAGCAAGAAAAAAAGGTCATGTATGTGCGAAATATGAAAATAGGGTATTAGGTAGTCCGGTATACCCCAGAGAACATTTCTATACCCTGTGTTAGGCATAGCCAGAAAATGAACACGTGCAGCTGGTGAGTGACAAAAATGCTAGCAGCAAGCAGTAAGATAAAGAGACGAAAACATAACGGTCGGCCGTGAGAGTACAGCGCGCGCGCGCCAGCCGGGCGACATCGAGACCACGTTCGCACACGGGTGCCCACACGCGCGGCGCAGTCGACGTCGGCGTCGAAGAACCGTTAAGGCGTCGCGGCAGCTGTTGTACAGTGGGGCGAATCCAACTCACGCGCGTTGAAAAGTTGAATTCGTCAGTACAGCTGTCGGGGGCAGTGAAGTGGTCACCTTTCAAGTGAATGTGAACAAAGGGAACAATAAGAGCGGAACAAGTGCCAAATAAAAATAAGTGGATAATAATAAAATTTTCTTTTATAAATAAAATTAATTAACAAAAATAAATAAAAACAAGAGGATAAGGATAAAACTTTCTTTTATAAATGAAATTAATTAAACAAAATAAATAAAAATAAGTGAATGATAACAAAATTTTCTTTATAAATAAAATTAATTAAACAAAAATAAATAAAATGAGTGGATAATAATAAAATTAAAATAAACCGAGGTTCACAATAAAGATAAAGGCAGCGACCACATAAGGAACAGCCTAAAAGCGGAAAAGTGAGAAAAGAAAATTTTGAAATACCCTTTGTTGAGTTTTTTTTTTGAAAAATATAGGGGCGAAATATTTTTGTGGAATATTGTTTTGTATATTTGTTTGGTGAAAGATATAAATACAAAAAGGAAAAAAAAAAATTAAAGAAGAAAACTAAAAGGAACCAAAGTGGCTGAGCAAGATCGGCGTAAAAGTGAAAAGACACCAACACCAAGAAAAGGAGAGAGGAATAGTAAAGGGACCGACGGAACCCCTAGAACGGGAAGAGAGGGAAACAGCGACGTCGACTAGCAAGGAAGTATACAATATAGGATGGAGGCAGGTGAGTGCCAAAACCCGGGGTAGGCGTCCGGTGGATTCACCGGCGACGCAAAGAGGAGTTAGTGGCGATCGCCCAGAAGTTTGGGCTGGAAAAGGAGGGGCGCGTGGAGGAGCTACGTAAGCGGCTGCCCACCTACGTGCAGGAGGGCGGTCTTTCGACTGGGATTTGGGCTCGGCTCGCCGAGCTGGAATCCCAGTATGCTAAAACTCGTGAGCCGCCATCTTGGGACGTCCCACCCGACTTTGGTGGACGGCCACGGCAAAAGTCGGAACCTGACCTCAGAAGCTCCCAGCTGTACGGGCTTTTTCAGGCGCCCACCCCGAGTTTGACCGTCTCTGGCGTGGAGGCAGTTCCTGCTCTCGGTGGAAATGAAGACCGCCGAGCAACTGCGGTCAACGCAGAGGTGGGGAGGTCCCTTGGTGAACCGGGTGGTGGTCCCTGCTACACTAGGCCGCACCATTCATCGGAGGCGAAGCCACTTCCCAATGTCCCGGAGCAAGTTCGAGAGTGGGGTATGAGGTACGATGGACGCTCCGACCCCCTTGGGTCCGAGCAGTCGTCCGGGACGACTGTTGCGGACAATAGGGTCTCCACCGCACCCGCTGCAACTCACGCAGAGGTGGCCCATCAAATGATGAGCCAAGAGGCCGGGAACGGATATGATCCGCGACGGGCGTGTCGTAGGTGCGCACAGGAGGGGCATTTTGCCAGGGAACGCCCCTGTCTTATTTTGTTGGGTATGTGGAAGCCGGGGCCGAAGTAGTCGGGAGTGTTGCCGCCGCGCGGAGACGGGAAACGGGAAACGGCGTCGTCCGGACCAGGATCGGGTCGGCGCCAATACACACGGAACGCAGCATTAGGACACCCACTGAAGGTGGACGGTGGCCGGATCGTCGCTACGGTAGAGATTGGCGGACGAACGATGCCCGCCACGATCGATACCGGAGCCACTCGTAGCTTCATGAGTGAGGACTGCGTACGCAAATGGACGATCCGGGGAAGAGCGGAGGAAATACAGGCACATATCCGCCTGGCAGATGGGTCCACCCTAGAGGTAGAAAAGGCTTTGAGAGTAGACGCCAGCTTAGGGGGTAAAACGATCAGCATGACATGCTCATCATGCCCCCAATGCTGGACCATGTAATCCTGGGTATGGATTTTTTGGGGGCGATGGGTACCACAATACGCTGCGGCGAGGTGGAACTGGTCCTAGAAGCAGCGACGACACCGGGCGTGAGGCCATGAACGCGCGAGCAGTCGGAGGAAGGCCGCCCAAGGCATGAAAAGGGAGCACCTGCTCGGCTACAGAGGGAGCCGGAGGAAGGCCTCCCAAGGCATGAAAAGGGAGCACCTGCTCGGCTACAGAGGGAGCCGGAGGAACGCCTCCCAAGGCATGGAAAGGGAGCACCTGCTCGGCTACAGAGGGTGCCAAAGGCAGGCCTCCCAAGTCATGAGAAGGGAGTACCTGCTCAGGCTTCGACGGAAAGGTCAGAAAAAGGGGAATAAAGTCCGGCCCGAATCGACAGCCTGGAGAACCCAAGAGGTGGCGCATAGAGCTGCAGAGGCAGACTTCTAATGGCTACGGAAGCGGCACGGCGGGAACGTGCAAGAGAAAGGACGGAGTAGGAGCGATGATCAGAATCCACACGGACATAGAAGGCCAGGAGCGGTCGCCGGAATCGAGCGGCCATGGAGTTCTATCTGGAATCGAAATGGTCCTAGGATAGGGCGATAACGGCATCGAAGAGGCGTATTGGCCAGCGGATCTGGACACAGAACTAAGGGAGTTCCTGGAGTCAGAGCTGGCTCTCTTCGAGGGGCTGCAGGGAATCTCGCACATCGCGGAGCACCGAATCCGGTTGAAGGATGACAAGCCGTTGAAACAAAGGTACTACCCCAAGAATCCGGCCATGCAGAGGGTGATCGACGAGCAAGTGGATGAGTTGATCCGGGCAAATGCCATCGAGCCGTCGCGTAGTCCGCACAGCGCCCCGATCGTCTTGGTCAAGAAGAAGACTGGCGAGTGGCGTATGTGCCTCGTATTAACCACATCCTGAAGCGGTTGCGCCACGCCCGGTTCATCTCCACTCTGGATTTGAAGCACGGGTACTGGCAGATACCGATGGCAGCCGATAGCCGGGAGTGTACGGCGTTCACAGTCCCTGGAAGAGGTCTTTTCCAATGGCGGGTGATGCCATTCGGCTTACACTCGGCGTGTGCGACATTCCAGCGCGCTTTGGATACGGTAATAGGGCCGCAGATGGAGCCTCATGCGTTCGCTTACCTAGACGACATCGTGGTAAAAGGAGCGACGAAAACACAGCATGTAGAGAATTTGCGGGAGGTATTCCGCCGGCTAAGGGCGGCCAATCTCCGGTTAAATAGAAAAAAATGCAAATAAATAATAATTTTTATTTATAATGAAAATTATATTAATAGGGGTTTATTTTGGATTATTCTAAGTTTTAGTGATTAAATAAGTTTATCTATAAATTTATTAAATTATTTTAAAATAAATTTTAAAATAAATTATTATGATAAAATTTATTTATAGTTTTATTTATATTAAAATTTTAATTAAATTTATAAAGTTTTATTTTGGCTTAAAAATTTGTTATTAATTTGATTTATATGTACATTTTTGTATGAATATTTAATAATTTTAAAAATTATTCTATTTTATGTAATCGCAGTAATTAATTTTATTAATTAAAGAAATTTAGAAATAGCAATATTAAAAAGTATAGATTAAATTGGTGCCAGCAATCGCGGTTACACCAATTATACAAATGAATTTTTTTAGTAAAAGTTAAATTGGTTTGATTTAAAATAATTAAATTTATTAAGTGAAATTTTATATTTAAAGTTTTATAAAATGAATAATTGAAGCTTGAAAATTTTAATTAAAAACTAGGATTAGATACCCTATTATTTAAAATGTAAGTATTAATACTTAAGTAGTAGGGGGGTGGGGGGGGGGGGGGGGGGGGTGAGGCGGCAAGGCAAGGAGCCGTCATCCCTTTGGCCAAATTACGGCAAGGAGCCGCTGGCGGGACAACGTATTAATTTTCTTTAGTTATAGGTATTAATTATATTAGGTTAAGATCTTAGTGAAATAAGAGGCAAGGAGCCATCAGTAATATAAGCAGTTCGATTAGTAGTAAAGAGGCAAGGAGCCACAAATATTATAATTGATTTAAATAGTGAGTTTGAATTTAACCGCCGGCCGCCGCTGCAACCGTGCGTTGTCGATCGGTTGCACAACACCGTCTTTGAGAGCGCAACTTCAATTCGGCGGCGAAGAGCGAAAGCTCCGAGGCGAAGTTGCGAAAGCTCGCGGCGAAGTTGAGCAGCCGAATCGAGCGCATGGCTTGCCGGCGAGCGTGCCGGCACTTGTGGATTGAACATTAAGGGTGAGTAGAAGTGCTGCGCGAGATAAACGAAATCATGGATGGTATAGTGGAGCGCTAGGGCTCCAGAAAACAGTGCGGCAGGGTTTAGCTTAGGATTTACGATAAGGTCGGAATGAATAATAGTGAATAAAGTGCCAACGTTGTAATTATCTAGAAAGTATTGGATTATTCTCTGTTTCCTGGTAACCCGGCTTACCTTAACATCGGAACTAACCGGTGTTCGACCTAACCTCGAACGAGGGGCATGCGGTACGAGATTGTGACTCCGGGGTGTGCATTGCCGGTTGGTGTTCAGGTAGTGGAGTTGGTACGAGATCACGGCCCGCTAGTGTAGGTGGTGCGAGGCCACGGTCCGCTAGCATAGTGGTACGAGGCCACGGCCCGGCAGAGAGATAGGGTGTTAGGTAGTGGAGTTGGTGCGAGGCCACGGCCCGCTAGCATAGATGGTACGAGGCCACGGCCCGATGGTGTAGGTGTGTAGAGGTAGATCTGGGTTTGGTTTGGTCGGATACTCACCCTCATTTTGTTTTTCAAGATATCTTGGCCAGAAGTACCTTTTTATTTAGCACGCAGAACATATGTGAAATCCAGCTGGATCAGACCACTATATCATATAATTAAGTTTTTGTTTAAAAAAAAAAACATTTTGTTTTTCAAGATATCTTGACCAAACTCGGCAATTATAAGATTTACTTTACTCCTCATATATATGCAAAATCCTATTAGATCGGACCACTGCCATAGGAACGGTCGGTCGAAAATTAAGTTGTTTGAAAAAAATAATCATTTTTAAGATATCTTGACCAAACTCGGCATTTAATAGCTTTATTATACTCCTCCTATTTAGGCAAATCCTATTAAGATCGGACCACTATATTGTATAGCTGCCATAGGAACGATCGGTCGAAAATTAAGTTTTCTTATGAAAAACATTTTGTTTTCAAGATATCTTGACCAAACTCGACATTTAGTAGTTTACTTTACTCCTCATATATATGCAAAATCCTATTAAGATCGGAACACTATATCATATAGCTGCCATAGGAACGATCGGTCGAAAATTAAGTTTTTGTATGAAAAAACATTTTGTTTTTGAAGATATCTTGACCAAACTCGGCATTTATAAGATTTACTTTACTCTTCATATATATGCATAAACCTATTGAGATCGGACCACTATATCATATAGCTGTCATAGAAACGATCGGTCAAAAATTAAGTTGTTGTATGAAAAAATATTCTGTTTGTCAAGATATCTTGACCAAACTCGGCATTTAATAGTTTTACTATACTCCTTATATTTAGGCAAAATCCTATTAAGATCGCACCACTATATCGTATAGCTGCCATAGGAACGATCGGTCGAAAATTAAGTTTCTTATGAAAAAACATTTTGATTCTCAAGATATCTTGACCAAACTCGGCATTTACTAGTTTTACTATGCTCCTCATATATATGCAAAATACTATTAAGATCGGAACACTATATCATACAGCTGCCATTGGACCGATCGGTCGAAAATTAAGTTGTTATATGAAAAAACATTTTGTTTATCAAGATATCTTAATCAAACGCGGCATTTATTAGTTTTACTATACTCCTTATATATAGGCAAAATCCAATTTAGATCGGACCACTATATCGTATAGCTGCCATAGGAACGATCGGTCGAAAATTAAGTTTCTTATGAAAAAACATTTTGTTTTCAAGATATCTTGACCAAACTCGACATTTATTAGTTTACTTTACTCCTCATATATGCAAAATCCTATTAAGATCGGAACACTATATCATATAGCTGGCATATGAACGATCGGTCGAAAATTAAGTTTTTGTATGAAAAAACATTTTTTTTCAAGATATCCTGACCAAACTCGGCATTTATAGATTTACTTTACTCTTCATTTATATGTATAAACCTATTAAGATCGGACCACTATATCGTATAGCTGCCATAGGAACGATTGGTCGAAATTTAAGTTTTTGTATGAAAAACATTTGTTTTTTAAGATATCTTGACCAAAGTCGACATTTAAAGTTTTAGTATGCCACTCATATATATGCAAAATACTATTAAGATCGAAACACTATATCATATAGCTGCCATAGGAACGATCGGTCGAAAATTAAGTTTTCTTATGAAAAAACATTTTGTTTTCAAGATATCTTGACCAAACTCGACATTTATTAGTTTTACTATACTCCTCATATATATGCAAAATCTAATTAAGATCGGACCACTATATTGTTTAGCTGGCATAGGAACGATCGGTCGAAAATTAAGTTTTTTTATGAAAAAACATTTTGTTTTTCTAGATATCTTAGCCAGAAGTCCCTTTTTACTTAGCACGCAGCACATAGGTGAAACCACCTGGATCGGACCACTATATTAAATTGATGCCATAGGAACGATCGGTCGAAAATTAAGGTTTTGTATAAAAAAACATTTTGTTTTTTAAGATATCTTGACCAAACTCGGCATTTACTAGTTTTACTATGCTCCTCATATATATGCAAAATACTATTAAGATCGGAACACTATATCATACAGCTGCCATTGGACCGATCGGTCGAAAATTAAGTTGTATATGAAAAAACATTTTGTTTATCAAGATATCTTAATCAAACGCGGCATTTATTAGTTGTACTATACTCCACATATAAAGGCAAAATCCAATTAATATCGGACCACTATATCGTATAGCTGCCATAGGAACGATCGGTCGAAAATTAAGTTTTCTTATGAAAAAACATTTTGTTTTCAAGATATCTTGACCAAACTCGACATTTTTAGTTTTACTTTACTCCTCATATATATGCAAAATCTATTAAGATCGGAACACTATATCATATAGCTGCCATAGGTACGATCGGTCGAAAATTAAGTTTTTGTATGAAAAACATTTCGTTTTTTAAGATATCTTGACCAAAGTCGACATTTATAAGTTTTAGTATGCCTCTCATATATATGCAAAATACTATTAAGATCGGAACACTATATCATATAGCTGCCATAGGAACGATCGGTCGAAAATTAAGTTTTCTTATGAAAAAACATTTTGTTTTCAAGATATCTTGACCAAACTCGACATTTATTAGTCTTACATTACTCCTCATATATATGCAAAATCCTATTAAGATCGGAACACAATATCATATAGCTGCCATAGGAACGCTCGGTCGAAAATTAAGTTTTTGTATGAAAAAACATTTTGTTTTTCAAGATATCTTGACCAAACTCGGCATTTATAAGATTTAGTTTACTCTTCATATATATGCAAAATCCTATTGAGATCGGACCACTATATCATATAGCTGCCATAGAAACGATCGGTCAAAAATTAAGTTGTAGTATGAAAAAATATTCTGTTTTTCAAGATATCTTGACCAAACTCGGTATTTATTAGTTTTACTTTACTCCTCATATATATGCAAAATCCTATTAAGATCGGACCACTATATCGTGTAGCTGCAATAGGAACGATCGGTCGAAAATTAAGTTTTTGTATGAAAAAACATTTTGTTTTTCCAGATATCTTGACCAAACTCACCATTTATAAGATTTACTTTACTCATCATATATATGCATACTCCGATTAAGATCGGACCACTATATCGTATAGCTGCCATAGGAACGATGGTCGAAAATTAAGTTTTTGTATGAAAAAAATTTTGTTTTTTAAGATATCTTGACCAAAGTCGGCATTTAGAAGATTTACTTTACTCCTCATATATATGCAAAATCCTATTAAGATCGGACCACTATATTATTAGCTGCCATAGGAACGATCGGTCGAAAATTAAGTTTTTTTATGAAAAAACATTTTGTTTTCAAGATATCTTGACCAAACTCGGCATTTATTAGTTTTACTTTACTCCTCATATATATGGAAAATCCTATTAAGATCGGACCACTATATCATATAGCTGCCATAGGATCGATCGGTCGAAAATTAAGTTCTTGTATGAAAAAACATTTTGTTTTTCAAGATATCTTGACCAAACTCACCATTATAAGATTTACTTTACTCATCATATATATGCATAATCCTATTAAGATCGGACCACTATATCGTATAGCTGCCATAGGAACGATTGGTCGAAAATTAAGTTTTTGTATGAAAAAAATTTTGTTTTTAAGATATCTTGACCAAAGTCGGCATTAATACATTTTAGTATGCCTCATATGCAAAATACTATTAAGATCGGAACACTATTCATATAGCTGTCATAGGAACGATTGGTCGAAAATTATGTTTTTGTAAAAAAAACATTTTGTTTTTCAAGATATCTTGCCAGAAGTCCTTTTTTATTTAGCACGCAGCACATATGTGAAAACCAGCTGGATCAGACCGCTGTATCATATAGATGCCATAGGAACGATCGTTCGGAAATTAAGGTTTTGTATGAAAAAACATTTTGTTTTTCATGATATCTTGACCAGACTCGGCATTTATTAGTTTTACTTTACTCCTCATATATATGCAAAATCCTATTGAGATCGAACCGCTATATCATATAGCTGCCATAGAAACGATCGGTCAAAAATTAAGTTGTTGTATGAAAAAATATTCTGTTTTTCAAGATATCTTGACCAAACTCGGCATTTATAAGATTTACTTTACTCCTCATATATATGCATAATCCTATTAAGATCGGACCACTATATCGTATAGCTGCCATAGGAACGATTGGTCGAAAATTAAGTTTTTGTATGAAAAAAATTTTGTTTTTTAAGATATCTTGACCAAAGTCGGCATTTATAAGATTTACTTTACTCCTCATATATATGCAAAATCCTATTAAGATCGGACCACTATATTATATAGCTGCCATAGGAACGATCGGTCGAAAATTAAGTTTTTTATGAGAAAACATTTTGTTTTCAAGATATCTTGACCAAACTCGGCATTTATTAGTTTTACTTTACTCCTCTATATATGGAAAATCCTATTAAGATCGGACCACTATATCGTATAGCTGCCATAGGAACGATTGGTCGAAAATTAAGTTTTTGTATGAAAAACATTTTGTTCTTTAAGATATCTTGACCAAAGTCGGCATTTATACGTTTTAATATGCTACTCATATATATGCAAAATACTATTAAGATCGGAACACTATTCATATAGCTGCCATAGGAACTGTTGTAGTAGGGCGTCCGCAGGGCTTCCAGGTGAAGTTCTATAGAATGAATCGTCGTTGGAGGAGCGTTTCTGCTCTGCACAAATTTATTTTAGGTTTGAAGAAAAACACGTTTTGTTAGCTTGAAGGTTATTTTTCATCTATTTCATTTTCTCAGAGTACATTACAAGAGTACCAGTGTATTAGTGTACGTGTGGTGAAATTTCAGTACATGTTCCGTGTACTGGTTCCGGAGTTACATGGCGGTTGGATGGCGACTGTCGGATACACTTCTTGTGTGAACATGCCGCCCGCCTTGCAGTATTGCAAAGGAAAAAGGGAGAGGGACGTGGCTCTGTTCCGACTATTGAGCACAGGAGCCGGACAATATCCACCCAAAGACCGTGTTTTGGGCCAGTGGTGCGCCGCCAAGACTCGGCAGGACGCCTTGGAGGATTAAGTCCGGATATATATCCGAGCCCAAAACCAGATTGGAGATTTCCGGCTGGAACCAGCGATCGTCTGCCAATCGAATGTTGGTGAAGGGCTCGTTCAGATCCTCGCTGATGGGCTTCGTTGGAGTTCGATACCGGAGATTTGGCATCACTTGCAGGATGACCTCTCGCTGGAAGCTAGAGGTCCTAGAGCTTATTGAAGCCGAGCAAGCGTTGTCTTTACCGACGCGGGTGACGGATAGCCCGGAGGCCTTTGCCAAGGATGCGTCGATAAGACTTACCGGACAACACGGGTCTAAAAGTGCCCGAGTTCGCGGGTCGCCTTGCCGTTTCCGAGTCGGATGAGTGCTCTCGGGAGCACGGTTGTCCTTTTGTGTTCCATGAGTGATGATAAGGAGATGGAACCAGCGGATGAAGGCGGCGCGGAGCGTCGCGCTTGGGCCTTGGTGCTGCGCCTTGTCTGGGATCGCTCTGGAGATGGCATGCGACGCGCTTCTTGCAAATGAAGCAAGGTGTGATGGTCGCCCTGGCACTTGCGGCACTTGTCCTAGCGGCGACATGATCCCCGGAATGTTGGTGAGCCAGGCAGTTTGGGCAGTATTTATTAACGAGAACTGCTCGGAGTCTCTTCTCTGGAGACAGCCGCATGAACCGCTGGCACTTGCGCAGCGCGTGGACTCCTCGGCGTACTCGGCATCGGAACGATTCCGTTGCCGGTCGGCTCTTGGATCGGCCATGTTGTTGGCGTGGAGACATCGTGCTGTTACGTGAAGAATGTGAAAAAAAAACATAGTAGACATTACTGATGCGGCTTTATACGGATGGTCCGCAGACCTATGGATCTAGGATTCTAGTCTTTACTGGAAATTTTACTGGATGGAAAATGGAGACTAGATTCTATCGGGAGCAGGATCAGCTTAGAGATAGGTCTCTTGGAGACACCTCGGGCTGTTAAGACGTCGACCACTCGGACTCTTTGGTCGTCGCCAGGATAGGTCGTTTGGATTCGACCTAGACGCCAGTCATTAACTGGAAGATTATCTTCTTTAATAATGACTAGATCGCCCCGTTGTAAGTCTCGCGTTGGAGTTTGCCATTTGTTTCTTTTGTGTAACTCTAAAAGATACTCATGTTTCCAACGGAGACAGAACTGTTGTTGCAAAGCCTTCAAGCGCTGCCAGCGGTTGATGATGGACGCGGCGTTTTCCTTGATTTCTGGCTCTGTGGCGGAAAGTAGAGGACCCCCGACTAGAAAATGATCGGGAGTCAGAGCTAGGAGATCAGTAGGATCTTCCGACAATGGAGATATCGGTCTTGAATTCAGGCATGCTTCAACTTTGGATAGGAGCGTGGAAAGCTCTTCGAAGGTGTATTTGGAGGTCGATGTAGATTTATAAAATAGATTTTTGAAACTCTTTACACCTGCCTCCCACAGGCCACCCATATGCGGTGCACTAGGAGGGTTGAAGTGCCAGGACAGTTTCTGGAGACTGTAAGTGGCCTGGAGTTGAGTCTTAAGCGCTTCTACAAAATCGCGCGAGAGGACTTTGGCCGCTCCGACGAAGGTTTTGCCGTTGTCGGAATGCATTTGACTTGGGCACCCTCGTCGTGCCACAAATCTCGCAAATGCCGCTAGGAATCTTTCTGTGGTCAGGTCAGATGTAGCTTTTAGGTGGATGGCTTTGGTGCTGAAGCACACAAAGACGCACACGTAGCCTTTCGTAATAAGACAGGCTCGACCTGTGTAATTTTTTACATCGAAGGGGCCTGCAAAATCGACTCCTGTGTGAGTGAACGGTCGAGAGAATGTGACTCTCTCCACAGGCAAGTCGCCCATGAGCTGCGTTTGCAATTTCTTTTTTCGGATGACGCAGATTTTGCAGGAATGAATTGTGGATTTGACCAACACCTTCAGCTTTGGAATCCAGTACTGTGATCGTATTAAACGCATCATGAGCGGTTGCCTCCATGCAAGGATATAAGATGGGTGAAAGCGGTCAAGAGACGCGAATTTGCACATGTGTATGGCAGTATGATTGGATGCCGCTCATCGTAGCCGAGTGCTTCGGCCGCTCTTACACGACCACATGCTCGAATAATTCCCTTACCATCTAAAAAGGGGTTCAAATTAAGGATTTTGCTGGAAGTGAGCTGTTTTTTCGTGCTCAAGCAAGTGTACTCTGACGAGTATGCTTGTCTCTGGGTCAGGAGAATGAGTTTTTCTTGTGCATAAGAAATCTCGTTGCTGTCAATTTCCATAGTTGACGGGAGCGACAATCGTTTGCAACGCTTGAAGAAGCGATAGATGTAGGCTAACACTCGCAGGGCTCGATCGAACTTGGAGAAGCGCTCGAGGAAAGAAAATGAGGGAGCCGTGTTTACGAGGTTTACCTTAATCGTACGTTGCTCTATTGTCGTATCTGGGAGGGGATCTGAAGGAATGGGCCATTGGTTCTGAGGTAGGCGTAACCATTCTGGCCCGTGCCACCACAGCTCATTGTTGACTAACGCGTGTGGTGGGGCACCTCTGCTCGCTAGGTCCGCTGGATTGTACTCGGATCGTACATGGGACCATTTATTGGAGTCGGTGGCCTGAGTAATTTTTGCGACTCTGTTTGCTACAAAGGTAGTCCAGGCGCATGGTGGCTTATGAAGCCAAGCTAGCACAATTGTGGAATCTGTCCAATAGAACCAGTCGCCGCCAGCGGAAGGTAGCTGGGGACTGAGTGCAGCGGATAACTCGGACAGAAGTGCTGCTCCGCACAGCTCTAGTCGTGGCAAGGATATCGTCTTGACCGGAGCGACCCTCGTTTTCGCTGTTAGGAGATGTACTGAGATGCGATCTTGTATCTCAGTGCGCACGTAAATGGCGGCCCCATATGCACGCTGCGAAGCGTCACAAAACCCATGGTATTGGATAGTCCCATGTGGGCGGAATTCGACCCATCTAGGGATGCGAATCGCACTGAGCCCGGAAACTCTTGCAGAAATAAATTCCACTTAATGAGAAGACTCTCAGGTAGCGGATCGTCCCAGCCCAGTTCTTGGAGCCAGATCTCCTGCATGAATATTTTTGCCTGGATAATGACTGGACCCAGCAACCTGCTGGGTCGAACAGTTTGGCAATCTGTGAAAGGACTTCACGTTTGGAGACGGACTGTTTGGCTGTTAGCTCGGATGGAGCGAAAAAGAACTGATCGGTGTCAGCTTTCCATCTGATCCCGAGAGTCTTTGCCGAACAGGCTTCCTCGATCTCTAAAAAGTCGGCGTGAAGCAAGTGGTCCTTGGGAATCGCTCTTAGCAAGTCCTTTTCATTGGATGTCCATTTCGCAAGGGAAACCCGGCAGATTCAAGGGCCTTGCGGAGTTCTGCAATTGCTTGATCTGCTATTGATTTGGAATGGGCTCCCGCTAGTACATCGTCGACATACATATTGTTTGCGATAATATGACTTGCTAAGGGATAGAGCGAACGAACGTCATCAGATAGCTGATGTAGTACCCGGATTGCCAAAAAGGGGGCACAGTTAACTCCAAACGTGACTGTGCTGAGTTCGAAGTCACGAAGCTCGTTGTCCTTTGTTCGGAACAGAATTCTCTGATAGGGCGTGTGGTTGGGATGCACAAGTATTTGCCGATACATTTTTGTGATATCGGCATTGAACACATATCGGAAGAAGCGCCATCTTAGAATTTGAATGGTTAAGTCGGATTGCAGAACGGGCCCTGCATGTAGCACATCGTTCAGACTTTTACCATTCGATGACGGGTGGGAGGCGTTAAATACTACGCGGAGCTTGGTCGTGGTGCTGTCAGGCTTGTGAACAGCATGGTGTGGTAGATAAAAGTTATCTGAACCATTGCTTGGAGGGACTTGTCGCATGTGACCTAAGTCCAGATATTCCTGGATCACCGCATCGTACTGCTCCTTAAGGGGGGCATTTTTTGCCAGACGATTCTCATTTCGTAGAAATTGAGCTAGTGCGATGGACCTTGAATGGCCTAACTGGATGTGATCGGAATTCTTGAATGGCAGTGTGACCAAGTATCTGCCGTTTTTATCCCTTTTAGGGTTTTTTTGAAAATTGCGCTCACAAAAAATGTCGGATTCCTTTTCCAGCTTAACTGGAATATCCTCCACCTCCCAAAATTTTGTGAGCAGTTTATCCAAGCTCGCATTGGATTCAGCGAGACTTGAGTCGAAAAGGATGCGACAAATTTGGCACTGGTCTTAGAAACGGGGCCTGTAAGGATCCAGCCGAAAATCGTTTCTTGACCAAGGAGAGTGCCACATATGTGGGATAGGAGCCACCTAACAATATGGATGGGAGGATATCGGCGCCGAGAAGCACGTCTATCTGTGAGCTCCTATAGAAAGAGGGATCGGCCAAATGTAATTTTGGAAGTTCTTCCAAAGCAGTTTGGGGGATGGTGTAGGAGGGCAAATTGCCTGCCAGCTTTGGAAGAACATAAGCCGAGGTTTCAATATGAACCCTGGCTTTATAGGAGAGCCAATATTAAAATGGCAAAGTTTTTGAGGTTGAGCCGAAATGGCTTGATTCAAACCGGAGACCTGTGCGTCGACGGGTTGATAAGGAAGCTTAACCCTTTTGAACAATCGCTCTGAAATAAAGGTCGCTTCAGACCCAGAGTCACACTTGGATGACAGCCGTGCCGAGGAGAACACCATGTGAGTTTGCGGAAAAATAGTTTTGAACGGTAGCTTGGGTTGAAGTAGAAGTGGACTGTATTGGTGAAGGAGGGTTCAAAACTATTGGTGTTGTGGAAGCTGAGGGCACCTGGGGTCTGTCACGGTGGAGTAGCGTGTTGTGACGTCCCTTGCACGTGAAACAACTATGTGCGCTGGTGCAGTCTTTCAACTGGTGCTGTCTGGCGAAGCAGTTTAAGCACAGCTTTTGTTGCTTAATGACGGAAACTCTCTCGGGTACGGACATTTGTAGAAAACGCGGGCATAGACGCACGGGATGGTTTTCCTTCTGACACAATTTGCAGTGCTGTGGCTTTGCAGTCACTGTTGCTTCGAAGGTTCTCAGGTGGTTGGACTCTTTTCTTGTGGGTTTGGACTGGAGTGGCGTATGTGCGGTAGGTCGTACATCCTCTATCGCCTCCAAGGTGCGATATCGGTCGATCAGAAATAAATTCATCTCGGACCATTGAGGGATCTCTGCCTTATCGTGGAGCGATTGTTCCCATAACGACAGCGTGAGCTTAGGCAATTTAGAGGAGCACAAGAAAATTAGCAGACAATCCCAATTTTCGGTGCTCACCCTGGACAAGTCGAGAGCCGTTAAACATCCCTGGATTGTGCCCTGAAGCTCTTTAAGGGCGGCTCCAGACTCTTGTGTTGCTGAGGGGAGATTAAAAGAATTTTCAATTGACTATTGACTAATAGTCGCTTATTCTCAAATCTCTCCGTCAGGCTCGCCACGCTGACTGAAAGCCGTCGTTCGTGAGCGGGGACTTGGAGACAATTGCTCTAGCTTCGCCGCTGGTTTTGGAATTAAGATGGAACAATTTTTCCACCGGCGTCAATCTTGGATTGTTAATGTAAACAGCTGTAAACAAGTCTCGGAAAGTAGGCCAGCGTAGGTAATCCCCACTGAAAACTTCAGTGTCGCATGGCGGGAGACCCCTGGACATGGAGAAGTTGGAGGGGGGTTGCTCAGCTTGTCTATTTAACGCCGTGGATCTTTCTATTTTTTCGCTTAGTTGAGCCGCACATCGCTCGTAAACGGAGTACGAGTAATCATATTTAGCTTGCATAGCCACCAGGTCACTGCTGCTGCAAGCGCTTTGGTTGAGAGCTTTGGAACATAACTCGTACTCGCGTTCTACTTTTTCCCATAAAGTTTAATCTGATCTCGTCGGACTTGGAGAGTGAACAGTGACACGTCACTGTCCGCTGCGTCATTGATCTTCACTTCAAACTGGCCTAGTCGGTCAGTTATAGAAACGAAGTCGTTCAGTGCCATTTCGCTTGACTTCTGCATTTTTTGCGTAGTCGAACGGGTAATTTTTGGGGTAATATCTTGTTGGAATCGGACTCACAGTCTTGCGGACGGTTGTGCTGGTACTCTCGACCTTGAGTTTCCCGAAAACTGCTCTAGGTGAGGTTAAAGGTCGCTTTGACTCCTTGACGGACGGTGCTGTGAGTCGTTTTTGGCTGTTTTGATCACCACCGATTGGCATACTAGGCTCCTCACAGAGCCAGAATAAATGGAAACCGAAATGGTGTGCACTAAGTCCAACGAAATCGGAAAATTTGATTGATTCTTATAGTTTCCTTTAATTGAGAAAAAAATCTAATTATTTCTTTATTGAAACACCAGAGAAAAGGATTTATTCTCTTTTGACAAAGCGGCCGTGTGGTGGAAACGGATCGCGCAAAAAAATGATGCTTATCGCTTATTCGTTTATTCTAAACGCAGCTCAACGAAAAGTTTTTTTGTCATAGAATTACTTGTGATAAATTGTTATTTTAATAAAAAATCGCACGGATATTCGATTTAATACGCAACTTGGAAACGTCTTAACTTATAATTATGTTTTATAAATTTTTTATAAGAATAAGAAAAAGTAATATATATGTTTGTATTTTATTAAGTAAACGCAGCTCAATGGCAAGGTGGAAACATACAAAATATAAAAGTTTCACAGAATCAGTTTATCGAAAACCGATCTTGACACTTTACAACCCTGTTGTTTGTTTACGTTTCACACTTGCCAATTAATTGGTAAAAATAAATATATAAATTAATATTGAAGCTGCTGTGGAGGAAAAAATAACAAACGATACACATATAATAGGATGTGTGTGTGTATACATGCAGGTGAATTTGCACAGTGTGGTTTTATTTAATTAAATACGAATTAGAATTGTGTGTTTTATATATGTATTTAGTGTGTGATTCTTTGGTGAAGGTTGGAATGGAGAAGCGCATACACTTGTTGTTCAACGGAGCGAAAGCCTATGCGTGCAGATATGTCTGGATGTACTTGCGTACATCAATATGGCGATCGGTTTTTTTGGGTATGCACTTGTACATATATGTATATATATGTACAGATATGGCGACCTTATCGGAGTCACTTTCTGTTTTATTTCTTTTAATATTTATCACTTTTTAGACGCCTAATGGCCACGAACAATATTTTATCTGCGGGTTTTTTTTGTTGAATTTTTTTTTTTTAAATACAATTGCCCCTCGCTTTAACCACGGACAATGTGAAGCGAAAAAATATGTTCAGACACACAAAAGAATTAATTAACTGGAGTTGCCGGAAATTTGGCAATGGACAAGTTGAGGTAGGTGCACTGCTACTTATCTTGTTCGAATTTATGGCTGTTCCTGGAACCTTTTCTTGCAGATCCACCAATGCTTGCTGGGGCGAACTGGATATACCAAACGTTGTAGAAGTATCCGGCTCGAAGGACCAAATGTTGTAGTAGGGCGTCCGCAGGGCTTCCAGGTGAAGTTCTATAGAATGAATCGTCGTTGGAGGAGCGTTTCTGCTCTGCACAAATTTATTTTAGGTTTGAAGAAAAACACGTTTTGTTAGCTTGAAGGTTATTTTTCATCTATTTCATTTTCTCAGAGTACATTACAAGAGTACCAGTGTATTAGTGTACGTGTGGTGAAATTTCAGTACATGTTCCGTGTACTGGTTCCGGAGTTACATGGCGGTTGGATGGCGACTGTCGGATACACTTCTTGTGTGAACAGGAACGATCGGGTGAAAATTAACTTTTTGTATAAAAAACATTTTGTTTTTCAAGATATCTTGGCCAGAAGTTCCTTTTTATTTAGCACGCAGCACATAGGTGAAAACTACCTGGATCGGACCACTATATCATATGGCTGCCATAGGAACGATCGGTCGAAAATTAAATTTTTGTGTGAAAAAACATATTGCTTATCAAGATATCTTGACCAAACTCGGCATTTATTAGTTTTACTTTACTCCTCATATATATGCAAAATCCTATTGAGATCGGACCACTATATCAAATAGCTGCCATAGAAACGATCGGTCAAAAATTAAGTTGTTGTATGAAAAAATATTCTGTTTTTCAAGATATCTTGACACACTCGGCATTTATAAGATTTACTTTACTCCTCATATATATGCATAATCCTATTAAGATCGGACCACTATATCGTATAGCTGCCATAGGAACGATTGGTCGAAAATTAAGTTTTTGTATGAAAAACATTTTGTTCTTAAGATATCTTGACCAAAGTCGGCATTTATACGTTTTAATATGCTACTCATATATATGCAAAATACTATTAAGATCGGAACACTATTCATATAGCTGCCATAGGAACGATCGGGTGAAAATTAACTTTTTGTATAAAAAACATTTTGTTTTTCAAGATATCTTGACCAAAGTCCCTTTTTATTTAGCACTCAGCACATATCTGAAAACCAGCTGGATCAGACCACGTATCATATAGATGCCATAGAAACGATCGGTCGAAAATTAAGTTTTTGTGTAAAAAAAAACATTTTGTTTTTCAAGATATCTTGACCAAACTCGGCATTTATTAGTTTACTTTACTCCTCATATATATGCAAAATCCTATTAAGATCGGACCACTCAATCGTGTAGCTGCCATAGGATCGATCGGTCGAAAATTAAGTTTTTGTATGAAAAACATTTTGTTTTTCAAGATATCTTGGCCAGAAGTCCCTTTTTATTTAGCACGCAGCACATAGGTGAAAACTACCTGGATCGGACCACTATATCAAATGGCTGCCATAGGAACGATCGGTCGAAAATAAATTTTTGTGTGAAAAAACATATTGCTTATCAAGATATCTTGACCAAACTCGGCATTTATTAGTTTTACTTTACTCCTCATATATATGCAAAATCCTATTGAGATCGGACCACTATATCAAATAGCTGCCATAGAAACGATCGGTCAAAAATTAAGTTGTTGAATGAAAAAATATTCTGTTTTTCAAGATATCTTGACACAACTCGGCATTTATAAGATTTACTTTACTCCTCATATATATGCATAATCCTATTAAGATCGGACCACTATATCGTATAGCTGCCATAGGAACGATTGGTCGAAAATTAAATTTTTGTATGAAAAACATTTTGTTTTTTAAGATATCTTGACCAAAGTCGGCATTATACGTTTTAGTATGCTACTCATATATATGCAAAATACTATTAAGATCGGAACACTATTCATATAGCTGCCATAGGAACGATCGGGTGAAAATTAACTTTTTGTATAAAAAACATTTGTTTTTCAAGATAGCTTGCCAGAAGTCCCTTTTTATTTAGCACTCAGCACATATGTGAAAACCAGCTGGATTAGGCTACTGTATTATATAGATGCCATAGTAACGATCGGTCGAAAATTAAGTTTTTGTTTAAAAAAAACATTTTGTTTTTCAAGATATCTTGACCAGACTCAGCATTTATTAGTTTTACTTTACTCCTCATATATATGCAAAATCCTATTAAGATCGGAACTCTATATCATATAGCTGCCATCGGATCGATCGGTCGAAAATTAAGTTTTTGTATGAAAAACATTTTGTTTTTCAAGATATCTTGGCCAGAAGTCCCTTTTTATTTAGCACGCAGCACATAGGTGAAAACTACCTGGATCGGACCACTATATCAAATGGCTGCCATAGGAACGATCGGTCGAAAATTAAATTTTTGTGTGAAAAAACATATTGCTTATCAAGATATCTTGACCAAACTCGGCATTTATTAGTTTTACTTTACTCCTCATATATATGCAAAATCCTATTGAGATCGGACCACTATATCAAATAGCTGCCATAGAAACGATCGGTCAAAAATTAAGTTGTTGAATGAAAAAATATTCTGTTTTTCAAGATATCTTGACACAACTCGGCATTTATAAGATTTACTTTACTCCTCATATATATGCATAATCCTATTAAGATCGGACCACTATATCGTATAGCTGCCATAGGAACGATTGGTCGAAAATTAAATTTTTGTATGAAAAACATTTTGTTTTTTAAGATATCTTGACCAAAGTCGGCATTTATACGTTTTAGTATGCTACTCATATATATGCAAAATACTATTAAGATCGGAACACTATTCATATAGCTGCCATAGGAACGATCGGGTGAAAATTAACTTTTGTATAAAAAACATTTTGTTTTTCAAGATAGCTTGCCAGAAGTCCCTTTTTATTTAGCACTCAGCACATATGTGAAAACCAGCTGGATTAGGCTACTGTATTATATAGATGCCATAGTAACGATCGGTCGAAAATTAAGTTTTTGTTTAAAAAAAACATTTTGTTTTTCAAGATATCTTGACCAGACTCAGCATTTATTAGTTTTACTTTACTCCTCATATATATGCAAAATCCTATTAAGATCGGAACTCTATATCATATAGCTGCCATCGGATCGATCGGTCGAAAATTAAGTTTTTGTATGAAAAAACATTTTGTTTTCAAGATATCTTGACCAAACTCGCCATTTATAAGATTTACTTTACTCATCATATATATGCATAATCCTTTTAAGATCGGACCACTATATCGTATAGCTGCCATAGGAACGATTGGTCGAAAATTAAGTTTTTGTATGAAAAAAACATTTTGTTTTTTAAGATATCTTGATCAAAGTCGGCATTTATTAGTTTTACTTTACTCCTCATATATATGAAAAATCCTATTAAGATCGGAACTCTATATCATATAGCTGCCATAGAAACGATCGGTCAAAAATTAAGTTGTTGTATGAAAAAATATTCTGTTTTTCAAGATATCTTGACCAAACTCGGCATTTATTAATTTTACTTTACTCCTCATATATATGCAAAATCCTATTAAGATCGGACCACTCAATCGTGTAGCTGCCATAGGATCGATCGGTCGAAAATTAAGTTTTTGTATGAAAAACATTTTGTTTTTCAAGATATCTTGGCCAGAAGTCCCTTTTTATTTAGCACGCAGCACATAGGTGAAAACTACCTGGATCGGACCACTATATCATATGGTTGCCATAGGAACGATCGGTCGAAAATTAAATTTTTGTGTGAAAAAACATATTGCTTATCAAGATATCTTGACCAAACTCGGCATTTATTAGTTTTACTTTACTCCTCATATATATGCAAAATCCTATTGAGATCGGACCACTATATCAAATAGCTGCCATAGAAACGATCGGTCAAAAATTAAGTTGTTGTATGAAAAAATATTCTGTTTTTCAAGATATCTTGACACAACTCGGCATTTATAAGATTTACTTTACTCTCATATATATGCATAATCCTATTAAGATCGGACCACTATATCGTATAGCTGCCATAGGAACGATTGGTCGAAAATTAAGTTTTTGTATGAAAAACATTTTGTTTTTTAAGATATCTTGACCAAAGTCGGCATTTATACGTTTTAATATGCTACTCATATATATGCAAAATACTATTAAGATCGGAACACTATTCATATAGCTGCCATAGGAACGATCGGATGAAAATTAACTTTTTGTATAAAAAACATTTTGTTTTTCAAGATATCTTGCCAGAAATCCCTTTTTATTTAGCACTCAGCACATATGTGAAAACCAGCTGGATCAGACCACTGTATCATATAGATGCCATAGAAACGATCGGTCGAAAATTAAGTTTTTGTGTAAAAAAAACATTTTGTTTTTCAAGATATCTTGACCAAACTCGCCATTTATAAGATTTACTTTACTCATCATATATATGCATAATCCTATTAAGATCAAACCACTATATCGTATAGCTGCCATAGGAACGATTAGACGAAAATTAAGTTTTTGTATGAAAAAGCATTTTGTTTTTTAAAATATTTTGACCAAAGTCGGCATTTATTAGTTTTACTTTACTCCTCATATATATGCAAAATCCTATTAAGATCGGAACTCTATATTATATAGCTGCCATAGGATCGATCGGTCGAAAATTAAGTTTTTGTATGAAAAAACATTTTGTTTTTCAAGATATCTTGACCAAACTTGTCATTTATAAGATTTACTTTACTCATCATATATATGCATAATCCTATTAAGATCGGACCACTATATCGTATAGCTGCCATAGGAACGATTAGTCGAAAATTAAGTTTTTGTATGAAAAAACATTTGTTTTTTAAGATATCTTGACGAAAGTCGGCATTTATTAGTTTTACTTTACTCCTCATATATATGAATAATCCTATTAAGATCGGACCACTATATCGTATAGCTGCCATAGGAACGATTGGTCGAAAATTAAGTTTTTGTATGAAAAAAATTTTGTTTTTTAAGATATCTTGACCAAAGTCGGCATTTATAAGATTTACTTTACTCCTCATATATATGCAAAATCCTATTAAGATCGGACCACTATATTATATAGCTGCCATAGGAACGATCGGTCGAAAATTAAGTTTTTTTATGAAAAAACATTTTGTTTTCAAGATATCTTGACCAAACTCGGCATTTATTAGTTTACTTTACTCCTCATTTATATGGAAAATCCTATTAAGATCGGAACTCTATATCATATAGCTGCCATAGGATCAATCGGTCGAAAATTAAGTTTTTGTATGAAAAAACGTTTTGTTTTTCAAGATATCTTGACCAAACTCACCATTTATAAGATTTACTTTACTCATCGTATATATGCATAATCCTAATAAGATCGGACCACTCAATCGTGTAGCTGCCATAGGATCGATCGGTCGAAAATTAAGTTTTTGTATGAAAAAAATTTTGTTTTTTAAGATCTTGACCAAAGTCGGCATTAATACATTTAGTATGCTACTCATATGCAAAATACTATTAAGATCGGAACACTATTCATATAGCTGTCATAGGAACGATTGGTCAAAAATTATGTTTTTGTATAAAAAAACATTTTGTTTTTCAAGATATCTTGCCAGAAGTCCTTTTTTATTTAGCACGCAGCACATATGTGAAAACCAGCTGGATCAGACCACTGTATCATATAGATGCCATAGAAACGATCGGTCGAAAATTAAGGTTTTGTATGAAAAAACATTTTGTTTTTCATGATATCTTGACCAGACTCGGCATTTATTAGTTTTACATCACTCCTCATATATATGCAAAATCCTATTGAGATCGAACCGCTATATCATATAGCTGCCATAGAAGCGATCGGTCAAAAATTAAGTTGTTGTATGAAAAAATATTCTGTTTTTCAAGATATCTTGACCAAACTCGGCATTTATTAATTTTACTTTACTCCTCATATATATGCAAAATCCTATTAAGATCGGACCACTCAATCGTGTAGCTGCCATAGGATCGATCGGTCGAAAATTAAGTTTTTGTATGAAAAACATTTTGTTTTTCAAGATATCTTGGCAAGAAGTCCCTTTTATTTAGCACGCAGCACATAGGTGAAAACTACCTGGATCGGACCACTATATCATATGGCTGCCATAGGAACGATCGGACGAAAATTAAATTTTTGTGTGAAAAAACATATTGCTTATCAAGATATCTTGACCAAACTCGGCATTTATTAGTTTTACTTTACTCCTCATATATATGCAAAATCCTATTGAGATCGGACCAGTATATCAAATAGCTGCCATAGAAACGATCGGTCAAACATTAAGTTGTTGTATGAAAAAATATTCTGTTTTTCAAGATATCTTGACACAACTCGGCATTTATAAGATTTACTTTACTCCTCATATATATGCATAATCCTATTAAGATCGGATCACTATATCGTATAGCTGCCATAGGAACGATTGGTCGAAAATTAAGTTTTTGTAAGAAAAACATTTTGTTTTTTAAGATATCTTGACCAAAGTCGGCATTTATACGTTTTAATATGCTACTCATATATATGCAAAATACTATTAAGATCGGAACACTATTCATATAGCTGCCATAGGAACGATCGGGTGAAAATTAACTTTTTGTATAAAAAACATTTTGTTTGTCGAAAATTAAGTTTTTGTGTAAAAAAAACATTTTGTTTTTCAAGATATCATGACCAAACTCGGCATTTATTAGTTTTACTTTACTCCTCATATATATGAAAAATCCTATTGAGATCGAACCGCTATATCATATAGCTGCCATAGAAACGATCGGTCAAAAATTAAGTTGTTGTATGAAAAAATATTCTGTTTTTCAAGATATCTTGACCAAACTCGGCATTTATTAATTTTACTTTACTCCTCATATATATGCAAAATCCTATTAAGATCGGACCACTCAATCGTGTAGCTGCCATAGGATCGATCGGTCGAAAATTAAGTTTTTGTATGAAAAACATTTTGTTTTTCAAGACCAAAGTCGGCATTAATACATTTTAGTATGCTACTCATATGCAAAATACTATTAAGATCGGAACACTATTCATATAGCTGTCATAGGAACGATTGGTCGAAAATTATGTTTTTGTATAAAAAAACATTTTGTTTTTCAAGACATCTTGCCAGAAGTTCTTTTTTATTAAGCACGCAGCACATATGTGAAAACCAGCTGGATCAGACCACTGTATCATATAGATGCCATAGGAACGATCGGTCGAAAATTAAGGTTTTGTATGAAAAAACATTTTGTTTTTCATGATATCTTGACCAGACTCGGCATTTATTAGTTTTACTTTACTCCTCATATATATGCAAAATCCTATTGAGATCGAACCGCTATATCATAACTGGCATAGAAACGATCGGTCGAAAATTAAGTTGTTGTATGAAAAAATATTCTGTTTTTCAAGATATCTTGACCAAACTCGGCATTTATTAATTTTACTTTACTCCTCATATATATGCAAAGTCGGCTTTTATACGTTTTAGTATGCTACTCATATATATGCAAAATACTATTAAGATCGGAACACTATTCATATAGCTGCCATAGGAACGATCGGGTGAAAATTAACTTTTTGTATAAAAAACATTTTGTTTTTCAAGATAGCTTGCCAGAAGTCCCTTTTTATTTAGCACTCAGCACATATGTGAAAACCAGCTGGATCAGGCCACTGTATTATATAGATGCCATAGGAACCATCGGTCGAAAATTAAGTTTTTGTTTAAAAAAAAACATTTTGTTTTTCAAGATATCTTGACCAGACTCGGCATTTATTAGTTTTACTTTACTCCTCATATATATGCAAAATCCTATTAAGATCGGAACTCTATATCATATAGCTGCCATCGGATCGATCGGTCGAAAATTAAGTTTTTGTATGAAAAAACATTTTGTTTTTCAAGATATCTTGACCAAACTCGCCATTTATAAGATTTACTTTACTCATCATATATATGCATAATCCTATTAAGATCGGACCACTATATCGTATAGCTGCCATAGGAACGATTGGTCGAAAATTAAGTTTTTGTATGAAAAAACATTTTGTTTTTTAAGATATCTTGATCAAAGTCGGCATTTATTAGTTTTACTTTACTCCTCATATATATGCAAAATCCTATTAAGATCGGAACTCTATATCATATAGCTGCCATCGGATCGATCGGTCGAAAATTAAGTTTTTGTATGAAAAAACATTTTGTTTTTCAAGATATCTTGACCAAACTCGCCATTTATAAGATTTACTTTACTCATCATATATATGCATAATCCTTTTAAGATCGGACCACTATATCGTATAGCTGCCATAGGAACGATTGGTCGAAAATTAAGTTTTTGTATGAAAAAACATTTTGTTTTTCAAGATATCTTGACCAAACTCGCCATTTATAAGATTTACTTTACTCATCATATATATGCATAATCCTATTAAGATCGGACCACTCAATCGTGTAGCTGCCATAGGATCGATCGGTCGAAAATTAAGTTTTTGTATGAAAAACATTTTGTTTTTCAAGATATCTTGGCCAGAAGTCCCTTTTTATTTAGCACGCAGCACATAGGTGAAAACTACCTGGATCGGACCACTATATCATATGGCTGCCATAGGAACGATCGGTCGAAAATTAAATTTTTGTGTGAAAAAACATATTGCTTATCAAGATATCTTGACCAAACTCGGCATTTATTAGTTTTACTTTACTCCTCATATATATGCAAAATCCTATTGAGATCGGACCACTATATCAAATAGCTGCCATAGAAACGATCGGTCAAAAATTAAGTTGTTGTATGAAAAAATATTCTGTTTTTCAAGATATCTTGACACAACTCGGCATTTATAAGATTTACTTTACTCCTCATATATATGCATAATCCTATTAAGATCGGACCACTATATCGTATAGCTGCCATAGGAACGATTGGTCGAAAATTAAGTTTTTGTATGAAAAACATTTTGTTTTTTAAGATATCTTGACCAAAGTCGGCATTTATACGTTTTAATATGCTACTCATATATATGCAAAATACTATTAAGATCGGAACACTATTCATATAGCTGCCATAGGAACGATCGGATGAAAATTAACTTTTTGTATAAAAAACATTTTGTTTTTCAAGATATCTTGCCAGAAGTCCCTTTTTATTTAGCACTCAGCACATATGTGAAAACCAGCTGGATCAGACCACTGTATCATATAGATGCCATAGAAACGATCGGTCGAAAATTAAGTTTTGTGTAAAAAAAACATTTTGTTTTTCAAGATATATTGACCAAACTCGGCATTTATTAGTTTTACTTTACTCCTCATATATATGCAAAATCCTATTAAGATCGGACCACTCAATCGTGTAGCTGCCATAAGATCGATCGGTCGAAAATTAAGTTTTTGTATGAAAAACATTTTGTTTTTCAAGACCAAAGTCGGCATTAATACATTTTAGTATGCTACTCATATGCAAAATACTATTAAGATCGGAACACTATTCATATAGCTGTCATAGGAACGATTGGTCGAAATTATGTTTTTGTATAAAAAAAACATTTTGTTTTTCAAGACATCTTGCCAGAAGTTCTTTTTTATTAAGCACGCAGCACATATGTGAAAACCAGCTGGATCAGACCACTGTATCATATAGATGCCATAGGAACGATCGGTCGAAAATTAAGGTTTTGTATGAAGAAACATTTTGTTTTTCATGATATCTTGACCAGACTCGGCATTTATTAGTTTTACTTTACTCCTCATATATATGCAAAATCCTATTGAGATCGAACCGCTATATCATAACTGGCATAGAAACGATCGGTCGAAAATTAAGTTGTTGTATGAAAAAATATTCTGTTTTTCAAGATATCTTGACCAAACTCGGCATTTATTAATTTTACTTTACTCCTCATATATATGCAAAGTCGGCTTTTATACGTTTTAGTATGCTACTCATATATATGCAAAATACTATTAAGATCGGAACACTATTCATATAGCTGCCATAGGAACGATCGGGTGAAAATTAACTTTTTGTATAAAAAACATTTTGTTTTCAAGATAGCTTGCCAGAAGTCCCTTTTATTTAGCACTCAGCACATATGTGAAAAACCAGCTGGATCAGGCCACTGTATTATATAGATGCCATAGGAACGATCGGTCGAAAATTAAGTTTTTGTTTAAAAAAAAACATTTTGTTTTTCAAGATATCTTGACCAGACTCGGCATTTATTAGTTTTACTTTACTCTCATATATATGCAAAATCCTATTAAGATCGGAACTCTATATCATATAGCTGCCATCGGATCGATCGGTCGAAAATTAAGTTTTTGTATGAAAAAACATTTTGTTTTTCAAGATATCTTGACCAAACTCGCCATTTATAAGATTTACTTTACTCATCATATATATGCATAATCCTATTAAGATCGGACCACTATATCGTATAGCTGCCATAGGAACGATTGGTCGAAAATTAAGTTTTTGTATGAAAAAACATTTTGTTTTTTAAGATATCTTGATCAAAGTCGGCATTTATTAGTTTTACTTTACTCATATATATGCAAAATCCTATTAAGATCGGAACTCTATATCATATAGCTGCCATAGAAACGATCGGTCAAAAATTAAGTTGTTGTATGAAGAAATATTCTGTTTTTCAAGATATCTTGACCAAACTCGGCATTTATTAATTTTACTTTACCTCATATATATGCAAAATCCTATTAAGATCGGACCACTCAATCGTGTAGCTGCCATAGGATCGATCGGTCGAAAATTAAGTTTTTGTATGAAAAACATTTTGTTTTTCAAGATATCTTGGCCAGAAGTCCCTTTTATTTAGCACGCAGCACATAGGTGAAAACTACCTGGATCGGACCACTATATCATATGGCTGCCATAGGAACGATCGGTCGAAAATTAAATTTTTGTGTGAAAAAACATATTGCTTATCAAGATATCTTGACCAACTCGGCATTTATTAGTTTTACTTTACTCCTCATATATATGCAAAATCCTATTGAGATCGGACCACTATATCAAATAGCTGCCATAGAAACGATCGGTCAAAAATTAAGTTGTATGAAAAAATATTCTGTTTTTCAAGATATCTTGACACAACTCGGCATTTATAAGATTTACTTTACTCCTCATATATATGCATAATCCTATTAAGATCGGACCACTATATCGTATAGCTGCCATAGGAACGATTGGTCGAAAATTAAGTTTTTGTATGAAAAACATTTGTTTTTTAAGATATCTTGACCAAAGTCGGCATTTATACGTTTTAATATGCTACTCATATATATGCAAAATACTATTAAGATCGGAACACTATTCATATAGCTGCCATAGGAACGATCGGATGAAAATTAACTTTTTGTATAAAAAACATTTTGTTTTTCAAGATATCTTGCCAGAAGTCCCTTTTTATTTAGCACTCAGCACATATGTGAAAACCAGCTGGATCAGACCACTGTATCATATAGATGCCATAGAAACGATCGGTCGAAAATTAAGTTTTTGTGTAAAAAAAAACATTTGTTTTCAAGATATATTGACCAAACTCGGCATTTATGAGTTTTACTTTACTCCTCATATATATGCAAATTCCTATTAAGATCGGAACTCTATATCATATAGCTGCCATAGGATCGATCGGTCGAAAATTAAGTTTTTGTATGAAAAAACATTTTGTTTTTCAAGATATCTTGACCAAACTCGCCATTTATAAGATTTACTTTACTCATCATATATATGCATAATCCTATTAAGATCAAACCACTATATCGTATAGCTGCCATAGGAACGATTAGTCGAAAATTAAGTTTTTGTATGAAAAAACATTTTGTTTCTTAAAATATTTTGACCAAAGTCGGCATTTATTAGTTTTACTTTACTCCTCATATATATGCAAAATCCTATTAAGATCGGAACTCTATATTATATAGCTGCCATAGGATCGATCGGTCGAAAATTAAGTTTTTGTATGAAAAAACATTTTGTTTTTCAAGATATCTTGCCCAAACTTGTCATTTATAAGATTTACTTTACTCATCATATATATGCATAATCCTATTAAGATCGGACCACTATATCGTATAGCTGCCATAGGAACGATTAGTCGAAAATTAAGTTTTTGTATGAAAAAACATTTTGTTTTTTAAGATATCTTGACCAAAGTCGGCATTTATTAGTTTTACTTTACTCCTCATATATATGCATAATCCTATTAAGATCGGACCACTATATCGTATAGCTGCCATAGGAACGATTGGTCGAAAATTAAGTTTTTGTATGAAAAAAATTTTGTTTTTTAAGATATCTTGACCAAAGTCGGCATTTATAAGATTTACTTTACTCCTCATATATATGCAAAATCCTATTAAGATCGGACCACTATATTATATAGCTGCCATAGGAACGATCGGTCGAAAATTAAGTTTTTTATGAAAAAACATTTTGTTTTCAAGATATCTTGACCAAACTCGGCATTTATTAGTTTTACTTTACTCCTCATATATATGGAAAATCCTATTAAGATCGGAACTCTATATCATATAGCTGCCATAGGATCGATCGGTCGAAAATTAAGTTTTTGTATGAAAAAACATTTTGTTTTTCAAGATATCTTGACCAAACTCACCATTTATAAGATTTACTTTACTCATCGTATATATGCATAATCCTATTAAGATCGGACCACTATATCGTATAGCTGCCATAGGAACGATTGGTCGAAAATTAAGTTTTTGTATGAAAAAAATTTTGTTTTTTAAGATCTTGACCAAAGTCGGCATTAATACATTTTAGTATGCTACTCATATGCAAAATACTATTAAGATCGGAACACTATTCATATAGCTGTCATAGGAACGATTGGTCGAAAATTATGTTTTTGTATAAAAAAACATTTTGTTTTTCAAGATATCTTGCCAGAAGTCCTTTTTTATTTAGCACGCAGCACATATGTGAAAACCAGCTGGATCAGACCACTGTATCATATAGATGCCATAGAAACGATCGGTCGAAAATTAAGGTTTTGTATGAAAAAACATTTTGTTTGTTCATGATATCTTGAACAGACTCGGCATTTATTAGTTTTACTTTACTCCTCATATATATGCAAAATCCTATTGAGATCGAACCGCTATATCATATAGCTGCCATAGAAGCGATCGGTCAAAAATTAAGTTGTTGTTTGAAAAAATATTCTGTTTTTCAAGATATCTTGACCAAACTCGGCATTTATTAATTTTACTTTACTCCTCATATATATGCAAAATCCTATTAAGATCGGACCACTCAATCGTGTAGCTGCCATAGGATCGATCGGTCGAAAATTAAGTTTTTGTATGAAAAACATTTTGTTTTTCAAGATATCTTGGCCAGAAGTCCCTTTTTATTTAGCACGCAGCACATAGGTGAAAACTACCTGGATCGGACCACTATATCATATGGCTGCAATAGGAACGATCGGACGAAAATTAAATTTTTGTGTGAAAAAACATATTGCTTATCAAGATATCTTGACCAAACTCGGCATTTATTAGTTTTACTTTACTCCTCACATATATGCAAAATCCTATTGAGATCGGACCACTATATCAAATAGCTGCCATAGAAACGATCGGTCAAAAATTAAGTTGTTGTATGAAAAAATATTCTGTTTTTCAAGATATCTTGACACAACTCGGCATTTATAAGATTTACTTTACTCCTCATATATATGCATAATCCTATTAAGATCGGATCACTATATCGTATAGCTGCCATAGGAACGATTGGTCGAAAATTAAATTTTTGTATGAAAAACATTTTGTTTTTTAAGATATCTTGACCAAAGTCGGCATTTATACGTTTTAATATGCTACTCATATATATGCAAAATACTATTAAGATCGGAACACTATTCATATAGCTGCCATAGGAACGATCGGGTGAAAATTAACTTTTTGTATAAAAAACATTTTGTTTTTCAAGATGTCTTGCCAGAAGTCCCTTTTTATTTAGCACTCAGCACATATGTGAAAACCAGCTGGATCAGACCACTGTATCATATAGATGCCATAGGAACGATCGGTCGAAAATTAAGTTTTTGTATAAAAAAAACATTTTGTTTTTCAAGATATCTTGACCAGACTCGGCATTTATTAGTTTTACTTTACTCCTCATATATATGCAAAATCCTATTAAGATCGGAACTCTATATCATATAGCTGCCATCGGATCGATCGGTCGAAAATTAAGTTGTTGTATGAAAAAACATTTTGTTTTTCAAGATATCTTGACCAAACTCGCCATTTATAAGATTTACTTTACTCATCATATATATGCATAATCCTATTAAGATCGGACCACTATATCGTATAGCTGCCATAGGAATGATTGTTCGAAAATTAAGTTTTTGTTTGAAAAAACATTTTGTTTATTAAGATATCTTGATCAAAGTCGGCATTTATTAGTTTTACTTTACTCCTCATATATATGCAAAATCCTATTAAGATCGGACCACTATATCATATAGCTGCCATAGGAACGATCGGTCGAAAATTAAGTTTTTTATGAAAAAACATTTTGTTTTCTAGTTATCTTGACCAAACTCGGCATTTATTAGTTTTACTTTACTCCTCATATATATGCAAAATCCTATTAAGGTAGCTGCCATAGGATCGATCGGTAGAAAAATAAGTTTTTTTATGAAAAAACCTTTTGTTTTTCAAGATATCTTGACCAAACTCGCCATTTATAAGATTTACTTTACTCATCATATATATGCATAATCCTATTAAGATCGGACCACTATATCGTATAGCTGAATTAGGAACGATTGGTCGAAAATTAAGTTTTTGTATGAAAAAACATTTTGTTTTTTAAGATATTTTGACTAAAGTCGGCATTAATACATTTTAGTATGCTACTCATATGCAAAATACTATTAAGATCGGAACACTATTCATATAGCTGTCATAGGAACGATCGGTCGAAAATTATGTTTTTGTATAAAAAAACATTTTGTTTTTCAAGATATCTTGGCCAGAAGTCCCTTTTTATTTAGCACTCAGCACATATGTGAAAACCAGCTGGATCAGACCACTGTTTCATATAGATTCCATAGGAACGATCGGCCGAAAATTAAGGTTTTGTATGAAAAAACATTTTGTTTTTCATGATATCTTGACCAGACTCGGCATTTATTAGTTTTACTTAACTCCTCATATATATGCAAAATCATATTAAGATCGGACCACTATATCGTTTAGCTGCCATAGGAACGATCGCTGGAAAATGAAATTGATGTATGAAAAAACATATTGTTTTTCAAGATATCTTGACCAAACTCGGCATTTATTAGTTTTACTTTACTCCTCATATATATGCAAAATCCTATTAAGATCGGACCACTATATCATATAGCTGCCATAGGAATGATCGGTCGAAAATTAAGTTTTTGTATGAAAAAACATTTTGTTTTGCAAGATATCTTGACCAAGCGCGGCATTTATAAGATTTACTTTACTCCTCATATATATGCATAATCCTATTAAGATCGGACCACTATATCGTATAGCTGCCATAGGAACGATTGGTCGAAAATTAAGTTTTTGAATGAAAAAACATTTTGTTTTTCAAGATATCTTGGCCAGAAGTCCCTTTTTATTTAGCACGCAGCACATAGGTGTAAACCACCTGGATCGGATCACTATATCATATAGATGCCATAGGAACGATCGGTCGAAAATTAAGTTTTGTATAAAAAAAACATTTTGTTTTTCAAGATATCTTGACCAAACTCGGCATTTATAAGATTTACTTTACTCCTCATATATATGCAAAATCCTATTAAGATCGGACCACTATATCATATAGCTGCCATAGGAACGATTGTTCGAAAATTAAGTTTTTGTATGAAAAAACATTTTGTTTATTAAGATATCTTGATCAAAGTCAGCATTATTAGTTTTACTTTACTCCTCATATATATGCATAATCCTATTAAGATCGGAACTCTATATCATATAGCTGCCATAGGATCGATCGGTCGAAAATTAAGTTTCTGTATAAAAAAAACATTTTGTTATTCAAGATATCTTGACCAAACTCGGCATTTATAAGATTTACTTTACTCCTCATATATATGCAAAATCCTATTAAGATCGGACCACTATATCATATAGCTGCCATAGGAACGATCGGTCGAAAATTAAGTTTTTTTATGAAAAAACATTTTGTTCTCAAGATATCTTGACCAAACTCGGCATTTATTAGTTTTACTTTACTCCTCATATATATGCAAAATCCTATTAAGATAGCTGCCATAGGATCGATCGGTCGAAAATTAAGTTTTTGTATGAAAAAACCTTTTGTTTTTCAAGATATCTTGACCAAACTCGCCATTTATAAGATTTACTTTACTCATCATATATATGCATAATCCTATTAAGATCGGACCACTATATCGTATAGCTGCCATAGGAACGATTGGTCCAAAATTAAGTTTTGTATGAAAAAACATTTTGTTTTTTAAGATATCTTGAGCAAAGTCGGCATTAATACATTTTAGTATGCTACTCATATGCAAAATACTATTAAGATCGGAACACTATTCATATAGCTGTCATAGGAACGATCGGTCGAAAATTATGTTTTTGTATAAAAAAACATTTTGTTTTTCAAGATATCTTGCCAGAAGTCCTTTTTTATTTAGCACGCAGCACATAGGTGTAAACCACCTGGATCGGATCACTATATCATATAGATGCCATAGGAACGTTCGGTCGAAAATTAAGTTTTTGTATAAAAAAAACATTTTGTTTTTCAAGATATCTTGACCAAACTCGGCATTTATAAGATTTACTTTACTCCTCATATATATGCAAAATCCTATTAAGATCGGACCACTATATCATATAGCTGCCATAGGAACGATCGGTCAAAAATCAAGTTTTTTTATGAAAAAACATTTTGTTTTTAAGACATCATGACCAAACTCGGCATTTATTGGTTTTACTTAACTCCTCATATATATGCAAAATCCTATTAAGATCGGAACTCTATATCATATAGCTGCCATAGGATCGATCGGTCGAAAATTAAGTTTTGTATGAAAAAACATTTTGTTTTTCAAGATATCTTGACCAAAGTCGGCATTAATACATTTTAGTATGCTACTCATATACAAAATACTATTAAGATCGGAACATTATTCATATAGCTGTCATAGGAACGATCGGTCGAAAATTAAGTTTTTGTATAAAAAAACATTTTGTTTTTCAAGATATCTTGCCAGAAGTCCTTTTTTATTTAGCACGCAGCACATATGTGAAAACCAGCTGGATCAGACCACTGTATCATATAGATGACATAGGAACGATCGGTCGAAAATTAAGTTTTCGTATAAAAAAAACGTTTTGTTTTTCAAGATATCTTGACCAAACTCGGCATTTATTAGTTTTACTTTACTTAACGATCGGTGGAAAATTAAGGTTTTGTATGAAAAAACATTTTGTTTTTCAAGATATCTTGACCAAACTCGGCATTTATTAGTTTTACTTTACTCCTCATATATATGAAAACTCCTGTTAAGATCGGAGCACTATATCGTTAAGCTGCCATAGGAACGATAGGTGGAAAATGAAATTGATGTATGAAAAAACATATTGTTTTTCAAGATATCTTGACCAACCTCGGCATTTATTTGTTTTACTGTACTCCTTATATATATGCAAAATCCTATTGAGATCGGACCACTATATCATATAGCTGTCATAGGAACGATCGGTCGAAAATTATGTTTTTGTATGAAAAAACATTTTGTTTTTCAAGATATCTTGGCCAGAAGTCCCTTTTGATTTAGCACGCAGCACATAGGTGAAAACCACCTGGATCGGACCACTATATCGTATTGCTGCCTTAGGATCGATCGGTCGAAAATTAAGTTTTTGTATCAAAAAAACATTTTTTTTTTCAGGATATCTTGGCCAGAAGCCCCTTTTTATTTAGCACGCAGCACATAGGTGAAAACCACCTGGATCGGACCACTATATCATATGGCTGTCATAGGAACGATCGGTCGAAAATTAAATTCTTGTGTGAAAAAACATATTGTTTATCAAGATATCTTGATAGCCAAACTCGGCTTTTATTAGTTTTACTTTACTCCTCATATGTATGCAATAGTTTATTAAGATCAGAACACTATATCATATAGCTGCCATAGAAACGATCGGTCAAAAATTAAGTTGTTGTATGAAAAAATATTCTGTTTTTCAAGATATCTTGACCAAACTCGCCATTTATTAGTTTTACTTTACTCTTCATATATATGCAAAAATCCTATTAAGATCGGACCACTATATCATATATCTGTCATAGGAACGATCGGACCAAAATTAAGTTGTATGAAAAAACATTTTGTTTTTCAAGATATCTTGACCAAACCCGGCATTTATAAGATTTACTTTACTTCTCATATATATGCATAATCCTATTAAGATCGGATAGCTGCTATAGGAACGATTAGTCGAAAATTAAGTTTTTGTATGAAAAACATTTTGTTTTTTAAGATATCTTGACCAAAGTCGGCATTTATAAGTTTTAGAATGCTACTCATATATATGCAAAATACTATTAAGATCGGAACAGTTTTCATATAGCTGCCATAGGAACGATCGGGTAAAAATTAAGTTTTTGTATAAAAAACATTTTGTTTTTCAAGATATCTTGCCAGAAGTCCCTTTTATTTAGCACTCAGCACATATGTGAAAACCAGGTGGATCAGACCACTGTATCATATAGATGCCATAGGAACGATCGGTCGTAAATTAAGGTTTTGTATAAAAAAAATATTTTGTTTTTCAAGATAACTTGACCAAACTCAGCATTTATAAGATTTACTTTACTCCTTATATATATGCAAAATCCTTTTAATATCGGACCACTACATCATATAGCTTCCATAGGAACGATCGGTCGAAAATTAAGTTTTTGTATAAAAAACATTTTGTTTTTCAAGATATCTTGCCAGAAGTCCCTTTTTATTTAGCACGCAGCACATATGTGAAAACCAGCTGGATCAGACCACTGTATCATATAGATGCCATAGGAACGATCGGTCAAAAATTAAGGTTTGTATGAAAAAATATTTTGTTTTCAAGATATCTTGACCAAATTCGGCATTATTAGTTTTACTTTACTTAACAATCGGTCGAAAATTAAGGTTTTGTATGAAAAAAGATTTTGTTTTTCAAGATATCTTGACCAAACTCGGCATTTATTAGTTTTACTTTACTCCTCATATATATGCAAAATCCTATTAAGATCGGACCACTATATCGTTTAGCTGCCATAGGAACGATCGGTGGAAAATGAAATTGATGTATGAAAAAACATATTGTTTTTCAAAATATCTCGACCAACCTCGGCATTTATTAGTTTTACTTTACTCCTCATATATATGCAAAATCCTATTAAGATCGGACCACTATATCGTTTAGCTGCCATAGGAACGATCGGTGGAAAATGAAATTGATGTATGAAAAAACATATTGTTTTTCAAGATATCTGGACCAACTCGGCATTTATTAGTTTTACTTTACTCCTCATATATATTCAAAATCCTATTAAGATCGGACCACTATATCGTTTAGCTGCCTTAGGAACGATCGGTCGAAAATTAAATTTTGTGTGAAAAAGCATATTGTTTATCAAGATATCTTGACCAAACTCGGCATTTATTAGTTTTACTTTACTCCTCATATATATGCAAAAGCTTATTAAGATCGGAACACTATATCATATAGCTGCAATATACACGATCGGTCAAAAATTAAGTTGTTGTATGAAAAAACATTTTGTTTTTCAAGATATCTTGACCAAACTCGGCATTTATTAGTATTACTTTACTCCTCATATATATGCAAAATCCTATTCAGATCGGACCACTATATCGGTTAGCTGGCATAGGAGAGATCGGTGGAAAATGAAATTGATGTATGAAAAAACATATTGTTGTTCAAGATATCTCGACCAACCTCGGCATTTATTTGTTTTACGGTACTCCTTATATATATGCAAAATCCTATTAAGATCGGACCACTATATCATATTGCTGCCATAGCAACGATCGGTCGAAAATTAAGTTTTTGTATTAAAAAACTATTTGTTTTTCTAGATATCTTGCCAGAAGTCCCTTTTTATTTACCACGCAGCACATATGTGAAAACCAGCTGGATCAGACCACTGTATCATATAGATGCCATAGGAGCGATCGGTCGAAAATTAAGATTTTGTATAAAAAACATTTTGTTTTCAAGATATCTTGACCAAACTCGGCATTTATTAGTTTTACTTTACTTAATGATCGTTCAAAAATAAAGTTGCATGAAAAAATATTCTGTTTTTCAAGATATCTTGACCAATCTCGGCATTTATTAGCTTTACTTTACTCCTCATATATATGCAAAATCCTATTAAGATCGGACCACTTTTGATTTAGCACGCAGCACATAGGTGAAAACCACCTGGATCGGACCCATATATCATAGCTGCCATAGGAACGATCGGTCGAAAATTAAATTTTTGTGTGAAAAAACATATTGTTTATCAAGATATCTTGACCAAACTCGGCATTTATTTGTTTTACTTTACTCCTCATATATATGCAAACTCCTTTTAAGATCGGACCACTTTTTATTTAGCACGCAGCACATAGGTGAAAACCACCTGGATCGGACCACTATATCATATAGCTGGCATAGGAAAGATCGTTCAAAAATTAAGTTGCATGAAAAAATATTCTGTTTTTCAAGATATCTTGACCAATCTCGGCATTATTAGTTTTACTTTACTCCTCATATATATGCAAAAGCTTATTAAGTTCGGAACACTATATAATATAGCTGCAATAGAAACCATCGGTCAAAAATTAAGTTGTTGTATGAAAAAATATTCTGTTTTTCAAGATATCTTGACCAAACTCGGCATTTATTAGTTTTACTTTACTCCTCATATATATGCAAAATCCTATTAAGATCGGACCACTATGTCATATAGCTGCCATAGGAACGATCGTTCGAAAATTAAGTTTTTTTATGAAAGAAAATTTTGTTTTCAAGTTATCTTGACCAAACTCGGCATTTTTTATTTTTACTATACTCCTCATATATATGCAAACTCCTATTAAGATCGGACCACTTTTTATTTAGCACGCAGCACATAGGTGAAAACCACCTGGATCGGACCACTATATCATATAGCTGGCATAGGAACAATCGTTCAAAAATTAAGTTGCATGAATAAGTTGCATTTATTAGCATTACTTTACTCCTCATATATATGCAAAATTCTATTAAGATCGGACCACTTTTATTTAGCACGCAGCACATAGGTGAAAACCACCTGGATCTGACCACTATATCATAGCTGCCATAGGAACGATCGGTCGAAAATTAAATTTTTGTGTGAAAAAACATATTGTTTATCAAGATATCTCGTCCAAACTCGGCATTTATTAGTTTCACTTTACTCCTCATATATATGCAAAAGCTTATTAAGATCGGAACACTATATCATATATCTGCAACAGAAACGATCGGTCAAAAATTAAGTTGTTGTATAAAAAATTTTCTGTTTTTCAAGATATCTTTACCAAACTCGGCATTTATTAGTTTTACTTTACTCCTCATATATATGCAAAATCCTATCCATAGGAACGATCGGTCGAAAATTAAGTTTTTTTATGAAAAAACATTTTGTTTTTCAAGATATCTTGGCCAGAAGTCCCTTTTTATTTAGCACGCAGCACATAGGTGAAAAGCATCTGGATCGGACCACTATATCATATAGATGCCGTAGGAACGATCGGTCGAAAATTAGGGTTTTGTATAAAAAAAACATTTTGTTTTTTAAGATATCTTGACCAAACTCGGCATTTATAAGATTTACTTTACTCCTCATATATATGCAAAATCCTATAAGATCGGACCACTATATCATATAGCATTTTGTTTTCAAGATATCTTGACCAAACTCGGCATTTATTAGTTTTACTGTACTCCTCATATATATGCAAAATCCTATTAAGATCGGAACACTATATCATATAGCTGCCATAGGATCGAACGGTCGAAAATTAAGTTTTTGTATGAAAAAACATTATGTTTTTCAAGATATCTTGACCAAACTAGGCATTTATAAGATTTACTTTACTCTTCGTATATATGCATAATCCTATTAAGATCGGACCACTATATCGTTTAGATGCCATAGGAACGATTGGTCGAAAATTAAGTTTTTGTATGAAAAAACATTTTTTTTTAAGATACCTTGAACAAAGTCGGCATTTATACGTTTTAGTATGCTACTCATATATATGCAAAATACTATTAAGATCGGAACACTATTCATATAGCTGCCATAGGAACAATCGGTTGAAAATTAAGTTTTTGTATAAAAAAACATTATGTTTTTCAAGATATCTTGCCAGAAGTCCCTTTTTATTTAGCACGCAGCACATATGTGAAAACCAGCTGGATCAGACCACTGTATCATATACATGCCATAGGAACGATCGGTCGAAAATTAAGGTTTTGTATAAAAAAACATTTTGTTTTTCAAAATATCTTGACCAAACTCGGCATTTATAAGATTTACTTTACTCCTCATATATATGCAAAATCCTATTAATATCGGACCACTATACCATATAGCTGCCATAGGAACGATCGGTCGAAAATTAAGTTTTTGTATAAAAAACATTTTGTTTTTCAAGATATCTTGCCAGAAGTCCCTTTTTATTTATCACTCAGAACATATGTGAAAACCAGCTGGATCAGACCACTGGATCATATAGATGCCATAGGAACAATCGGTCGAAAATTAAGGTTTTGTATGGAAAAACATTTTGTTTTCAAGATATCTTGACCAAACTCGGCATTTATTAGTTTTACTTTACTTAACTTTCGGTCGAAAATTAAGGTTTTGTATGAAAAAACATTTTGTTTTTCAAGATATCTTGACCAAACTCGGCATTTATTCGTTTTGCCATACTCCTCATAAATATGCAAAATTCTATTAAGATCAGACCACTATATCGTTTAGCTGCCATAGGAACGATTGGTGGAAAATGAAATTGATGTATGAAAAAACATATTGTTTTCAAGATATCTCGACCAACCTCGGCATTTATTTGTTTTACTGTACTCCTTATATATATGCAAAATACTATTGAGATCGGACCACTATATCATATAGCTGCCATAGAAACGATCGGTCAAAAATTAAGTTGTTGTATGAAAAAATATTCTACTTTCAAGATATCTTGACCAAACTCGGCATTTATTAGTTTTTCTTTACTCCTCATATATATGCAAAATCCTATTAAGATCGGACCACTATATCGAGTAGCTGCCATAGGAACGATCGGTCGAAAATTAAATTTTTGTATGAAAAAACATTTTGTTTTTCAAGTTATCTTGGCCAGAAGTCCCTTTGTATTTGGCACGCAGCACATAGGTGAAAACCACCTGGATCGGACCACTATATCATATAGCTGCCATTGGAACGATCGCTCGAAAATTAAATTTTTGTATAAAAAAAACATTTTGTTTTCAAGATATCTTGACCAAACACGGCATTTATAAGATTTACTTTACTCCTCATATATATGCATAATCCTATTAGGATCGGACCACTATATCGTATAGCTGCCATAGGAACGATTGGTCGAAAATTACGTTTTTGCATGAAAAAACATTTTGTTTTTTAAGATATCTTGACCAAAGTCGGCATTTATACGTTTAAGTATGCTACTCATATATATGCAAAATACTATTAAGATCGGAACACTTTTCATATAGCTGCCATAGGAACGATCGGTCGAAAATTAAGTTTTTGTATAAAAAAACATTTTGTTTTTAAGATATCTTGCCAGAAGTCCCTTTTTATTTAGCACGCAGCACATATGTGAAAACCAGCTGGATCAGACCACTGTATCATATAGATGCCATAGGAACGATCGGTCGAAAATTAAGGTTTTGTATAAAAAAAACATTTTGTTTTTCAAGATATCTTGACCAAATCCGGCATTTATAAGATTTACTTTACTCCTCATATATATGCAAAATCCTATTGAGATCGGACCACTATATCGTATAGCTGCCATAAGAACGATCGGTCGAAAATAAAGTTTTTGTATGAAAAAACATTTTGTTTTTCAAGATATCTTGGCCAGAAGTCCGTTTTTATTTGGCACGCAGCACATAGGGGAAAACCACCTGGATCGGACCACTATATCATATAGCTGCCATAGGAACGATCGGTCGAAAATTAAATTTTTGTGTGAAAAAACATATTGTTTATCAAGATATCTTGACCAAACGCGGCATTTTTTTTTTTACTTTACTCCTCATATATATGCAAAAGCTTATTAAGATCGGAAAACTATATCATATAGCTGCCATAGGAACGTTCGGTCAAAATTAAGGTTTTGTATGAAAAACATTTTGTTTTTGAAGATATCTTGGCCAAACTCGGCATTTATAAGATTTACTTTACTCCTCATATATATGCATAATCCTATTAAGATCGGACCACTATAACGTATAGCTGCAATAGGAACGATTGGTCGAAAATTAAGTTTTTGTATGAAAATACATTTTGTTTTTCAAGATATCTTGGACAGAAGTCCCTTTTTATTTAGCACGCAGCACATAGGTGAAAACCAGCTGGATCGGACAACTATATCATATAGCTGCCATAGGAACGATCGGTAAAAATTCAGTTGTTGTGTGAAAAAATATTCTGTTTTTCAAGATATCTTGACTAAACATTTATACGTTTTAGTATGCTACTCATATATATGCAAAATACTATTAAGATCGGAACACTATTCATATAACTGCCATAGGAACAATCGGTTGAAAATTAAGTTTTTGTATAAAAAAACATTTTGTTTTTCAAGATATCTTGCCAGAAGTCCCTTTTTATTTAGCACGCAGCACATATGTGAAAACCAGCTGGATCAGACCACTGTATCATATACATGCCATAGGAACGATCGGTCGAAAATTAAGGTTTTGTATAAAAAAACATTTTGTTTTTCAAAATATCTTGACCAAACTCGGCATTTATAAGATTTACTTTACTCCTCATATATATGCAAAATCCTATTAATATCGGACCACTATACCATATAGCTGCCATAGGAACGATCGGTCGAAAATTAAGTTTTTGTATAAAAAACATTTTGTTTTTCAAGATATCTTGCCAAAAGTCCCTTTTATTTATCACTCAGAACATATGTGAAAACCAGCTGGATCAGACCACTGTATCATATAGATGCCATAGGAACAATCGGTCGAAAATTAAGGTTTTGCATGAAAAAAACATTTTGTTTTCAAGATATCTTGACCAAACTCGGTATTTATTAGTTTTACTTTACTTAACTTTCGGTCGAAAAAAAAGGTTTTGTATGAAAAAACATTTTGTTTTTCAAGATATCTTGACCAAACTCGGCATTTATTCGTTTTGCCATACTCCTCATAAATATGCAAAATCCTATTAAGATCAGACCACTATATCGTTTAGTTGCCATAGGAACGATTGGTGGAAAATGAAATTGATGTATGAAAAAACATATTGTTTTTCAAGATATCTCGACCAACCTCGGCATTTATTTGTTTTACTGTACTCCTTATATATATGCAAAATACTATTGAGATCGGACCACTATATCATATAGCTGCCATAGAAACGATCGGTCAAAAATTAAGTTGTTGTATGAAAAAATATTCTACTTTCAAGATATCTTGACCAAACTCGGCATTTATTAGTTTTTCTTTACTCCTCATATATATGCAAAATCCTATTAAGATCGGACCACTATATCGAGTAGCTGCCATAGGAACGATCGGTCGAAAATTAAGTTTTTGTATGAAAAAACATTTTGTTTTTCAAGTTATCTTGGCCAGAAGTCCCTTTGTATTTGGCACGCAGCACATAGGTGAAAACCACCTGGATCGGACCACTATATCATATAGCTGCCATTGGAACGATCGCTCGAAAATTAAATTTTCGTATAAAAAAAACATTTTGTTTTCAAGATATCTTGACCAAACACGGTATTTATAAGATTTACTTTACTCCTCATATATATGCATAATCCTATTAGGATCGGACCACTATATCGTATAGCTGCCATAGGAACGATTGGTCGAAAATTACGTTTTGCATGAAAAAACATTTTGTTTTTTAAGATATCTTGACCAAAGTCGGCATTTATACGTTTAAGTATGCTACTCATATATATGCAAAATACTATTAAGATCGGAACACTTTTCATATAGCTGCCATAGGAACGATCGGTCGAAAATTAAGTTTTTGTATAAAAAAACATTTTGTTTTTTAAGATATCTTGCCAGAAGTCCCTTTTTATTTAGCACGCAGCACATATGTGAAAACCAGCTGGATCAGACCACTGTATCATATAGATGCCATAGGAACGATCGGTCGAAAATTAAGGTTTTGTATAAAAAAACATTTTGTTTTTCAAGATATCTTGACCAAATCCGGCATTTATAAGATTTACTTTACTCCTCATATATATGCAAAATCCTATTGAGATCGGACCTCTATATCGTATAGCTGCCATAGGAACGATCGGTCGAAAATAAAGTTCTTGTATGAAAAAACATTTTGTTTTTCAAGATATCTTGGCCAGAAGTCCCTTTTTATTGGCACGCAGCACATAGGTGAAAACCACACTGGATCGGACCACTATATCATATAGCTGCCATAGGAACGATCGGTCGAAAATTAAATTTTTGTGTGAAAAAAACATATGTTTATCAAGATATCTTGACCAAACGCGGCATTTATTAGTTTTACTTTACTCCTCATATATATGCAAAAGCTTATTAAGATCGGAAAACTATATCATATAGCTGCCATAGGAACGTTCGGTCAAAATTAAGGTTTTGTATGAAAAACATTTTGTTTTTGAAGATATCTTGGCCAAACTCGGCATTTATAAGATTTACTTTACTCCTCATATATATGCATAATCCTATTAAGATCGGACCACTATAACGTATAGCTGCCATAGGAACGATTGGTCGAAAATTAAGTTTTTTATGAAAATACATTTTGTTTTTCAAGATATCTTGGACAGAAGTCCCTTTTTATTTAGCACGCAGCACATAGGTGAAAACCACCTGGATCGGACCACTATATCATATAGCTGCCATTGGAACGATCGCTCGAAAATTAAATTTTTGTATAAAAAAAACATTTTGTTTTCAAGATATCTTGACCAAACACGGCATTTATAAGATTTACTTTATCCTCATATATATGCATAATCCTATTAGGATCGGACCACTATATCGTATAGCTGCCATAGGAACGATTGGTCGAAAATTACGTTTTTGCATGAAAAAACATTTTGTTTTTTAAGATATCTTGACCAAAGTCGGCATTTATACGTTAAGTATGCTACTCATATATATGCAAAATACTATTAAGATCGGAACACTTTTCATATAGCTGCCATAGGAACGATCGGTCGAAAATTAAGTTTTTGTATAAAAAAACATTTTATTTTTCAAGATATCTTGCCAGAAGTCCCTTTTATTTAGCACGCAGCACATATGTGAAAACCAGCTGGATCAGACCACTGTATCATATAGATGCCATAGGAACGATCGGTCGAAAATTAAGGTTTTGTATAAAAAAAACATTTTGTTTTTCAAGATATCTTGACCAAACTCGGCATTTATTAGTTTTACTTTACTCCTCAGATATATGCAAAAGCTTATTATGAACACTATATCATATAGCTGCCATAGGAACGATCGGTCGAAAATTAAGGTTTTGTATTAAAAACATTTTGTTTTTAAAGATATCTTGGCCAAACTAGTTTGACTTACTCTTCATATATATGCAAAATCCTATTAAGATCGGCCCACTATATCGTATAGCTGCCATAGGAACGATCGGTCGAAAATTAAGTTTTTGTATAAAAAAACATTTTGTTTTCAAGATATCTTGTCAGAAGTCCCTTTTATTTAGCACGCAGCACATATGTGAAAACCAGCTGGATCAGACCACTGTATCATATAGATGCCATAGGAACGATCGGTCGAAAATTAAGGTTTTGTAAAAAAAAAATATTCTATTTTCAAGATATCTTGACCAACCTCGGCATTTAGTTGTTTTACTGTACTCCTTATATATATGCAAAATCCTATTGAGATCGGACCACTATATCATATAGCTACCATAGAAACGATCGGTCAAAAATTAAGTTGTATGAAAAAATATTCTATTTTCAAGATATCTTGACCAAACTCGGCATTTATTAGTTTTACTTTACTCCTCATATATATGCAAAAGCTTATTAAGATCGGACCACTATATCATATAGCTGCCATAGGAACGATTGGTCGAAAATTAAGTTTTTGTATAAAAAAACATATTGTTTTTCAAGATATCTTGCCACAAGTCCCTTTTATTTAGCACGCAGCACATATGTGAAAACCAGCTGGATCAGACCACTGTATCATATAGATGCCATAGGAACGATCGGTCGAAAATTAAGGTTTTGTATAAAAAAAACATTTTGTTTTTGAAGATATCTTGACCAAACTCGGCATTTATAAGATTTACTTTACTCCTCATATATGCAAAATCCTATTAAGATCGGATCACTATATCATATAGCTGCCATAGGAACGATCGGTCGAAAATTAAGTTTTTGTATGAAAAAACATTTTGTTTTTGAAGATATATTGGCCAGAAGTCCCTTTTTATTTGGCACGCAGCACATAGGTGAAAACCACCTGGATCGGACCACTATATCATATAGCTGCCATAGGAACGATCGGTCGAAAATTAAGTTTTTGTATGAAAAAACATTTTGTTTGTCAAGATATCTTGACCGAACTCGGCATTTATTGGTTTTACCTTACTCCTCATATATATGAAAAATCCTATTAAGATCGGACAACTCTATCGTTTAGCTGCCATAGGAACGATCGGTCGAAAATTAAGTTTTTGTATAAAAAAACATTTTGTTTTTCAAGATATCTTGCCAGAAGTCCCTTTTATTTAGCACGCAGCACATATGTGAAAACCAGCTGGATCAGACCACTGTATCATATAGATGCCATAACAACGATCGGTCGAAAATTAAGGTTTTGTATGAAAAAAATATTCTATTTTCAAGATATCTTGACCAACCTCGGTATTTAGTTGTTTTACTGTGCTCCTTATATATATGAAAAATCCTATTAAGATCGGACCACTATATCGTTTAGCTGCCATAGGAACGATCGGTCGAAAATTAAGTTTTTGTATAAAAAAACATTTTGTTTTTCAAGATATCATGCCAGAAGTCCCTTTTTATTTAGCACGCAGCACTTATGTGAAAACCAGCTGGATCAGACCACTGTATCATATAGATGCCATAGGAACGATCGGTCGAAAATTAAGGTTTTGTATAAAAAAAACATTTTGTTTTTCAAGATATCTTGACCAAACTCGTCATTTATAAGATTTACTTTACTCCTCATATATATACAAAATCCTATTAAGAACGGAACACTATATCATATAGCTGCCATAGGAACGATCGGTCGAAAATTAAGGTTTTGTATGAAAAAACATTTTGTTTTTAAAGATATCTTGGCCAAACTAGTTTGACTTACTCTTCATATATATGCAAAATCCTATTAAGATCGGACCACTATATCATATAGCTGCCATAGGAACGATCGGTCGAAAATTAAGTTTTTGTATAAAAAATATTTTGTTTTCATGATATCTTGCCAGAAGTCCCTTTTTTTTTATCACGCAGCACATATGTGAAAACCAGCTGGATCAGACCACTGTATCATATAGATGCCATAGGAACGATCGGTCGAAAATTAAGGTCTTGTATGAAAAAACATTTTGTTTTCAAGATATCTTGACCAAACTCGGCATTTATTAGTTTTACTTTACTTAACGATCAGTCGAAAATTAAGGTCTTGTATGAAAAAACATTTTGTTTTTCAAGATATCTTGACCAAACTCGGCATTTATTAGTTTTACTTTACTCCTCATATATATGCAAAATCCTATTGAGATTGGACCACTATATAATATAGCTGCCATAGAAACGATCGGTCAAAATTAAGTTGTTGTATGAAAAAATATTCTATTTTCAAGATATCTTGACCAAACTCGGCATTTATTAGTTTTACTTTACTCCTCATATATGTGCAAAATCCTATTAAGATCGGACTACTATATCATATAGCTACCATAGGAACGATCGGTCGAAATTTAAGTTTTTGTATGAAAAAACATTTGTTTTTCAAGATTTCTTGCCAGAAGTCCCTTTATTTAGCACGCAGCACATATGTGAAAACCAGCTGGATCAGACCACTGTATCATATAGATGCCATAGGAACGATCGGTCGAAAATTAAGGTTTTGTATGAAAAAAATATTCTATTTTCAAGATATCTTGACTAACCTCGGCATTTAGTTGTTTTACTGTACTCCTTATATATATGCAAAATCCTATTGAGATCGGACCACTATATCATATAGCTACCATAGAAACGATCGGTCAAAAATTAAGTTGTTGTATGAAAAAATATTCTATTTTCAAGATATCTTGACCAACCTCGGCATTTAGTTGTTTTACTTTACTCCTCATATATATGCAAAATCCTATTAAGATCGGACCACTATATCGTATAGCTGCCATAGGAACGATCGGTCGAAAATTAAGTTTTTGTATGAAAAAACATTTTGTTTTTGAAGATATATTGGCCAGAAGTCCCTTTTATTTGGCACGCAGCACATAGGTGAAAACCACCTGGATCGGACCACTATATCATATAGCTGCCATAGGAACGATCGGTCGAAAATTAAGTTTTTGTATGAAAAAACATTTTGTTTGTCAAGATATCTTGACCGAACTCGGCATTTATTGGTTTTACCTTACTCCTCATATATATGAAAAATCCTATTAAGATCGGACAACTCTATCGTTTAGCTGCCATAGGAACGATCGGTCGAAAATTAAGTTTTTGTATAAAAAAACATTTTGTTTTTCAAGATATCTTGCCAGAAGTCCCTTTTATTAGTACGCAGCACATATGTGAAAACCAGCTGGATCAGACCACTGTATCATATAGATGCCATAACAACGATCGGTCGAAAATTAAGGTTTTGTATGAAAAAATATTCTATTTTCAAGATATCTTGACCAACCTCGGTATTTAGTTGTTTTACTGTGCTCTTATATATATGAAAAATCCTATTAAGATCGGACCACTATATCGTTTAGCTGCCATAGGAACGATCGGTCGAAAATTAAGTTTTTGTATAAAAAAACATTTTGTTTTTCAAGATATCATGCCAGAAGTCCCTTTTTATTTAGCACGCAGCACTTATGTGAAAACCAGCTGGATCAGACCACTGTATCATATAGATGCCATAGGAACGATCGGTCGAAAATTAAGGTTTTGTATGAAAAAACATTTTGTTTTTAAAGATATCTTGGCCAAACTAGTTTGACTTACTCTTCATATATATGCAAAATCCTATTAAGATCGGACCACTATATCATATAGCTGCCATAGGAACGATCGGTCAAAAATTAAGTTGTTGTATGAAAAAATATTCTATTTTCAAGATATCTTGACCAAACTCGGCATTTATTAGTTTTACTTTACTCCTCATATATATGCAAAATCCTATTAAGATCGGACTACTATATCATATAGCTACCATAGGAACGATCGGTCGAAATTTAAGTTTTTGTATGAAAAAACATTTTGTTTTTCAAGATATCTTGCCAGAAGTCCCTTTATTTAGCACGCAGCACATATGTGAAAACCAGCTGGATCAGACCACTGTATCATATAGATGCCATAGGAACGATCGGTCGAAAATTAAGGTTTTGTATGAAAAAATATTCTATTTTCAAGATATCTTGACTAACCTCGGCATTTAGTTGTTTTACTGTACTCCTTATATATATGCAAAATCCTATTGAGATCGGACCACTATATCATATAGCTACCATAGAAACGATCGGTCAAAATTAAGTTGTTGTATGAAAAAATATTCTATTTTCAAGATATCTTGACCAACCTCGGCATTTAGTTGTTTTACTTTACTCCTCATATATATGCAAAATCCTATTAAGATCGGACCACTATATCGTGTAGCTGCCGTAGGAACGATCGGTCAAAAATAAGTTTTGTATGAAAAAACATTTTGTTTTTCAAGATATCTTGGCCAGAAGTCCCTTTTTATTTGGCACGCAGCACATAGGTGAAAACCACCTGGATCGGACCATATTATCTTATAGCTGCCATAGGAACGATCGGTCGAAAATTAAATTTTTGTGTGAAAAAACATATTGTTTATCAAGATATCTTGACCATACTCGGCATTTATTAGTTTTACTTTTCTTAACGATCGGTCGAAAATTAGTTGTTGTATGAAAAAATATTCTATTTTCAAGATATCTTGACCAAACTCGGCATTATTAGTTTTACTTTACTCTTCATATATATGCAAAAGCTTATTAAGATCGGACCACTATATCATATAGCTGCCATAGGAACGATTGGTCGAAAATTAAGTTTTTGTATAAAAAAACATATTGTTTTGCAAGATATCTTGCCACAAGTCCCTTTTATTTAGCACGCAGCACATATGTGAAAACCAGCTGGATCAGACCACTGTATCATATAGATGCCATAGGAACGATCGGTCGAAAATTAAGGTTTTGTATAAAAAAAACATTTTGTTTTTCAAGATATCTTGACCAAACTCGGCATTTATAAGATTTACTTTACTCCTCATATATATGCAAATCCTATTAAGATCGGATCACTATATCATATAGCTGCCATAGGAAAGATCGGTCGAAAATTAAGGTTTTGTATAAAAAAACATTTTGTTTTTGAAGATATCTTGACCAAACTCGGCATTTATAAGATTTACTTTACTCCTCATATATATGCAAAATCCTATTAAGATCGGATCACTATATCATATAGCTGCCATAGGAACGATCGGTCGAAAATTAAGTTTTTGTATGAAAAAACATTTTGTTTTTCAAGATATCTTGGCCAGAAGTCCCTTTTTATTTGGCACGCAGCAGCACATAGGTGAAAACCAACTGGATCGGACCATTATCTTATAGCTGCCATAGGAACGATCGGTCGAAAGTTAAATTTTTGTGTGAAAATACATATTGTTTATCAAGATATCTTGACCAAACTCGGCATATATTAGTTTTACTTTACTCCTCAGATATATGCAAAACCTTAATAAGAACGGAACACTATATCATATAGCTGCCATAGGAACGATCGGTCGAAAATTAAGGTTTTGTATTAAAAACATTTTGTTTTTAAAGATATCTTGGCCAAACTAGTTTGACTTACTCTTCATATATATGCAAAATCCTATTAAGATCGGACCACTATATCGTATAGCTGCCATAGGAACGATCGGTCGAAAATTAAGTTTTTGTATGAAAAAACATTTTGTTTTTGAAGATATATTGGCCAGAAGTCCCTTTTTATTTGGCACGCAGCACATAGGTGAAAACCACCTGGATCGGACCACTATATCATATAGCTGCCATAGGAACGATCGGTCGAAAATTAAGTTTTTGTATGAAAAAACATTTTGTTTGTCAAGATATCTTGACCGAACTCGGCATTTATTGGTTTTACCTTACTCCTCATATATATGAAAAATCCTATTAAGATCGGACAACTCTATCGTTTAGCTGCCATAGGAACGATCGGTCGAAAATTAAGTTTTTGTATAAGAAAACATTTTGTTTTTCAAGATATCTTGCCAGAAGTCCCTTTTATTTAGCACGCAGCACATATGTGAAAACCAGCTGGATCAGACCACTGTATCATATAGATGCCATAACAACGATCGGTCGAAAATTAAGGTTTTGTATGAAAAAATATTCTATTTTCAAGATATCTTGACCAACCTCGGTATTTAGTTGTTTTACTGTGCTCCTTATATATATGAAAAATCCTATTAGATCGGACCACTATATCGTTTAGCTGCCATAGGAACGATCGGTCGAAAATTAAGTTTTGTATAAAAATCATTTTGTTTTTCAAGATATCATGCCAGAAGTCCCTTTTTATTTAGCACGCAGCACTTATGTGAAAACCAGCTGGATCAGACCACTGTATCATATGGATGCCATAGGAACGATCGGTCGAAAATTAAGGTTTTGTATAAAAAAAACATTTTGTTTTTCAAGATATCTTGACCAAACTCGTCATTTATAAGATTTACTTTACTCCTCATATATATAAAATCCTATTAAGAACGGAACACTATATCATATAGCTGCCATAGGAACGATCGGTCGAAAATTAAGGTTTGTATGAAAAAACATTTTGTTTTAAAGATATCTTGGCCAAACTAGTTTGACTTACTCTTCATATATATGCAAAATCCTATTAAGATCGGACCACTATATCATATAGCTGCCATAGGAACGATCGGTCGAAAATTAAGTTTTTGTATAAAAAAATATTTTGTTTTCATGATATCTTGCCAGAAGTCCCTTTTTTTTATCACGCAGCACATATGTGAAAACCAGCTGGATCAGACCACTGTATCATATAGATGCCATAGGAACGATCGGTCGAAAATTAAGGTCTTGTATGAAAAAACATTTTGTTTTCAAGATATCTTGACCAAACTCGGCATTTATTAGTTTTACTTTACTTAACGATCAGTCGAAAATTAAGGTCTTGTATGAAAAAACATTTTGTTTTTCAAGATATCTTGACCAAACTCGGCATTATTAGTTTTACTTTACTCCTCATATATATGCAAAATCCTATTGAGATTGGACCACTATATAATATAGCTGCCATAGAAACGATCGGTCAAAAATTAAGTTGTTGTATGAAAAAATATTCTATTTTCAAGATATCTTGACCAAACTCGGCATTTATTAGTTTTACTTTACTCCTCATATATATGCAAAATCCTATTAAGATCGGACCACTATATCATATAGCTACCATAGAAACGATCGGTCAAAAATTAAGTTGTATGAAAAAATATTCTATTTTCAAGATATCTTGACCAAACTCGGCATTTATTAGTTTTACTTTACTCCTCATATATATGCAAAAGCTTATTAAGATCGGACCACTATATCTATAGCTGCCATAGGAACGATGGTCGAAAATTAAGTTTTTGTATAAAAAAACATATTGTTTTTCAAGATATCTTGCCACAAGTCCCTTTTATTTAGCACGCAGCACATATGTGAAAACCAGCTGGATCAGACCACTGTATCATATAGATGCCATAGGAACGATCGGTCGAAAATTAAGGTTTTGTATAAAAAAAACATTTTGTTTTTGAAGATATCTTGACCAAACTCGGCATTTATAAGATTTACTTTACTCCTCATATATATGCAAAATCCTATTAAGATCGGATCACTATATCATATAGTTGCCATAGGAACGATCGGTCGAAAATTAAGTTTTTGTATGAAAAACATTTTGTTTTTCAAGATATCTTGGCCAGAAGTCCCTTTTTATTTGGCACGCAGCACATAGGTGAAAACCACCTGGATCGGACCATATTATCTTATAGCTGCCATAGGAACGATCGGTCGAAAGTTAAATTTTGTGTGAAAATACATATTGTTTATCAAGATATCTTGACCAAACTCGGCATTTATTAGTTTTACTTTACTCCTCAGATATATGCAAAACCTTAATAAGAACGGAACACTATATCATATAGCTGCCATAGGAACGATCGGTCGAAAATTAAGGTTTTGTATTAAAAACATTTTGTTTTTAAAGATATCTTGGCCAAACTAGTTTGACTTACTCTTCATATATATGCAAAATCCTATTAAGATCGGACCACTATATCGTATAGCTGCCATAGGAACGATCGGTCGAAAATTAAGTTTTTGTATGAAAAAACATTTTGTTTTTGAAGATATATGGCCAGAAGTCCCTTTTTATTTGGCACGCAGCACATAGGTGAAAACCACCTGGATCGGACCACTATATCATATAGCTGCCATAGGAACGATCGGTCGAAAATTAAGTTTTTGTATGAAAAAACATTTTGTTTGTCAAGATATCTTGACCGAACTCGGCATTTATTGGTTTTACCTTACTCCTCATATATATGAAAAATCCTATTAAGATCGGACAACTCTATCGTTTAGCTGCCATAGGAACGATCGGTCGAAAATTAAGGTTTTGTATTAAAAACATTTTGTTTTTAAAGATATCTTGGCCAAACTAGTTTGACTTACTCTTCATATATATGCAAAATCCTATTAAGATCGGCCCACTATATCGTATAGCTGCCATAGGAACGATCGGTCGAAAATTAAGTTTTTGTATAAAAAAACATTTTGTTTTTCAAGATATCTTGTCAGAAGTCCCTTTTATTTAGCACGCAGCACATATGTGAAAACCAGCTGGATCAGACCACTGTATCATATAGATGCCATAGGAACGATCGGTCGAAAATTAAGGTTTTGTAAAAAAAAAATATTCTATTTTCAAGATATCTTGACCAACCTCGGCATTTAGTTGTTTTACTGTACTCCTTATATATATGCAAAATCCTATTGAGATCGGACCACTATATCATATAGCTACCATAGAAACGATCGGTCAAAAATTAAGTTGCATGAAAAATATTCTATTTTCAAGATATCTTGACCAAACTCGGCATTTATTAGTTTTACTTTACTCCTCATATATATGCAAAAGCTTATTAAGATCGGACCACTATATCATATAGCTGCCATAGGAACGATTGGTCGAAAATTAAGTTTTTGTATAAAAAACATATTGTTTTTCAAGATATCTTGCCACAAGTCCCTTTTATTTAGCACGCAGGACATATGTGAAAACCAGCTGGATCAGACCACTGTATCATATAGATGCCATAGGAACGATCGGTCGAAAATTAAGGTTTTGTATATAAAAAAACATTTTGTTTTTGAAGATATCTTGACCAAACTCGGCATTTATAAGATTTACTTTACTCCTCATATATATGCAAAATCCTATTAAGATCGGATCACTATATCATATAGCTGCCATAGGAACGATCGGCCGAAAATTAAGTTTTTGTATGAAAAAACATTTTGTTTTTGAAGATATATTGGCCAGAAGTCCCTTTTTATTTGGCACGCAGCACATAGGTGAAAACCACCTGGATCGGACCACTATATCATATAGCTGCCATAGGAACGATCGGTCGAAAATTAAGTTTTGTATGAAAAACATTTTGTTTGTCAAGATATCTTGACCGAACTCGGCATTTATTGGTTTACCTTACTCCTCATATATATGAAAAATCCTATTAAGATCGGACAACTCTATCGTTTAGCTGCCATAGGAACGATCGGTCGAAAATTAAGTTTTTGTATAAAAAAAACATTTTGTTTTCAAAATCATATAGCTGCCATAGGAACGATTGGTCGAAAATTAAGTTTTTGTATAAAAAACATATTGTTTTTCAAGATATCTTGCCACAAGTCCCTTTTATTTAGCACGCAGTACATATGTGAAAACCAGCTGGATCAGACCACTGTATCATATAGATGCCATAGGAACGATCGGTCGAAAATTAAGGTTTTGTATAAAACAAAACATTTTGTTTTTCAAGATATCTTGACCAAACTCGGCATTTATAAGATTTACTTTACTCCTCATCATATATGCAAAATTCTATTAAGATCGGATCACTATATCATATAGCTGCCATAGGAACGATCGGTCGAAAATTAAGTTTTTGTATGAAAAAACATTTGTTTGTCAAGATATCTTGACCGAACTCGGCATTTATTGGTTTTACCTTACTCCTCATATATATGAAAAATCCTATTAAGATCGGACAACTCTATCGTTTAGCTGCCATAGGAACGATCGGTCGAAAATTAAGTTTTTGTATAAAAAAACATTTTGTTTTTCAAGATATCTTGCCAGAAGTCCCTTTTATTTAGCACGCAGCACATATGTGAAAACCAGCTGGATCAGACCACTGTATCATATAGATGCCATAACAACGATCGGTCGAAAATTAAGGTTTTGTATGAAAAATATTCTATTTCAAGATATCTTGACCAACCTCGGTATTTAGTTGTTTTACTGTGCTCCTTATATATATGAAAAATCCTATTAAGATCGGACCACTATATCGTTTAGCTGCCATAGGAACGATCGGTCGAAAATTAAGTTTTTGTATAAAAAACATTTGTTTTTCAAGATATCATGCCAGAAGTCCCTTTTTATTTAGCACGCAGCACTTATGTGAAAACCAGCTGGATCAGACCACTGTATCATATAGATGCCATAGGAACGATCGGTCGAAAATTAAGGTTTTGTATAAAAAAAACATTTTGTTTTTCAAGATATCTTGACCAAACTCGTCATTTATAAGATTTACTTTACTCCTCATATATATACAAAATCCTATTAAGAACGGAACACTATATCATATAGATGCCAATGGAACGATCGGTCGAAAATTAAGGTTTTGTATGAAAAAATATTCTATTTTCAAGATATCTTGACTAACCTCGGCATTTAGTTGTTTTACTGTACTCCTTATATATATGCAAAATCCTATTGAGATCGGACCACTATATCATATAGCTACCATAGAAACAATCGGTCAAAAATTAAGTGTTGTATGAAAAAAATATTCTATTTTCAAGATATCTTGACCAACCTCGGCATTTAGTTGTTTTACTTTACTCCTCATATATATGCAAAATCCTATTAAGATCGGACCACTATATCGTGTAGCTGCCGTAGGAACGATCGGTCAAAAATAAGTTTTTGTATGAAAAAACATTTTGTTTTTCAAGATATCTTGGCCAGAAGTCCCTTTTTATTTGGCACGCAGCACATAGGTGAAAACCACCTGGATCGGACCATATTATCTTATAGCTGCCATAGGAACGATCGGTCGAAAATTAAATTTTTGTGTGAAAAAACATATTGTTTATCAAGATATCTTGACCATACTCGCATTTATTAGTTTTACTTTTCTTAACGATCGGTCGAAAATTAAGTTGTTGTATGAAAAAATATTCTATTTTCAAGATATCTTGACCAAACTCGGCATTTATTAGTTTTACTTTACTCTCATATATATGCAAAGCTTATTAAGATCGGACCACTATATCATATAGCTGCCATAGGAACGATTGGTCGAAAATTAAGTTTTTGTATAAAAAAAACATATTGTTTTTCAAGATATCTTGCCACAAGTCCCTTTTATTTAGCACGCAGCACATATGTGAAAACCAGCTGGATCAGACCACTGTATCATATAGATGCCATAGGAACGATCGGTCGAAAATTAAGGTTTTGTATAAAAAAAACATTTTGTTTTTCAAGATATCTTGACCAAACTCGGCATTTAAAAGATTTACCTTACTCCTCATATATATGCAAAATTCTATTAAGATCGGATCACTATATCATATAGCTGCCATAGGAACGATCGGTCGAAAATTAAGTTTTTGTATGAAAAAACATTTGTTTTTCAAGATATCTTGACCAAACTCGGCATTTATTAGTTTTACTTTACTCCTCATATATATGCAAAATCCAATGAGATCGGACCACTATATCATATAGCTGCCATAGAAACGATCGGTCAAAATTATGTTGTTGTATGAAAAAATATTCTATTTTCAAGATATCTTGACCAAACTCGGCATTTATTAGTTTTACTTTACTCCTCATATATATGCAAAATCCTATTAAGATCGGACCACTATATCGTATAGCTGCCATAGGAACGATCGGTCGAAAATTAAGTTTTTGTATGAAAAAACCATTTGTTTTTGAAGATATCTTGGCCAGAAGTCCCTTTTTATTTGGCATGCAGCACATAGGTGAAAACCACCTGGATCGGACCACTATATCATATAGCTGCCATAGGAACGATCGGTCGAAAATGAAGTTTTTGTATGAAAAAACATTTTGTTTGTCAAGATATCTTGACCGAACTCGGCATTTATTGGTTTTACCTTACTCCTAATATATATGCAAAATCCTATTAAGATCGGACCACTATATCGTTTAGCTGCCATAGGAACGATCGGTCGAAAATTAAGTTTTTGTATAAAAAAACATTTTGTTTTTCAAGATATCTTGCCAGAAGTCCCTTTAATTTAGCACGCAGCACATATGTGAAACCAGCTGGATCAGACCACTGTATCATATAGATGCCAGAGGAACGATCGGTCGAAAATTAAGGTTTTGTATGAAAAAATATTCTATTTCAATATATCTTGACCAACCTCGGCATTTAGTTGTTTTACTGTACTCCTTATATATATGCAAAATCCTATTAAGATCGGACCACTATATCGTATAGCTGCCATAGGAACGATCGGTCGAAAATTAAGTTTTTGTATGAAAAAAATATTCTATTTTCAAGATATCTTGACCAAACTCGGCATTTATTAGTTTTACTTTACTCCTCATATATATGCAAAATCCTATTAAGATCGGACCACTATATCGTATAGCTGCCATAGGAACGATCGGTCGAAAATTAAGTTTTTGTATGAAAAAACATTTTGTTTTTGAAGATATCTTGGCCAGAAGTCCCTTTTTATTTGGCACGCAGCACATAGGTGAAAACCACCTGGATCGGACCACTATATCATATAGCTGCCATAGGAACGATCGGTCGAAAATTAAGTTTTGTATGAAAAAACATTTGTTTGTCAAGATATCTTGACGAACTCGGCATTTATTGGTTTTACCTTACTCCTCATATATGAAAATCCTATTAAGATCGGACCACTATACGTTTTAGCTGCCATAGAACGATCGGTCGAAAATTAAGTTTTTGTATAAAAAAACATTTTGTTTTTCAAGATATCTTGCCAGAAGTCCCTTTCATTTAGCACGCAGCACATATGTGAAAACCAGCTGGATCAGACCACAGTATCATATAGATGCCACAGGAACGATCGGTCGAAAAATAAGGTCTGTATGAAAAAACATTTTGTTTTCAAGATATCTTGACCAAACTCGGCATTTATTAGTTTACTTTACTTAACGATCGGTCGAAAATTAAGGTCTTGTATGAAAAAACATTTTGTTTTTCAAGATATCTTGACCAAACTCGGCATTTATTAGTTTTACTTTACTCCTATATATATGCAAAATCCTGTTGAGATCGGACCACTATATCATATAGCTGCCACAGAAACGATCGGTCAAAAAATTAAGTTGAGTCTTGACCAAACTCGGCATTTATTAGTTTACTTTACTCCTCATATATATGCAAAATCCTATTAAGATCGGACACTATAATCATATAGCTGCCATAGGAGCGATCGGTCGAAAATTAAGTTTTTGTATAAAAAAACATTTTGTTTTCAAGATATCTTGCCAGAATCCCTTTTATTTAGCACGCAGCACATATGTGAAAACCAGCTGGATCAGACCACTGTATCATTAGATGCCATAGGAACGATCGGTCAAAAATTAAGGTTTTGTATGAAAAAATATTCTATTTCAAGATATCTTGACCAAACTCGGCATTTATTAGTTTTACTTTACTCCTCATATATATGCAAAATCCTATTAAGATCGGACCACTATATCGTGTAGCTGCCGTAGGAAAGATCGGTCGAAAATTAAGTTTTTGTATGAAAAAACATTTTGTTTTTCAAGATATCTTGACCAAACTCGGCATTTATTAGTTTTACTTTACTCCTCAGATATATGCAAAAGCTTATTAAGAACGGAACACTATATCATATAGCTGCCATAGGAACGATCGGTCGAAAATTAAGGTTTTGTATTAAAAACATTTTGTTTTGAAGATATCTTGGCCAAATCGGCATTTATTGGTTTTACCTTACTCCTCATATATATGAAAAATCCTATTAAGATCTGACCACTATATCGTTTAGCTGCCATAGGAACGATCGGTCGAAAATTAAGTTTTTGTATGAAAAAACATTTTGTTTTTCAAGATATCTTGGCCAGAAGTCCCTTTTATTTAGCACGCAGCACATAGGTGAAAACCAGCTGGATCGGACCAATATATCATATAGCTGCCATAAGAGCCATCAGTCGAAAATTAAGTTTTTATATGAAAAAACATTTAGTTTTCAAGATATCTTGACCAAACTCGGCATTTATTAGTTTTACTTTACTCCTCAGATATATGCAAAAATCCTATTAAGATCGGAACACTATATCATATAGCTGCCATAGGAACGATCGGTCGAAAATTAAGTTTTTGTATAAAAAAACATTTTTGTTTTTCAAGATATCTTGCCAGAAGTCCCTTTTATTTAGCACGCAGCACTTATGTGAAAACCAGCTGGATCAGACCACTGTATCATATAGATGCCATAGGAACGATCGGTCGAAAATTAAGGTTTTGTATAAAAAAAACATTTGTTTTACAAGATATCTTGACCAAACTCGGCATTTATTAGTTTACTTTACTTAACGATCGGTCGAAAATTAAGGTGTTGTATGAAAAAACATTTGTTTTTCAAGATATCTTGACCAAACTCGGCATTATTAGTTTTACTTTACCTCATATATATGAAAATCCTATTAAGATCGGACCACTATATCGTATAGCTGCCATAGGAACGATCGGTCAAAAATTAAGTTGTGTATGAAAAAATATTCTATTTTCAAGATATCTTGACCAAACTCGGCATTTATTAGTTTTACTTTACTCCTTATATATATGCAAAATCCTATTAAGATTGGACCACTATATCGTGTAGCTGCCATAGGAACGATCGGTCGAAAATAATTGGTGTATGAAAAAACATATTGTTTTTCAAGATATCTTGACCAAACTCGGCATTATTAGTTTTACATTACTCCTATATATATGCAAAATCCTATTGAGATCAGACCACTATATCATGTAGCTGCCATAGAAACGATCGGTCAAAAATTAAGTTGTATGAAAAATGATTCTATTTTCAAGATATCTTGACCAAACTCGGCATTTATTAGTTTTACTTTACTCTTCATATATATGCAATATCCTATTGAGATCGGACCATTATATCATATAGCTGCCATGGAAACGATCGGTCAAAAATTAAGTTGTTGTATGAAAAAATATTCTGATTTTCTAGATATCTTGACCAAACTCGGCATTTATTAGTTTTACTTTACTCCTCATATATATGCAAAATCCTATTAAGATCGGACCACTATATCGTATAGCCATAGAAACGATGGTCGAAAATTAAGTTTTGTATGAAAAAAAATTTTGTTTTTAAGATATCTTGACCAAAGTCGGCATTTATACGTTTTAGTATGCTATCATATATATGCAAAATACTATTAAGATCGGAACACCATTCATATAGCTGCCATAGGAACGATCGGTCGAAAATTAAGTTTTTGTATAAAAAACATTTTGGTTTTCAAGATATCATGCCAGAAGTCCTTTTTATTTAGCACAGCACTTATGTGAAAACCAGCTGGATCAGACCACTGTATCATATTGATGCCATAGGAACGATCGGTCGAAAATTAAGGTTTTGTATAAAAAAAACATTTTTGTTTTCAAGATATCTTGACCAAACTCGGCATTATAAGATTTACTTTACTCCTCATATATACAAAATCCTATTAAGATCGGACCACTATATCATATAGCTGCCATAGGAACGATGGGTCGAAAATTAAGTTTTTGTATAAAAAAATATTTTGTTTTTCAAGATATCTTGCCAGAAGTCCCTTTTATTTAGCACGCAGCACATATGTGAAAACCAGCTGCATCAGACCCCTGTATCATATAGATGCCATAGGAACGATCGGTCGAAAATAAGGTCTTGTATGAAAAAACATTTATTTTCAAGATATCTTGACCAAACTCGGCATTTATTAGTTTTACTTTACTTAACGATCGGTCGAAAATTAAGGTCTTGTATGAAAAAACATTGTGTTTTCAAGATATCTGACCAAACTCGGCATTTATTAGTTTACTTTACTCCTCATATATATGCAAAATCCTATTAAGATCGGACCACTATATCATATAGCTGCCATAAACGATCGGTCAAAAATTAAGTTGTTGTATGAAAAAATATTCTATTTTCAAGATATCTTGACCAAACTCGGCATTTATTAGTTTTACTTTACTCCTCATATATATGCAAAATCCTATTAAGATCGACCCCTATATCGTGTAGCTGCTATAGGAACGATCGGTGGAAAATGAAATTGATGTATGAAAAAACATATTGTTTTTCAAGATATCTTGACCAAACTCTGCATCTATTAGTTTACTTTTCTCCTTATATATATGCAAATCCTTTTAGGATCGGAACATTATATCATTAGCTGCCATAGGAACAATCGGTCGAAAATTAAGCTTTTGTATGAAAAAGATATTAACCGAACTCGGCATTTATTGGTTTTACCTTACTCCTCATATATATGAAAAATCCTATTAAGGTCGAACCACTATATCGTGTAGCTGCCATAGGAACGATCGGTGGAAAATGAAATTGATGTATGAAAAAACATATTGTTTTCAAGATATCTTGCCAGAAGTCCCTTTTATTTACCACGCAGCACATATGTGAAAACCAGCTGGATCAGACCACTGTATCATATAGATGCCATAGGAACGATCGGTCGAAAATTAAGGTTTTGTATGAAAAAATATTTTGTTTTTCAAGATATCTTGACCAAACTCGGCATTTATTAGTTTTACTTTACTCCTCATATATATGCAAAATCCTATTGAGATCGGACCACTATATCATATAGCTGCCATAGAAACGATCGGTCAAAAATTAAGTTGTGTATGAAAAAATATTTTATTTTCAAGATATCTTGACCAAACTCGGCATTTATTTGTTTTACTTTACTCCTCATATATATGCAAAATCCTATTGAGATCGGACCACTATATCATATATCTGCCATAGAAACGATCGGTCAAAAATTAAGTTGTTGTATGAAAAAATAATCTATTTTCAAGATATCTTGACCAAACTCGGCATTTATTAGTTTTACTTTACTCCTCATATATATGAAAATCCTATTAAGATCGGACCACTATATCGTATAGCTGCCATAGGAACGATCGGTCGAAAATTAAGGTTTTGTATGAAAAAACATTTGTTTTCAAGATATCTTGACCAAACTCGGCATTTATTAGTTTTACTTTACTTAACGATCGGTCGAAAATTAAGGTTTGTATGAAAAAACATTTTGTTTTTCAAGATATCTTGACCAAACTCGGCATTTATTAGTTTTACTTTACTCCTCATATATATGCAAAATCCTATTGAGATCGGACCACTATATCATATAGCTGCCATAGAAACGATCGGTCAAAAATTAATGTTGTATGAAAAAATATTCTATTTTCAAGATATCTGACCAAACTCGGCATTTATTAGTTTTACTTTACTCCTCATATATATGCAAAATCCTATTGAGATCGGACCACTATATCATATAGCTGCCATAGAAACGATCGGTCAAAAATTAAGTTGTTGTATGAAAAATATTCTATTTCAAGATATCTTGACCAAACTCGGCATTTATTAGTTTTACTTTACTCCTCATATATATGAAAATCCTATAAGATCGGACCACTATATCGTATAGCTGCCATAGGAACGATCGGTCGAAAATTAAGTTTTTGTATGAAAAACATTTTGTTTTTCAAGATATCTGGACCAAAACTCGGCATTTATAAGATTAACTTTACACCTATATATATGCATAATCCTATTAAGATCGGACCACTATATCGTATAGCTGCCATAGGAACGATGGTCGAAAATTATGTTTGCATGAAAAAAAATTTTGTTTTCAAGATATCTTGACCAAAGTCGACATTTATAAGTTTTAGTATGCTACTCATATATATGCAAAATACTATTAAGATCGGAACACTATATCATATAGCTGCCATAGGAACGATCGGTCGAAAATTAAGTTTTGTATAAAAAAACATTTTGTTTTTCAAGATATGTTGGCCAAACTCGGCTTGTATTAGTCTTACTTACTCCTCATATATACTCTAAATCCAATTAAGATCGAACCACTATATCGTATAGCTGCCATAGGAACGATCGGTCGAAAATTAAGGTTTTGTATGAAAAAACATTTTGTTTTCAAGATATCTGACCAAACTCGGCATTTATAAGATAACTTTACTCCTCATATATATGCATAATCCTATTAAGATCGGACCACTATATCGTATAGCTGCCATAGGAACGATTGGTCGAAAATTATGTTTTTGCATGAAAAAAAATTTTGTTTTTTAAGATATCTTGACCAAAGTCGACATTTATAAGTTTAGTATGCTACTCATATATATGTAAAATACTATTAAGATCGGAACACTATATATATAGCTGCCATAGGAACGATGGGTTGAAAATTAAGTTTTGTATGAAAAAATATTCTGATTTTCTAGATGTCTTGACCAAACTCGGCATTATAGTTTTACATTACTCCTCATATTATGCAAAATCCTATTGAGATCAGACCACTATATCATGTAGCTGCCATAGAAACGATCGGTCAAAAATTAAGTTGTATGAAAAATTATTCTATTTTCAAGATATCTTGACCAAGCTCGGCATTTATTAGTTTTACTTACTCTTCATATATATGCAATATCCTATTGAGATCGGACCATTATATCATATAGCTGCCATGGAAACGATCGGTCAAAAATTAAGTTGTTGTATGAAAAAATATTCTGATTTTCTAGATATCTGACCAACCTCGGCATTTATTAGTTTACTTTACTCCTCATATATATGCAAAATCCTATTAAGATCGGACCACTATATCGTATAGCTGCCATAGAAATGATTGGTCGAAAATTAAGTTTTTGTATGAAAAAACATTTTGTTTTTTAAGATATCTTGACCAAAGTCGGCATTTATACGTTTTAGTATGCTACTCATATATATGCAAAATACTATTAAGATCGGAACACTATTCATATAGCTGCCTTAGGAACGATCGGTCGAAAATTAAGTTTTTGTATAAAAAACATTTTGGTTTTCAAGATATCATGCCAGAAGTCCCTTTTATTTAGCACGCAGCACTTATGTGAAAACCAGCTGGATCAGACCACTGTATATATTGATGCCATAGGAACGATCGGTCGAAAATTAAGTTTTGTATAAAAAAACATTTTGTTTTCAAGATATCTTGACCAAACTCGGCATTTTAAGATTTACTTAACTCCTCATATATATACAAATCCTATTAAGATCGGACCACTATATCATATAGCTGCCATAGGAACGATGGGTCGAAAATTAAGTTTTTGTATAAAAAAATATTTTGTTTTTCAAGATATCTTGCCAGAAGTCCCTTTTTATTTAGCACGCAGCACATATGTGAAAACAGCTGCATCAGACCCCGTATCATATAGATGCCATAGGAACGATCGGTCGAAATTAAGGTCTTGTATGAAAAAACATTTTGTTTTCAAGATATCTTGACCAAACTCGGCATTTATTAGTTTTACTTTACTTAACGATCGGTCGAAAATTAAGGTCTTGTATGAAAAAACATTTGTTTTCAAGATATCTTGACCAAACTCGGCATTTATAAGATTAACTTTACTCCTCATATATATGCATAATCCTATTAAGATCGGACCACTATATCGTATAGCTGCCATAGGAACGATTGGTCGAAAATTATGTTTTTGCATGAAAAAAAATTTTGTTTTTTAAGATATCTTGACCAAAGTCGACATTTATAAGTTTTAGTATGCTACTCATATATATGTAAATACTATTAAGATCGGAAACACTATATCATATAGCTGCCATAGGAACGATGGGTTGAAAATTAAGTTTTGTATGAAAAAATATTCTGATTTTCTAGATGTCTTGACCAAACTCGGCATTATTAGTTTTACATTACTCCTCATATTTATGCAAAATCCTATTGAGATCAGACCACTATATCATGTAGCTGCCATAGAAAACGATCGGTCAAAAATTAAGTTGTATGAAAAATTATTCTATTTTCAAGATATCTTGACCAAGCTCGGCATTTATTAGTTTACTTTACTCTTCATATATATGCAATATCCTATTGAGATCGGACCATTATATCATATAGCTGCCATGAAACGATCGGTCAAAAATTAAGTTGTTGTATGAAAAAATATTCTGATTTTCTAGATATCTTGACCAACCTCGGCATTTATTAGTTTTACTTTACTCCTCATATATATGCAAAATCCTATTAAGATCGGACCACTATATCGTGTAGTGCTATAGGAACGATCGGAGGAAAATGAAATTGATGTATGAAAAAAACATATTTTTTCAAGATATCTTGACCAAATCGGCATCTATTAGTTTTACTTTTCTCCTTATATATATGCAAAATCCTTTTAGGATCGGAACATTATATCATATAGCTGCCATAGAAACGATCGGTCAAAAATTAAGTTGTTGTATGAAAAAATATTCTATTTTCAAGATATCTTGACCAAACTCGGCATTTATTAGTTTTACTTACTCCTCATATATATGCAAAATCCTATTAAGATCGGACCACTATATCGTGTAGCTGCTATAGGAACGATCGGAGGAAAATGAAATTGATGTATGAAAAAACATATTGTTTTTCAAGATATCTTGACCAAAACGGCACATTTAGTTTACTTTTCTCCTTATATATATATGCAAAATCCTTTAGGATCGGAACATTATATCATATAGCTGCCATAGGAACAATCGGTCGAAAATTAAGTTTTTGTATGAAAAAAACATTTTGTTTTCAAGATATCTTGACCAAACTCGGCATTTATTAGTTTTACTTTACTTAACGATCGGTCGAAAATTAAGGTTTTGTATGAAAAACATTTTGTTTTTCAAGATATCTTGACCAAACTCGGCATTTATTAGTTTTACTTTACTCCTCATATATATGCAAAATCCTATTGAGATCGGACCACTATATCATATAGCTGCCATAGAAACGATCGGTCAAAAATAAGTTGTTGTATGAAAAAATATTCTATTTTCAAGATATCTTGACCAAACTCGGCATTTATTAGTTTTACTTTACTCCTCATATATATGCAAAATCCTATTGAGATCGGACCACTATATCATATAGCTGCCATAGAAACGATCGGTCAAAAATTAAGTTGTGTATGAAAAAATATTCTATTTTCAAGATATCTTGACCAAACTCGGCATTTATTAGTTTTACTTTTCCTCATATATATGAAAATCCTATTAAGATCGGACCACTATATCGTATAGCTGCCATAGGAACGATCGGTCGAAAATTAAGTTTTTGTATGAAAAAACATTTTGTTTTTCAAGATATCTGGACCAAACTCGGCATTTATAAGATTAACTTTACACCTCATATATATGCATAATCCTATTAAGATCGGACCACTATATCGTATAGCTGCCATAGGAACGATTGGTCGAAAATTATGTTTTGCATGAAAAAAAATTTTGTTTTTCAAGATATCTGACCAAAGTCGACATTTATAAGTTTTAGTATGCTACTCATATATATGCAAAATACTATTAAGATCGGAACACTATATCATATAGCTGCCATAGGAACGATCGGTCGAAAATTAAGTTTTGTATAAAAAAACATTTTTTTCAAGATATGTTGGCCAAACTCGGCTTGTATTAGTCTTACTTTACTCCTCATATATACTCTAAATCCAATTAAGATCGAACCACTATATCGTATAGCTGCCATAGGAACGATCGGTCGAAAATTAAGGTTTTGTATGAAAAAACATTTTGTTTTCAAGATATCTTGACCAAACTCGGCATTTATAAGATTAACTTTACTCCTCATATATATGCATAATCCTATTAAGATCGGACCACTATATCGTATAGCTGCCATAGGAACGATTGGTCGAAAATTATGTTTTTGCATGAAAAAAAATTTTGTTTTTAAGATATCTTGACCAAAGTCGACATTTATAAGTTTTAGTATGCTACTATATATATGTAAAATACTATTAAGATCGGAACACTATATCATATAGCTGCCATAGGAACGATGGGTTGAAAATTAAGTTTTTGTATGAAAAAATATTCTGATTTTCTAGATGTCTTGACCAAACTCGGCATTTATTAGTTTTACATTACTCCTCATATTTATGCAAAATCCTATTGAGATCAGACCACTATATCATGTAGCTGCCATAGAAACGATCGGTCAAAAATTAAGTTGTATGAAAAATTATTCTATTTTCAAAATATCTTGACCAAGCTCGGCATTTATTAGTTTTACTTTCTCTTCATATATATGCAATATCCTATTGAGATCGGACCATTATATCATATAGCTGCCATGGAAACGATCGGTCAAAAATTAAGTTGTTGTATGAAAAAAATATTCTGATTTCTAGATATCTTGACCAACCTCGGCATTTATTAGTTTTACTTTACTCCTCATATATATGCAAAATCCTATTAAGATCGGACCACTATATCGTATAGCTGCCATAGAAATGATTGGTCGAAAATTAAGTTTTTGTATGAAAAACAATTTTGTTTTTTAAGATATCTTGACCAAAGTCGGCATTTATACGTTTTAGTATGCTACTCATATATATGCAAAATACTATTAAGATCGGAACACTATTCATATAGCTGCCATAGGAACGATCGGTCGAAAATTAAGTTTTTGTATAAAAAAACATTTTGGTTTTCAAGATATCATGCCAGAAGTCCCTTTTTATTTAGCACGCAGCACTTATGTGAAAACCAGCTGGATCAGACCACTGTATCATATTGATGCCATAGGAACGATCGGTCGAAAATTAAGGTTTTGTATAAAAAAAACATTTGTGTTTTTCAAGATATCTTGACCAAACTCGGCATTTATAAGATTTACTTAACTCCTCAATATATACAAATCCTATTAAGATCGGACCACTATATCATATAGCTGCCATAGGAACGATGGGTCGAAAATTAAGTTTTTGTATAAAAAAATATTTTGTTTTTCAAGATATCTTGCCAGAAGTCCCTTTTTATTTAGCACGCAGCACATATGTGAAAACAGCTGCATCAGACCCCTGTATCATATAGATGCCATAGGAACGATCGGTCGAAAATTAAGGTCTTGTATGAAAAAACATTTGTTTTCAAGATATCTTGACCAAACTCGGCATTTATTAGTTTTACTTTACTTAACGATCGGTCGAAAATTAAGGTCTTGTATGAAAAAACATTTTGTTTTCAAGATATCTTGACCAAACTCGGCATTATAAGATTAACTTTACTCCTCATATATATGCATAATCCTATTAAGATCGGACCACTATATCGTATAGCTGCCATAGGAACGATTGGTCGAAAATTATGTTTTTGCATGAAAAAAAATTTTGTTTTTTAAGATATCTGACCAAAGTCGACATTTATAAGTTTTAGTATGCTACTCATATATATGTAAAATACTATTAAGATCGGAACACTATATCATATAGCTGCCATAGGAACGATGGGTTGAAATTAAGTTTTTGTATGAAAAATATTCTGATTTTCTAGATGTCTTGACCAAACTCGGCATTATTAGTTTTACATTACTCATCTATTTATGCAAAATCTATTGAGATCAGACCACTAATCATGTAGCTGCCATAGAAACGATCGGTCAAAAATTAAGTTGTATGAAAAATTATTCTATTTTCAAGATATCTTGACCAAGCTCGGCATTTATTAGTTTTACTTTACTCTTCATATATATGCAATCCTATTGAGATCGGACCATTATATCATATAGCTGCCATGGAAACGATCGGTCAAAAATTAAGTTGTTGTATGAAAAAATATTCTGATTTTCTAGATATCTTGACCAACCTCGGCATTTATTAGTTTTACTTTACTCCTCATATATATGCAAAATCCTATTAAGATCGGACCACTATATCATATAGCTGCCATAGAAACGATCGGTCAAAAATTAAGTTGTTGTATGAAAAAATATTCTATTTTCAAGATATCTTGACCAAACTCGGCATTTATTAGTTTAACTTTACTCCTCATATATATGCAAAATCCTATTAAGATCGGACCACTATATCGTGTAGCTGCTATAGGAACGATCGGAGGAAAATGAAATTGATGTATGAAAAAACATATATGTTTTTCAAGATATCTTGACCAAACTCGGCATCTATTAGTTTTACTTTTCTCCTTATATATATGCAAAATCCTTTTAGGATCGGAACATTATATCATATAGCTGCCATAGGAACAATCGGTCGAAAATAAGTTTTGTATGAAAAACATTTGTTTTTCAAGATATCTGGACCAAACTCGGCATTTATAAGATTAACTTTACACCTCATATATATGCATAATCCTATTAAGATCGGACCACTATATCGTATAGCTGCCATAGGAACGATTGATCGAAAATTATGTTTTGCATGAAAAAAATTTTGTTTTTCAAGATATCTTGACCAAAGTCGACATTTATAAGTTTTAGTATGCTACTCATATATATGCAAAATACTATTAAGATCGGAACACTATATCATATAGCTGCCATAGGAACGATCGGTCGAAAATTAAGTTTTGTATAAAAAAACATTTTGTTTTTCAAGATATGTTGGCCAAACTCGGCTTGTATTAGTCTTACTTTACTCCTCATATATACTCTAAATCCAATTAAGATCGAACCACTATATCGTATAGCTGCCATAGGAACGATCGGTCGAAAATAAGGTTTGTATGAAAAAACATTTTGTTTTCAAGATATCTTGACCAAACTCGGCATTTATAAGATTAACTTTACTCCTCATATATATGCATAATCCTATTAAGATCGGACCACTATATCGTATAGCTGCCATAGGAACGATGGTCGAAAAATTATGTTTTGCATGAAAAAAAATTTTGTTTTTTAAGATATCTTGACCAAAGTCGACATTTATAAGTTTTAGTATGCTATCATATATATGTAAAATACTATTAAGATCGGAACACTATATCATATAGCTGCCATAGGAACGATGGGTTGAAAATTAAGTTTTTGTATGAAAAAATATTCTGATTTTCTAGATGTCTTGACCAAAGTCGACATTTATAAGTTTTAGTATGCTACTATATATATGTAAAATACTATTAAGATCGGACACTATATCATATAGCTGCCATAGGAACGATGGGTTGAAATTAAGTTTTTGTATGAAAAAATATTCTGATTTTCTAGATGTCTTGACCAAACTCGGCATTTATTAGTTTTACATTACTCCTCATATATATGCAAAATCCTATTGAGATCAGACCACTATATCATGTAGCTGCCATAGAAACGATCGGTCAAAAATTAAGTTGTATGAAAAATTATTCTATTTCAAGATATCTTGACAAACTCGGCATTTATTAGTTTACTTTACTCTTCATATATATGCAATATCCTATTGGAGATCGGACCATTATATCATATAGCTGCCATGGAAACGATCGGTCAAAAATTAAGTTGTTGTATGAAAAAATATTCTGATTTTCTAGATATCTTGACCAAACTCAGCATTTATTAGTTTTACTTTACTCCTCATATATATGCAAAATCCTATTAGATCGGACCACTATATCGTATAGCTGCCATAGATAATTGGTCGAAAATTAAGTTTTTGTATGAAAAAACATTTTGTTTTTTAAGATATCTTGACCAAAGTCGGCATTTATACGTTTTAGTATGCTACTCATATATATGCAAAATACTATTAAGATCGGAACACTATTCATATAGCTGCCATAGGAACGATCGGTCGAAAAATTAAGTTTTTGTATAAAAAAACATTTGGTTTCAAGATATCATGCCAGAAGTCCCTTTTTATTTAGCACGCAGCACTTATGTGAAAACCAGCTGGATCAGACCACTGTATCATATTGATGCCATAGGAACGATCGGTCGAAAATTAAGGTTTTGTATAAAAAAAAACATTTTGTTTTTCAAGATATCTTGACCAAACTCGGCATTTATAAGATTTACTTTACTCCTCATATATATACAAAATCCTATTAAGATCGGACAACTATATCATATAGCTGCCATAGGAACGATGGGTCGAAAATTAAGTTTTTGTATAAAAAAATATTTGTTTTTCAAGATATCTTGCCAGAAGTCCCTTTTTATTTAGCACGCAGCACATATGTGAAAACCAGCTGCATCAGACCCCTGTATCATATAGATGCCATAGGAACGATCGGTCGAAAATTAAGGTCTTGTATGAAAAAACATTTTGTTTTCAAGATATCTTGACCAAACTCGGCATTTATTAGTTTTACTTTACTTAACGATCGGTCGAAAATTAAGGTCTTGTATGAAAAAACATTTTGTTTTTCAAGATATCTTGACCAAACTCGGCATTATTAGTTTTACTTTACTCCTCATATATATGCAAAATCCTATTGAGATCGGACCACTATATCTATAGCTGCCATAGAAACGATCGGTCAAAAATTAAGTTGTTGTATGAAAAAATATTCTATTTTCAAGATATCTTGACCAAACTCGGCATTTATTAGTTTTACTTTACTCCTCATATATATGCAAAATCCTATTAAGATCGGACCACTATATCGTGTAGCTGCTATAGGAACGATCGGTGGAAAATGAAATTGATGTATGAAAAAACATATTGTTTTTCAAGATATCTTGACCAAACTCGGCATCTATTAGTTTTACTTTTCTCCTTATATATATGCAAAATCCTTGTAGGATCGGAACATTATATCATATAGCTGCCATAGGAACAATCGGTCGAAAATTAAGTTTTTGTATGAAAAACATTTTGTTTTTCAAGATATCTGGACCAAACTCGGCATTTATAAGATTAACTTTACACCTCATATATATGCATAATCCTATTAAGATCGGACCACTATATCGTATAGCTGCCATAGGAACGATTGGTCGAAAATTATGTTTTTGCATGAAAAAAAATTTTGTTTTTCAAGATATCTTGACCAAAGTCGACATTTATAAGTTTTAGTATGCTACTCATATATATGCAAAATACTATTAAGATCGGAACACTATATCATATAGCTGCCATAAGAACGATCGGTCGAAAATTAAGTTTTTGTATAAAAAAAACATTGTTTTCAAGATATGTTGGCCAAACTCGGCTTGTATTAGTCTTACTTTACTCCTCATATATACTCTAAATCCAATTAAGATCGAACCACTATATCGTATAGCTGCCATAGGAACGATCGGTCGAAAATTAAGGTTTTGTATGAAAAAACATTTTGTTTTCAAGATCTTGACCAAACTCGGCATTTATAAGATTAACTTTACTCCTCATATATATGCATAATCCTATTAAGATCGGACCACTATATCGTATAGCTGCCATAGGAACGATTGGTCGAAAATTATGTTTTTGCATGAAAAAAAATTTTGTTTTTTAAGATATCTTGACCAAAGTCGACATTTATAAGTTTTAGTATGCTACTCATATATATGTAAAATACTATTAAGATCGGAACACTATATCATATAGCTGCCATAGGAACGATGGGTTGAAAATTAAGTTTTTGTATGAAAAAATATTCTGATTTTCTAGATGTCTTGACCAAACTCGGCATTTATTAGTTTTACATTACTCCTCATATATATGCAAAATCCTATTGAGATCAGACCATGTAGCTGCCATAGAAACGATCGGTCAAAAATTAAGTTGTATGAAAAATTATTCTATTTTCAAGATATCTTGACCAAACTCGGCATTTATTAGTTTTACTTTACTCTTCATATATATGCAATATCCTATTGAGATCGGACCATTATATCATATAGCTGCCATGGAAACGATCGGTCAAAAATTAAGTTGTTGTATGAAAAAATATTCTGATTTTCTAGATATCTTGACCAAACTCGCATTTATTAGTTTTACTTTACTCCTCATATATATGCAAAATCCTATTAAGATCGGACCACTATATCGTATAGCTGCCATAGAAATGATTGGTCGAAAATTAAGTTTTTGTATGAAAAACATTTTGTTTTTTAAGATATCTTGACCAAAGTCGGCATTTATACGTTTTAGTATGCTACTCATATATATGCAAAATACTATTAAGATCGGAACACTATTCATATAGCTGCCATAGGAACGATCGGTCGAAAATTAAGTTTTTGTATAAAAAAACATTTTGGTTTTCAAGATATCATGCCAGAAGTCCCTTTTTATTTAGCACGCAGCACTTATGTGAAAACCAGCTGGATCAGACCACTGTCATATTGATGCCATAGGAACGATCGGTCGAAAATTAAGGTTTTGTATAAAAAAAACATTTTGTTTTTCAAGATATCTTGACCAAAGTCGGCATTTATAAGATTTACTTTACTCCTCATATATATACAAAATCCTATTAAGATCGGACCACTATATCATATAGCTGCCATAGGAACGATGGGTCGAAAATTAGTTTTGTATAAAAAAATATTTTGTTTTTCAAGATATCTTGCCAGAAGTCCCTTTTATTTAGCACGCAGCACATATGTGAAAACCAGCTGCATCAGACCCTGTATCATATAGATGCCATAGGAACGATCGGTCGAAAATAGGTCTTGTATGAAAAAACATTTTGTTTTCAAGATATTGACCAAACTCGGCATTTATTAGTTTTACTTTACTTAACGATCGGTCGAAAATTAAGGTCTTGTATGAAAAAACATTTTGTTTTCAAGATATCTTGACCAAACTCGGCATTTATTAGTTTTACTTTACTCCTCATATATATGCAAAATCCTATGAGATCGGACCACTATATCATATAGCTGCCATAGAAACGATCGGTCAAAAATAAGTTGTTGTATGAAAAAATATTCTATTTTCAAGATATCTTGACCAAACTCGGCATTTATTAGTTTTACTTTACTCCTCATATATATGCAAAATCCTATTAAGATCGGACCACTATATCGTGTAGCTGCTATAGGAACGATCGGAGGAAAATGAAATTGATGTATGAAAAAACATATTGTTTTTCAAGATATCTTGACCAACTCGGCATCTATTAGTTTTACTTTTCTCCTTATATATATGCAAAATCCTTTTAGGATCGGAACATATATCATATAGCTGCCATAGGAACAATCGGTCGAAAATTAAGTTTTTGTATGAAAAACATTTTGTTTTTCAAGATATCTGGACCAAAATCGGCATTTATAGATAACTTTACACCTCATATATATGCATAATCCTATTAAGATCGGACCACTATATCGTATAGCTGCCATAGGAACGATTGATCGAAAATTATGTTTTGCATGAAAAAAATTTTGTTTTTCAAGATATCTTGACCAAAGTCGACATTTATAAGTTTAGTATGCTACTCATATATATGCAAAATACTATTAAGATCGGAACACTATATCATATAGCTGCCATAGGAACGATCGGTCGAAAATTAAGTTTTTGTATAAAAAAACATTTTGTTTTTCAAGATATGTTGGCCAAACTCGGCTTGTATTAGTCTTACTTTACTCCTCATATATACTCTAAATCCAATTAAGATCGAACCACTATATCGTATAGCTGCCATAGAAACGATCGGTCGAAAATTAAGGTTTTGTATGAAAAAAACATTTTGTTTTCAAGATATCTTGACCAAACTCGGCATTTATAAGATTAACTTTACTCCTCATATATATGCATAATCCTATTAAGATGGGACCACTATATCGTATAGCTGCCATAGGAACGATTGGTCGAAAATTATGTTTTTGCATGAAAAAAAATTTTGTTTTTTAAGATATCTTGACCAAAGTCGACATTTATAAGTTTAGTATGCTACTCATATATATGTAAAATACTATAAGATCGGAACACTATATCATATAGCTGCCATAGAACCCAAAATTAAGTTTTTGTATGAAAAAAATTCTGATTTTCTAGATGTCTTGACCAAAGTCGACATTTATAAGTTTTAGTATGCTACTCATATATATGTAAAATACTATTAAGATCGGAACACTATATCATATAGCTGCCATAGGAACGATGGGTTGAAAATTAAGTTTTTGTATGAAAAAATATTCTGATTTTCTAGATGTCTTGACCAAACTCGGCATTTATTAGTTTTACATTACTCCTCATATATATGCAAAATCCTATTGAGATCAGACCACTATATCATGTAGCTGCCATAGAAACGATCGGTCAAAAATTAAGTTGTATGAAAAATTATTCTATTTTCAAGATATCTTGACCAAACTCGGCATTTATTAGTTTTACTTTACTCTTCATATATATGCAATATCCTATTGAGATCCGACCATTATATCATATAGCTGCCATGGAAACGATCGGTCAAAATTAAGTTGTTGTATGAAAAAATATTCTGATTTTCTAGATATCTTGACCAAACTCGGCATTTATTAGTTTTACTTTACTTAACGATCGGTCGAAAATTAAGGTCTTGTATGAAAAAACATTTTGTTTTTCAAGATATCTTGACCAAACTCGGCATTTATTAGTTTTACTTTACTCCTCATATATATGCAAAATCCTATTGAGATCGGACCACTATATCATATAGCTGCCATAGAAACGATCGGTCAAAAATTAAGTTGTGTATGAAAAAATATTCTATTTTCAAGATATCTTGACCAAACTCGGCATTTATTAGTTTTACTTTACTCCTCATATATATGCAAATCCTATTAAGATCGGACCACTATATCGTGTAGCTGCTATAGGAACGATCGGAGGAAAATGAAATTGATGTATGAAAAAACATATTGTTTTTCAAGATATCTTGACCAAACTCGGCATCTATTAGTTTTACTTTTCTCCTTATATATATGCAAAATCCTTTTAGGATCGGAACATTATATCATATAGCTGCCATAGGAACAATCGGTCGAAATTAAGTTTTTGTATGAAAAACATTTTGTTTTTCAAGATATCTGGACCAAACGGCATTTATAAGATTAACTTTACACCTCATATATATGCATAATCCTATTAAGATCGGACCACTATATCGTATAGCTGCCATAGGAACGATTGATCGAAAATTATGTTTTTGCATGAAAAAAAAATTTGTTTTTCAAGATATCTTGACCAAAGTCGACATTTATAAGTTTTAGTATGCTACTCATATATATGCAAAATACTATTAAGATCGGAACACTATATCATATAGCTGCCATAGGAACGATCGGTCGAAAATTAAGTTTTTGTATAAAAAAACATTTTGTTTTCAAGATATGTTGGCCAAACTCGGCTTGTATTAGTCTTACTTTACTCCTCATATATACTCTAAATCCAATTAAGATCGAACCACTATATCGTATAGCTGCCATAGGAACGATCGGTCGAAAATTAAGGTTTTGTATGAAAAAACATTTGTTTTCAAGATATCTTGACCAAACTCGGCATTTATAAGATTAACTTTACTCCTCATATATATGCATAATCCTATTAAGATCGGACCACTATATCGTATAGCTGCCATAGGAACGATTGGTCGAAAATTATGTTTTTGCATGAAAAAAAATTTTGTTTTTTAAGATATCTTGACCAAAGTCGACATTATAAGTTTTAGTATGCTACTCATATATATGTAAAATACTATTAAGATCGGAACACTATATCATATAGCTGCCATAGAACCCAAATTAAGTTTTTGTATGAAAAAATATTCTGATTTTCTAGATGTCTTGACCAAAGTCGACATTTATAAGTTTTAGTATGCTACTCATATATATGTAAAATACTATTAAGATCGGAACACTATATCATATAGCTGCCATAGGAACGATGGGTTGAAAATTAAGTTTTTGTATGAAAAAATATTCTGATTTTCTAGATGTCTTGACCAAACTCGGCATTTATTAGTTTTACATTACTCCTCATATATATGCAAAATCCTATTGAGATCAGACCACTATATCATGTAGCTGCCATAGAAACGATCGGTCAAAAATTAAGTTGTATGAAAAATTATTCTATTTTCAAGATATCTTGACCAAATCAACTCGGCATTTATTAGTTTACTTTACTCTTCATATATATGCAATATCCTTGAGATCGGACCATTATATCATATAGCTGCCATGGAAACGATCGGTCAAAAATTAAGTTGTTGTATGAAAAAATATTCTGATTTTCTAGATATCTTGACCAAACTCGGCATTTATTAGTTTTACTTTACTCCTCATATATATGCAAAATCCTATTAAGATCGGACCACTATATCGTATAGCTGCCGTAGAAATGATTGGTCGAAAATTAAGTTTTGTATGAAAAAACATTTTGTTTTTTAAGATATCTTGACCAAAGTCGGCATTTATACGTTTTAGTATGCTACTCATATATATGCAAAATACTATTAAGATCGGAACACTATTCATATAGCTGCCATAGGAACGATCGGTCGAAAATTAATTTTGTATAAAAAACATTTTGGTTTTCAAGATATCATGCCAGAAGTCCCTTTTTATTTAGCACGCAGCACTTATGTGAAAACACTGGATCAGACCACTCAGTATCATATTGATGCCATAGGAACGATCGGTCGAAAATTAAGGTTTTGTAATAAAAAAACATTTTTTTTTCAAGATATCTTGACCAAACCCGGCATTTATAAGATTTACTTTACTCCTCATATATATACAAAATCCTATTAAGATCGGACCACTATATCATATAGCTGCCATAGGAACGATGGGTCGAAAATTAAGTTTTGTATAAAAAACATTTTGGTTTTCAAGATATCATGCCAGAAGTCCCTTTTTATTTAGCACGCAGCACTTATGTGAAAACCAGCTGGATCAGACCACTGTATCATATTGATGCCATAGGAACGATCGGTCGAAAATTAAGGTTTGTATAAAAAAAACATTTTGTTTTCAAGATATCTTGACCAAGTCGGCATTTATAAGATTTACTTTACTCCTCATATATACAAAATCCTATTAAGATCGGACCACTATATCGTGTAGCTGCTATAGAAACGATCGGTGGAAAATGAAATTGATGTATGAAAAAAACATATTGTTTTTCAAGATATCTTGACCAAACTCGGCATTTATTAGTTTACTTTACTCCTCATATATGCAAAATCCTATTAAGATCGGACCACTATATCGTGTAGCTGCTATAGGAACGATCGGTGGAAAATGAAATTGATGTATGAAAAAACATATTGTTTTCAAGATATCTTGACCAAACTCGGCATTTATTAGTTTTACTTTACTTAACGATCGGTCGAAAATTAAGGTTTTGTATGAAAAAACACATTTGTTTTTCAAGATATCTTGACCAAACTCGGCATTTATTAGTTTTACTTTACTCTCATATATATACAAAATCCTATTGAGATCGGACCACTATATCATATAGCTGCCATAGAAACGATCGGTCAAAAATTAAGTTGTTGTATGTAAAAATATTCTATTTTCAAGATATCTTGACCAAACTCGGCATTTATTAGTTTTACTTTACTCCTCATATATATGCAAAATCCTATTGAGATCGGACCACTATATCATATAGCTGCCATAGAAACGATCGGTCAAAATATAAGTTGTTGTATGAAAAAATATTCTATTTTCAAGTATCTTGACCAAACTCGGCATTTATTAGTTTTACTTTACTCCTCATATATATGAAAATCCTATTAAGATCGGACCACTATATCGTATAGCTGCCATAGGAACGATCGGTCGAAAATTAAGGTTTTGTATGAAAAAACATTTGTTTTCAAGATATCTTGACCAAACTCGGCATTATTAGTTTTACTTTACTTAACGATCGGTCGAAAATTAAGGTTTTGTATGAAAAAACATTTTGTTTTTCAAGATTCTTGACCAAACTCGGCATTTATTTGTTTTTACTGTACTCCTTATATATATGCAAAATCCTATGAGATCGGACCACTATATCATATAGCTGCCATAGAAACGATCGGTCAAAAATTAAGTTGTTGTATGAAAAAATATTCTAGTTTCAAGATATCTTGACCAAACTCGGCATTTATTAGTTTTACTTTACTCCTCATATATATGCAAAATCCTATTAAGATCGGACCACTATATCGTGTAGCTGCCATAGGAACGATCGCTCGAAAATTAAGTTTTTGTATGAAAAACATTTTGTTTTTCAAGATATCTTGGCCAGAAGTCCCTTTTTATTTAGCACGCAGCACATAGGTGAAAACCAGCTGGATCGGACCACTATATCATATAGCTGCCATAGGAACGATCGGTCGAAAATTAAGTTTTTGTATGAAAAACATTTTGTTTTCAAGATATCTGGACCAAACTCGGCATTTATAAGATTAACTTTACACCTCATATATATGCATAATCCTATTAAGATCGGACCACTATATCGTATGGCTGCCATAGGAACGATTGGTCGAAAATTATGTTTTTGCATGAAAAAAAATTTTGTTTTTCAAGATATCTTGACCAAAGTCGACATTTATAAGTTTTAGTAGCTACTCATATATATGCAAAATACTATTAAGATCGGAACACTATATCATATAGCTGCCATAGGAACGATCGGTCGAAAATTAAGTTTTTGTATAAAAAAACATTTTGTTTTTCAAGATATGTTGGCCAAACTCGGCTTGTATTAGTCTTACTTTACTCCTCATATATACTCTAAATCCAATTAAGATCGAACCACTATATCGTATAGCTGCCATAGAAACGATCGGTCGAAAATTAAGGTTTTGTATGAAAAAACATTTTGTTTTCAAGATATCTTGACCAAACTCGGCATTTATAAGATTAACTTTACTCCTCATATATATGCATAATCCTATTAAGATCGGACCACTATATCGTATAGCTGCCATAGGAACGATGGTCGAAAATTATGTTTTTGCATGAAAAAAATTTTGTTTTTAAGATATCTTGACCAAAGTCGACATTTATAAGTTTTAGTATGCTACTCAATATATGTAAAATACTATAAGATCGGAACACTATATCATATAGCTGCCATAGGAACGATGGGTTGAAAATTAAGTTTTTGTATGAAAAAATATTCTGATTTTCTAGATGTCTTGACCAAACTCGGCATTTATTAGTTTACATTACTCCTCATATATATGCAAAATCCTATTGAGATCAGACCACTATATCATGTAGCTGCCATAGAAACGATCGGTCAAAAATTAAGTTGTATGAAAAATTATTCTATTTTCAAGATATCTTGACCAAACTCGGCAGTTATTAGTTTTACTTTACTCTTCATATATATGCAATATCCTATTGAGATCGGACCATTATATCATATAGCTGCCATGGAAACGATCGGTCAAAAATTAAGTGTTGTATGAAAAAATATTCTGATTTTCTAGATATCTTGACCAAACTCGGCATTTATTAGTTTTACTTTACTCCTCATATATATGCAAAATCCTATTAAGATCGGACCACTATATCGTATAGCTGCCATAGAAATGATTGGTCGAAAATTAAGTTTTGTATGAAAAAACATTTATTTTTTAAGATATCTTGACCAAAGTCGGCATTTATACGTTTTAGTATGCTACTCATATATATGCAAAATACTATTAAGATCGGAACACTATTCATATAGCTGCCATAGGAACGATCGGTCGAAAATTAAGTTTTTGTATAAAAAACATTTTGGTTTTCAAGATATCATGCCAGAAGTCCCTTTTATTTAGCACGCAGCACTTATGTGAAAACCAGCTGGATCAGACCACTGTATCATATTGATGCCATAGGAACGATCGGTCGAAATTAAGGTTTTGTATGAAAAAACATTTTGTTTTTCAAGATATCTTGACCAAACTCGGCATTTATTTGTTTTACTGTACTCCTTATATATATGCAAAATCCTATTGAGATCGGACCACTATATCATATAGCTGCCATAGAAACGATCGGTCAAAAATTAAGTTGTTGTATGAAAAAAAATTTCTAGTTTCAAGATATCTTGACCAAACTCGGCATTTATTAGTTTACTTTACTCCTCATATATATGCAAAATCCTATTAAGATCGGACCACTATATCGTGTAGCTGCCATAGGAACGATCGCTCGAAAATTAAGTTTTTGTATGAAAAAACATTTTGTTTTTCAAGATATCTTGGCCAGAAGTCCCTTTTTACTTAGCACGCAGCACATAGGTGAAACCAGCTGGATCGGACCACTATATCATATAGCTGCCATAGGAACGATCGGTCGAAAATTAAGTTTTTGTATGAAAAACATTTGTTTTTCAAGATATCTGGACCAAACTCGGCATTTATAAGATTAACTTTACACCTCATATATATGCATAATCCTATTAAGATCGGACCACTATATCGTATAGCTGCCATAGGAACGATTGGTCGAAAATTATGTTTTTGCATGAAAAAAAAATTTTGTTTTTCAAGATATCTTGACCAAAGTCGACATTATGAGTTTTAGTATGCTACTCATATATATGCAAAATACTATTAAGATCGGAACACTATATCATATAGCTGCCATAGGAACGATCGGTCGAAAATTAAGTTTTTGTATAAAAAACATTTTGTTTTTCAAGATATGTTGGCCAAACTCGGCTTGTATTAGTCTTACTTTACTCCTCATATATACTCTAAATCCAATTAAGATCGAACCACTATATCGTATAGCTGCCATAGGAACGATCGGTCGAAAATTAAGGTTTTGTATGAAAAAAACATTTTGTTTTCAAGATATCTTGACCAAACTCGGCATTTATAAGATTAACTTTACTCCTCATATATATGCATAATCCTATTAAGATCGGACCACTATATCGTATAGCTGCCATAAGAACGATTGGTCGAAAATTATGTTTTTGCATGAAAAAAAATTTTGTTTTTTAAGATATCTTGACCAAAGTCGACATTTATAAGTTTTAGTATGCTACTCATATATATGTAAAATACTATTAAGATCGGAACACTATATCATATAGCTGCCATAGGAACGATGGGTTGAAAATTAAGTTTTTGTATGAAAAAATATTCTGATTCTCTAGATGTCTTGACCAAACTCGGCTTTATTAGTTTTACATTACTCCTCATATATATGCAAAATCCTATTGAGATCAGACCACTATATCATGTAGCTGCCATAGAAACGATCGGTCAAAAATTAAGTTGTATGAAAAATTATTCTATTTCAAGATATCTTGACAAACTCGGCAGTTATTAGTTTTACTTCACTCTTCATATATATGCAATATCCTATTGAGATCGGACCATTATATCATATAGCTGCCATGGAAACGATCGGTCAAAAATTAAGTTGTTGTATGAAAAAATATTCTGATTTTCTAGATATCTTGACCAAACTCGGCATTTATTAGTTTTACTTTACTCCTCATATATATGCAAAATCCTATTAAGATCGGACCACTATATCGTATAGCTGCCATAGAAATGATTGGTCGAAAATTAAGTTTTGTATGAAAAAACATTTTATTTTTAAGATATCTTGACCAAAGTCGTCATTTATACGTTTTAGTATGCTACTCATATATATGCAAAATACTATTAAGATCGGAATACTATTCATATAGCTGCCATAGGAACGATCGGTCGAAATTAAGTTTTTGTATAAAAAACATTTTGGTTTTCAAGATATCATGCCAGAAGTCCCTTTTTATTTAGCACGCAGCACTTATGTGAAAACCAGCTGGATCAGACCACTGTATCATATTGATGCCATAGGAACGATCGGTCGAAAAAAGGTTTTGTATAAAAAAAACATTTTGTTTTTCAAGATATCTTGACCAAACTCGGCATTTATAAGATTTACTTTACTCCTCATATATATACAAAATCCTATTAAGATCGGACCACTATATCATATAGCTGCCATAGGAACGATGGGTCGAAAATTAAGTTTTTGTATAAAAAAATATTTTGTTTTTCAAGATATCTTGCCAGAAGTCCCTTTTATTTAGCACGCAGCACATATGTGAAAACCAGTTACATCAGACCCCTGTATCATATAGATGCCATAGGAACGATCGGTCGAAAATTAAGGTTTTGTATGAAAAAACATTTTGTTTTCAAGATATCTTGACCAAACTCGGCATTTATTAGTTTTACTTTACTCCTCATATATATGAAAATCCTATTAAGATCGGACCACTATATCGTATAGCTGCCATAGGAACGATCGGTCGAAAATTAAGGTTTGTATGAAAAAACATTTGGTTTTCAAGATATCTTGACCAAACTCGGCATTTATTAGTTTTACTTTAGTTAACGATCGGTCGAATATTAAGGTTTTGTATGAAAAAACATTTGTTTTTCAAGATATCTTGACCAAACTCGGCATTTATTAGTTTAACTTTACTCCTCATATATATGCAAAATCCTATTGAGATCGGACCACTTTATCATATAGCTGCCATAGAAACGATCGGTCAAAAATTAAGTTGTTGTATGAAAAAAATTCTATTTTCAAGATATCTTGACCAAACTCGGCATTTATTAGTTTTACTTTACTCCTCATATATATGCAAATCCTATTGAGATCGAACCATATCATATAGCTGCCATAGAAACGATCGGTCAAAAATTAAGTTGTTGTATGAAAAAATATTCTATTTTCATGATATCTTGACCACACTCGGAATTTATTAGTTTTACTTTACTCCTCACATATATGAAAATCCTATTAAGATCGGACCACTATATCGTATAGCTGCCATAGGAACGATCGGTCGAAAATTAAGGTTTTGTATGAAAAAACATTTTGTTTTCAAGATATCTTGACCAAACTCGGCATTTATTAGTTTTACTTTACTTAACGATCGGTCGAAAATTAAGGTTTTGTATTAAAAAACATTTTGTTTTCAAGATATCTTGACCAAACTCGGCATTATTTGTTTTACTGTACTCCTCATATATATGAAAATCCTATTAAGATCGGACCACTATATCGTATAGCTGCCATAGGAACGATCGGTCGAAAATTAAGGTTTTGTATGAAAAAACATTTTGTTTTCAAGATATCTTGACCAAACTCGGCATTTATTAGTTTTACTTTACTTAACGATCGGTCAAAATTAAGGTTTGTATGAAAAAAACATTTTGTTTTTCAAGATATCTTGACCAAACTCGGCATTTATTAGTTTTACTTTACTCCTCATATATATGCAAAATCCTATTGAGATCGGACCACTATATCATATAGCTGCCATAGAAACGATCGGTCAAAAATTAAGTTGTTGTATGAAAAAAATATTCTATTTTCAAGATATCTTGACCAAACTCGGCATTTATTAGTTTTACTTTACTCCTCATATATATGCAAAATCCTATTGAGATCGGACCACTATATCATATAGCTGCCATAGAAACGATCGGTCAAAAATTAAGTTGTTGTATGAAAAAATATTCTATTTTCAAGATATCTTGACCAAACTCGGCATTTATTAGTTTTACTTTACTCCTCATATATATGAAAATCCTATTAGATCGGACCACTATATCGTATAGCTGCCATAGGAACGATCGGTCGAAAATTAAGGTTTTGTATGAAAAAACATTTTGTTTTCAAGATATCTTGACCAAACTCGGCATTATTAGTTTTACTTTACTTAACGATCGGTCGAAAATTAAGGTTTTGTATGAAAAAACATTTGTTTTTCAAGATAACTTGACCAAACTCGGCATTTATTTGTTTTACTGTACTCCTTATATATATGCAAAATCCTATTAAGATCGGACCACTATATCGTATAGCTGCCATAGGAACGATCGGTCGAAAATTAAGGTTTTGTATGAAAAAAACATTTTGTTTTCAAGATATCTTGACCAAACTCGGCATTTATTAGTTTTACTTTACTTAACGATCGGTCGAAAATTAAGGTTCTGTATGAAAAAACATTTTGTTTTCAAGATATCTTGACCAAACTCGGCATTTATTTGTTTTACTGTACTCCTTATATATATGCAAAATCCTATTGAGATCGGACCACTATATCATATAGCTGCCATAGAAACGATCGGTCCAAAATTAAGTTGTTGTATGAAAAATATTCTAGTTTCAAGATATCTTGACCAAACTCGGCATTTATTAGTTTTACTTTACTCCTCATATATATGCAAAATCCTATAAGATCGGACCACTATATCGTGTAGCTGTCATAGGAACGATCGCTCGAAAATTAAGTTTTTGTATGAAAAAACATTTTGTTTTCAAGATATCTTGGCCAGAAGTCCCTTTTTATTTAGCACGCAGCACATAGGTGAAAACCAGCTGGATCGGACCACTATATCATATAGCTGCCATAGGAACGATCGGTCGAAAATTAAGTTTTTGTATGAAAAACATTTTGTTTTCAAGATATCTGGACCAAACCGTTATTTATAAGATTAACTTTACACCTCATATATATGCATAATCCTATTAAGATCGGACCACTATATCGTATAGCTGCCATAGGAACTATTGGTCGAAAATTATGTTTTTGCATGAAAAAAAATTTTGTTTTTTAAGATATCTTGACCAAAGTCGACATTTATAAGTTTTAGTATGCTACTCATATATATGCAAAATACTATTAAGATCGGAACACTATATCATATAGCTGCCATAGGAACGATCGGTCGAAAATTAAGTTTTTGTATGAAAAAACATTTTGTTTATCAAGATATATTGGCCAAACTCGGCTTGTATTAGTCTTACTTTACTCCTCATATATACTCTAAATCCAATTAAGATCGAACCACTATATCGTATAGCTGCCATAGGAACGATCGGTCGAAAATTAAGGTTTTGTATGAAAAAACATTTTGTTTTCAAGATATCTTGACCAAACTCGGCATTTATAGTATTAACTTTACTCCTCATATATATGCATAATCCTATTAAGATCGGACCACTATATCGTATAGCTGCCATGGAACGATTGGTCGAAAATTATGTTTTTGCATGAAAAAAAATTTTGTTTTTAAGATATCTTGACCAAAGTCGACATTTATAAGTTTTAGTATGCTACTCATATATGTAAAATACTATTAAGATCGGAACACTATATCATATAGCTGCCATAGGAACGATGGGTCGAAAATTAAGTTTTTGTATAAAAAATATTTTGTTTTTCAAGATATCTTGCCAGAAGTCCCTTTATTTAGCACGCAGCACATATGTGAAACCAGCTGCATCAGACCCCTGTATCATATAGATGCCATAGGAACGATCGGTCGAAAATTAAGGTTTTGTATAAAAAAACATTTTGTTTTTCAAGATATCTTGACCAAACTCGGCATTTATAAGATTTACTTTACTCCTCATATATGTACAAAATCCTATTAAGATCGGACCACTATATCATATAGCTGTCATAGGAACGATGGGTCGAAAATTAAGTTTTTGTATAAAAAAATATTTTGTTTTTCAAGATATCTTGCCAGAAGTCCCTTTTTATTTAGCACGCAGCACATATGTGAAAACCAGCTGCATCAGACCCCTGTATCATATAGATGCCATAGGAACGATCGGTCGAAAATTAAGGTTTTGTATGAAAAAACATTTTGTTTTCAAGATATCTTGACCAAACTCGGCATTATTAGTTTTACTTTACTTAACGATCGGTCGAAAATTAAGGTCTTGTATGAAAAAACATTTTGTTTTTCAAGATATCTTGACCAAACTCGGCATTTATTAGTTTAACTTTACTCCTCATATATATGCAAAATCCTATTGAGATCGGAACACTATATCATATAGCTGCCATAGAAACGATCGGTCAAAAATTAAGTTGTTGTATGAAAAATATTCTATTTTCAAGATATCTTGACCAAACTCGGCATTTATTAGTTTTACTTTACTCCTCATATATATGCAAAATCCTATTGAGATCGAACCACTATATCATATAGCTGCCATAGAAACGATCGGTCAAAAATTAAGTTGTTGTATGAAAAAATATTCTATTTTCATGATATCTTGACCAAACTCGGAATTTATTAGTTTTACTTTACTCCTCACATATATGAAAATCCTATTAAGATCGGACCACTATATCGTATAGCTGCCATAGGAACGATCGTCGAAAATTAAGGTTTTGTATGAAAAAACATTTTGTTTTCAAGATATCTTGACCAAACTCGGCATTTATTAGTTTTACTTTACTTAACGATCGGTCGAAAATTAAGGTTTGTATGAAAAAAACATTTTGTTTTTCAAGATATCTTGACCAAACTCGGCATTTATTTGTTTTACTGTACTCCTCATATATATGAAAATCCTATTAAGATCGGACCACTATATCGTATAGCTGCCATAGGAACGATCGGTCGAAAATTAAGGTTTTGTATGAAAAAACATTTTGTTTTCAAGATATCTTGACCAAACTCGGCATTTATTAGTTTTACTTTACTTAACGATCGGTCGAAAATTAAGGTTTTGTATGAAAAAACATTTTGTTTTTCAAGATATCTTGACCAAACTCGGCATTTATTAGTTTTACTTTACTCCTCATATATATGCAAAATCCTATTGAGATCGGACCACTATATCATATAGCTGCCATAGAAACGATCGGTCAAAAATTAAGTTGTTGTATGAAAAAATATCTATTTTCAAGATATCTTGACCAAACGGCATTTATTAGTTTTACTTTACTCCTCATATATATGCAAAATCCTATTGAGATCGGACCACTATATCATATAGCTGCCATAGAAACGATCGGTCAAAAATTAAGTTGTTGTATGAAAAAATATTCTATTTTCAAGATATCTTGACCAACTCGGCATTTATTAGTTTTACTTTACTCCTCATATATGAAAATCCTATTAAGATCGGACCACTATATCGTATAGCTGCCATAGGAACGATCGGTCGAAAATTAAGGTTTTGTATGAAAAAAACATTTTGTTTTCAAGATATCTTGACCAAACTCGGCATTTATTAGTTTTACTTTACTTAACGATCGGTCGAAAATTAAGGTTTTGTATGAAAAAACATTTTGTTTTTCAAGATATCTTGACCAAACTCGGCATTTATTTGTTTTACTGTACTCCTTATATATATGCAAAATCCTATAAGATCGGACCTATAATCGTATAGCTGCCATAGGAACGATCGGTCGAAAATTAAGGTTTGTGTATGAAAAAACATTTTGTTTTCAAGATATCTTGACCAAACTCGGCATTTATTAGTTTTACTTTACTTAACGATCGGTCGAAAATTAAGGTTCTGTATGAAAAAACATTTTGTTTTTCAAGATATCTTGACCAAACTCGGCATTTATTTGTTTTACTGTACTCCTTATATATATGCAAAATCCTATTGAGATCGGACCACTATATCATATAGCTGCCATAGAAACGATCGGTCAAAAATTAAGTTGTTGTATGAAAAAATATTCTAGTTTCAAGATATCTTGACCAAACTCGGCATTTATTAGTTTTACTTTACTCCTCATATATATGCAAAATCCTATTAAGATCGGACCACTATATCGTGTAGCTGTCATAGGAACGATCGCTCGAAAATTAAGTTTTTGTATGAAAAAACATTTTGTTTTTCAAGATATCTTGGCCAGAAGTCCCTTTTTATTTAGCACGCAGCACATAGGTGAAAACCAGCTGGATCGGACCACTATATCATATAGCTGCCATAGGAACGATCGGTCGAAAATTAAGTTTTGTATGAAAACATTTTGTTTTCAAGATATCGGACCAAAACTCGTTATTATAAGATTAACTTTACACCTCATATATATGCATAATCCTATTAAGATCGGACCACTATATCGTATAGCTGCCATAGGACTATTGGTCGAAAATTATGTTTTTGCATGAAAAAAAATTTTGTTTTTTTAAGATATCTTGACCAAAGTCGACATTTATAAGTTTTAGTATGCTACTCATATATATGCAAAATACTATTAAGATCGGAACACTATATCATATAGCTGCCATAGGAACGATCGGTCGAAAATTAAGTTTTTGTATGAAAAACATTTTGTTTATCAAGATATATTGGCCAAACTCGGCTTGTATTAGTCTTACTTTACTCCTCATATATACTCTAAATCCAATTAAGATCGAACCACTATATCGTATAGCTGCCATAGGAACGATCGGTCGAAAATTAAGGTTTTGTATGAAAAACCACATTGTGTTTCAAGATATCTTGACCAAACTCGGCATTTATAAGATTAACTTTACTCCTCATATATATGCATAATCCTATAAGATCGGACCACTATATCGTATAGCTGCAATAGGAACGATTGGTCGAAAATTATGTTTTTGCATGAAAAAAAATTTTGTTTTTTAAGATATCTTGACCAAAGTCGACATTTATAAGTTTTAGTATGCTACTCATATATATGTAAAATACTATTAAGATCGGAATACTATATCATATAGCTGCCATAGGAACGATGGGTCGAAAATTAAGTTTTTGTATAAAAAAATATTTTGTTTTTCAAGATATCTTGCCAGAAGTCCCTTTTATTTAGCACGCAGCACATATGTGAAAACCAGCTGCATCAGACCCCAGTATCATATAGATGCCATAGGAACGATCGGTCGAAAATTAAGGTTCTGTATGAAAAAACATTTTGTTTTTCAAGATATCTTGACCAAACTCGGCATTTTGTTTTTACTGTACTCCTTATATATATGCAAAATCCTATTGAGATCGGACCACTATATCATATAGCTGCCATAGAAACGATCGGTCAAAAATTAAGTTGATGTATGAAAAAATATTCTAGTTTCAAGATATCTTGACCAAACTCGGCATTTATTAGTTTTACTTTATCCTCATATATATGCAAAATCCTATTAAGATCGGACCACTATATCGTGTAGCTGTCATAGGAACGATCGCTCGAAAATTAAGTTTTTGTATGAAAAAACATTTTGGTTTTCAAGATATCTTGGCCAGAAGTCCCTTTATTTAGCACGCAGCACATAGGTGAAAAACCAGCTGGATCGGACCACTATATCATATAGCTGCCATAGGAACGATCGGTCGAAAATTAAGTGTTTGTATGAAAAAACATTTTGTTTTCAAGATATCTGGACCAAACTCGTTATTTATAAGATTAACTTTACACCTCATATATATGCATAATCCTATTAAGATCGGACCACTATATCGTATAGCTGCCATAGGAACTATGGTCGAAAATTATGTTTTTGCATGAAAAAATTTTTTTTTTTTAAGATATCTTGACCAAAGTCGACATTTATAAGTTTTAGTATGCTACTCATATATATGCAAAATACTTAAGATCGGAACACTATATCATATAGCTGCCATAGGAACGATCGGTCGAAAATTAAGTTTTTGTATGAAAAAACATTTTGTTTTCAAGATATATTGGCCAAACTCGGCTTGTATTAGTCTTACTTTACTCCTCATATCTACTCTAATCCAATTAAGATCGAACCACTATATCGTATAGCTGCCATAGGAACGATCGGTCGAAAATAAGGTTTTGTATGAAAAAAACATTTTGTTTTCAAGATATCTTGACCAAACTCGGCATTTATAAGATTAACTTTACTCCTCATATAGATGCATAATCCTATTAAGATCGGACCACTATATCGTATAGCTGCAATAGGAACGATTGGTCGAAAATTATGTTTTTGCATCAAAAAAATTTTGTTTTTTAAGATATCTTGACCAAAGTCGACATTTATAAGTTTTAGTATGCTACTCATATATATGTAAATACTATTAAGATCGGAACACTATATCATATAGCTGCCATAGGAACGATGGGTCGAAAATTAAGTTTTTGTATAAAAAATATTTTGTTTTCAAGATATCTTGCCAGAAGTCCCTTTTTATTTAGCACGCAGCACATATGTGAAAACCAGCTGCATCAGACCCCAGTATCATATAGATGCCATAGGAACGATCGGTCGAAAATTAAGGTTTTGTATAAAAAAAACATTTTGTTTTTCAAGATATCTTGACCAAACTCGGCATTTATAAGATTTACTTTACTCCTCATATATGTACAAAATCCTATTAAGATCGGACCACTATATCAATATAGCTGTCATAGGAACGATGGGTCGAAAATTAAGTTTTTATATAAAAAAATTTTTGTTTTTCAAGATATCTTGCCAGAAGTCCCGCAGCACATATGTGAAAACCAGCTGCATCAGACCCCTGCATCATATAGATGCCATAGGAACGATCGGTCGAAAATTAAGGTCTTGTATGAAAAAACATTTTGTTTTCAAGATATCTTGACCAAACTCGGCATTATTAGTTTTACTTACTTAACGATCGGTCGAAAATTAAGGTCTTGTATGAAAAAACATTTTGTTTTTCAAGATATCTTGACCAAACTCGGCATTTATTAGTTTTACTTTACTCCTCATATATATGCAAAATCTATTGAGATCGGACCACTATATCATATAGCTCCCATAGAAACGATCGGTCAATAATTAAGTGTTGTATGAAAAATATTCTATTTTCAAGATATCTTGACCAAACTCGGCATTTATTAGTTTTACTTAATCCTCATATATATGCAAAATCCTATTGAGATCAGACCACTATATGATGTAGCTGCCATAGAAACGATCGGTCAAAAAATAAGTTGTATGAAAAATTATTCTATTTTCAAGATATCTTGACCAAACTCGGCATTTATTAGTTTTACTTTACTCTTCATATATATGCAATATCCTATTGAGATCGGACCATTATATCATATAGCTGCCATGGAAACGATCGGTCAAAAATTAAGTTGTTGTATGAAAAATATTCTGATTTTCTAGATAACTTGACCAAACTCGGCATTTATTAGTTTTACTTTACTCCTCATATATATGCAAAATCCTATTAAGATCGGACCACTATATCGTATAGCTGCCATAGAACGATTGTCGAAAATTAAGTTTTTGTATGAAAAAACATTTTGTTTTTAAGATATCTTGACCAAAGTCGGCATTTATACGTTTTAGTATGCACTCATATATATGCAAAATACTTAAGATCGGAACACTATTCATATAGCTGCCATAGGAACGATCGGTCGAAAATTAAGTTTTGTATAAAAAAAAACATTTTGGTTTTCAAGATATCATGCAGAAGTCCCTTTTATTTAGCACGCAGCACTTATGTGAAAACAGCTGGATCAGACCACTGTATCATATTGATGCCATAGGAACGATCGGTCGAAAATTAAGGTTTTGTATAAAAAAAACATTTTGTTTTTCAAGATATCTTGACCAAACTCGGCATTTATAAGATTTACTTTACTCCTCATATATATACAAATCCTATTAAGATCGGACCACTATATCATATAGCTGTCATAGGAACGATGGGTCGAAAATTAAGTTTTTGTATAAAAAAATATTTGTGTTTTTCAAGATATCTTGCCAGAAGTCCTTTTTATTTAGCACGCAGCACATATGTGAAAACCAGCTGCATCAGACCCCTGTATCATATAGATGCCATAGGAACGATCGGTCGAAAATTAAGTTTTGTATGAAAAAACATTTTGTTTTTCAAGATATCTTGACCAAACTCGGCATTTATTAGTTTACTTTACTCCTCATATATATGCAAAATCCTATTGAGATCGGACCACTATTCATATAGCTCCCATAGAAAACGATCGGTCAAAAATTAGTTGTATGAAAAAATATTCTATTTTCAAGATATCTTGACCAAACTCGGCATTTATTAGTTTTACTTTACTTAACGATCGGTCGAAAAATTAAGGTCTTGTATGAAAAAACATTTTGTTTTCAAGATATCTTGACCAAACTCGGCATTTATTAGTTTTACTTTACTTAACGATCGGTCGAAAATTAAGGTCTTGTATGAAAAAACATTTTGTTTTTCAAGATATCTTGACCAAACTCGGCATTTATTAGTTTTACTTTACTCCTCATATATATGCAAAATCCTATTGAGATCGGACCACTATATCATATAGCTCCCATAGAAACGATCGGTCAAAAATTAAGTTGTTGTATGAAAAAATATTCTATTTTCAAGATATCTTGACCAAACTCGGCATTTATTAGTTTTACTTACTCCTCATAATATGCAAAATCCTATTAAGATCGGACCACTATATCGTGTAGCTGCTATAGGAACGATCGGTGGAAAATGAAATTGATGTATGAAAAAACATATTGTTTTTCAAGATATCTTGACCAACTCGGCATCTATAAGTTTTACTTTTCTCCTTATATATAGCAAAATCCTTTAGGATCGGAACATTATATCATATAGCTGCCATAGGAACAATCGGCGAAACTTAAGTTTTTGTATGAAAAAGATATCTTAACCGAACTCGGCATTTATTGGTTTACCTTACTCCTCATATATGATGAAAAATCCTATTAAGATCGGACCACTATATCGTGTAGCTGCCATAGGAACGATCGGTGGAAAATGAAATTGATGTATGAAAAAACATATTGTTTTTCAAGATATCTTGCCAGAAGTCCCTTTTTATTACCACGCAGCACATATGTGAAAACCACTGGATCAGACCACTGTATCATATAGATGCCATAGGAACGATCGGTCGAAAATTAAGGTTTTGTATGAAAAAACGTTTTGTTTTTCAAGATATCTTGACCAAACTCGGCATTTATTAGTTTTACTTTACTCCTCATATATATGCAAAATCCTATTGAGATCGGACCACTATATCATATAGCTGCCATAGAAACGATCGGTCAAAAATTAAGTTGTTGTATGAAAAAATATTCTATTTTCAAGATATCTTGACCAAACTCGGCATTTATTTGTTTTACTTACTCCTCATATATATGCAAAATCCTATTGAGATCGGACCACTATATCATATAGCTGCATAGAAACGATCGGTCAAAAATTAAGTTGTTGTATGAAAATAATCTATTTTCAAGATATCTTGACCAAACTCGGCATTTATTAGTTTTACTTTACCCCTCATATATATGAAAATCCTATTAAGATCGGACCACTATATCGTATAGCTGCCATAGGAACGATCGGTCGAAAATTAGGGTTTTGTATGAAAAAACATTTTGTTTTCAAGATACCTTGACAAAACTCGGCATTTATTAGTTTTACTTTACTTAACGATCGGTCGAAAATTAAGGTTTTGTATGAAAAAACATTTTGTTTTTCAAGATATCTTGACCAAACTCGGCATTTATTAGTTTTACTTTTCTCCTCATATATATGCAAAATCCTTTGAGATCGGACCACTATATCATATAGCTGCCATAGAAACGATCGGTCAAAAATAAGTTGTTGTATGAAAAAAATATTCTAGTTTCAAGATATCTTGACCAAACTCGGCATTTATTAGTTTTACTTTACTCCTCATATATATGCAAATCCTATTGAGATCGGACCACTATATCATATAGCTGCCATAGAAACGATCGGTCAAAAAATAAGTTGTATGAAAAAATATTATATTTTCAAGATATCTTGACCACACTCGGCATTTATTAGTTACTTTACTCCTCATATATATGAAATCCATTAAGATCGGACCACTATATCGTATAGCTGCCATAGGAACGATCGGTCGAAAATTAAGGTTTTGTATGAAAAAAACATTTGTTTTCAAGATATCTTGACCAAACTCGGCATTTATTAGTTTTACTTTACTTAACGATCGGTCGAAAATAAGGTTTTGTATGAAAAACATGTTTTTTTCAAGATATCTTGACCAAAATCGGAATTATTTGTTTTACTGTACTCCTTATATATATGCAAAATCCTATTGAGATCGGACCACTATATCATATAGCTGCCATAGAAACGATCGGTCAAAAAATTAAGTTGTTGTATGAAAAATATTCTAGTTCAAGATATCTTGACCAAACTCGGCATTTATTAGTTTTACTTTACTCCTCATATATATGCAAAATCCTATTAAGATCGGACCACTATATCGTGTAGCTGCCATAGGAAACGATCGCTCGAAAATTAAGTTTTTGTATGAAAAAACATTTTGTTTTTCAAGATATCTTGGCCAGAAGTCCCTTTTTATTTAGCACGCAGCACATAGGTGAAAACCAGCTGGATCGGACCACTATATCATATAGCTGCCATAGGAACGATCGGTCGAAAATTAAGTTTTTGTATGAAAAAATTTTGTTTTCAAGATATCTGGACCAAACTCGGCATTTATAAGATTAACTTTACTCCTCATATATATGCATAATCCTATAGATCGGACCACTATATCGTATAGCTGCCATAGGAACGATTGGTCGAAAATTATGTTTTTGCATGAAAAAAAATTTTTTTTTAAGATATCTTGACCAAAGTCGACATTTATAAGTTTTAGTATGCTACTCTATATATGTAAAATACTATTAAGATCGGAACACTATATCATATAGCTGCCATAGGAACGATGGGTCGAAAATTAAGTTTTTGTATAAAAAAAATTTTGTTTTTCAAGATATCTTGCCAGAAGTCCCTTTTTATTTAGCACGCAGCACATATGTGAAAACCAGCTGCATCAGACCCTGTATCATATAGATGCCATAGGAACGATCGGTCGAAAATTAAGGTTTTGTATAAAAAAAACATTTGTTTTCAAGATATCTTGACCAAACTCGGCATTTATAAGATTTACTTTACTCCTCATATATATACAAAATCCTATTAAGATCGGACCACTATATCATATAGCTGTCATAGGAACGATGGGTCGAAAATTAAGTTTGTATAAAAAAATATTTGTTTTTCAAGATACCTTGCCAGAAGTCCCTTTTATTTAGCACGCAGCACATATGTGAAAACCAGCTGCATCAGACCCTGTATCATATAGATGCCATAGGAACGATCGGTCGAAAATTAAGGTCTTGTATGAAAAAACATTTTGTTTTCAAGATATCTTGACCAAACTCGGCATTTATAGTTTTACTTTACTTAACGATCGGTCGAAAATTAAGGTCTTGTATGAAAAACATTTTGTTTTTCAAGATATCTTGACCAAACTCGTCATTTATTAGTTTTACTTTACTCCTCATATGTATGCAAATCCTATTGAGATCGGACCACTATATCATATAGCTCCCATAGAAACGATCGGTCAAAAATTAAGTTGTTGTATGAAAAAATATTCTATTTTCAAGATATCTTGACCAAACTCGGCATTATTAGTTTTACTTTACTCCTCATATATTGCAAAATCCTATTGAGATCAGACCACTATATGATGTAGCTGCCATAGAAACGATCGGTCAAAAATTAAGTTGTATGAAAAATTATTCTATTTCAAGATATCTTGACCAAACTCGGCATTTATTAGTTTTACTTGACTCTTCATATATATGCAATATCCTATTGAGATCGGACCATTATATCATATAGCTGCCATGGAAACGATCGGTCAAAAATTAAGTTGTTGTATGAAAAAATATCTAGATTTCTAGATATCTTGACCAAACTCGGCATTTATTAGTTTAACTTTACTCCTCATATATATGCAAAATCCTATTAAGATCGGACCACTATATCGTATAGCTGCCATAGAAACGATTGGTCGAAAATTAAGTTTTTGTATGAAAAAACATTTTGTTTTTAAGATATCTTGACCAAAGTCGGCATTTATACGTTTTAGAATGCTACTCATATATATGCAAAATACTATTAAGATCGGAACACTATTCATATAGCTGCCATAGGAACGATCGGTCGAAAATTAAGTTTTGTATAAAAAAACATTTTGGTTTTTCAAGATATCATGCCAGAAGTCCCTTTTTATTTAGCACGCAGCACTTATGTGAAAACCAGCTGGATTAGACCACAGTATCATATTGATGCCATAGGAACGATCGGTCGAAAATTAAGGTTTGTATAAAAAAAACATTTTGTTTTTAAGATATCTTGACCAAAGTCGGCATTATACGTTTTAGAATGCTACTCATATATATGCAAATACTATTAAGATCGGAACACTATTCATATAGCTGTCATAGGAACGATGGGTCGAAAATTAAGTTTTTGTATAAAAAAATATTTGTTTTTCAAGATATCTTGCCAGAAGTCCCTTTTATTAGCACGCAGCACATATGTGAAAACCAGCTGCATCAGACCCCTGTATCATATAGATGCCATAGGAACGATCGGTCGAAAATTAAGGTCTTGTATGAAAAACATTTTGTTTTCAAGATATCTTGACCAAACTCGGCATTTAGTTTTACTTTACTTAACGATCGGTCGAAAATTAAGGTCTTGTATGAAAAAACATTTTGTTTTTCAAGATATCTGACCAAACTCGGCATTTATTAGTTTTACTTTACTCCTCATATGTATATGCAAAATCCTATTGAGATCGGACCACTATATCATATAGCTCCCATAGAAACGATCGGTCAAAAATTAAGTTGTTGTATGAAAAATATTCTATTTTCAAGATATCTTGACCAAACTCGGCATTTATTAGTTTTACTTACTCCTCATATATATGCAAAATCCTATTAAGATCGGACCACTATATCGTGTAGCTGCTATAGGAACGATCGGTGGAAAATGAAATTGATGTATGAAAAAACATATTGTTTTTCAAGATATCTTGACCAAACTCGGCATCTATTAGTTTTACTTTCTCCTTATATATATGCAAAATCCTTTTAGGATCGGAACATTATATCATATAGCTGCCATAGGAACAATCGGTCGAAACTTAAGTTTTTGTATGAAAAAGATATCTTACCGAACTCGGCATTTATTGGTTTTACCTTACTCCTCATATATATGAAAAATCCTATTAAGATCGGACAACTATATCGTGTAGCTGCCATAGGAACGATCGGTGGAAAATGAAATTGATGTATGAAAAACATATTGTTTTTCAAGATATCTTGCCAGAAGTCCCTTTTTATTTACCACGCAGCACATATGTGAAAACAGCTGGATCAGACCACTGTATCATATAGATGCCATAGGAACGATCGGTCGAAAATTAAGGTTTTGTATGAAAAAACATTTTGTTTTTCAAGATATCTTGACCAAACTCGGCATTTATTAGTTTTACTTTACTCCTCATATATATGCAAAATCCTATTGAGATCGGACCACTATATCATATAGCTGCCATAGAAACGATCGGTCAGAAATTAAGTTGTTGTATGAAAAAATATTCTATTTTCAAGATATCTGACCAAACTCGGCATTTATTGTTTTACTTTACTCATATATATGCAAAATCCTATTGAGATCGGACCACTATATCATATAGCTCCCATAGAAACGATCGGTCAAAAATTAAGTTGTTGTATGAAAAAATAATCTATTTTCAAGATATCTTGACCAAACTCGGCATTTATTAGTTTTACTTTACCTCATATATATGAAAATCCTATTAAGATCGGACCACTATATCGTATAGCTGCCATAGGATCGATCGGTCGAAAATTAAGGTTTTGTATGATAAAACATTTTGTTTTCAAGATATCTTGACCAAACTCGGCATTTATTAGTTTTACTTTACTTAACGATCGGTCGAAAATAAGGTTTTGTATGAAAAAACATTTTGTTTTCAAGATATCTTGACCAAACTCGGCATTTATTAGTTTTACTTTACTCTCATATATATGCAAAATCCTATTGAGATCGGACCACTATATCATATAGCTGCCATAGAAACGATCGGTCAAAAATTAAGTTGTTGTATGAAAAAATATTCTATTTTCAAGATATCTTGACCAAACTCGGCATTTATTAGTTTTACTTTACTCCTCATATATATGCAAAATCCTATTGAGATCGGACCACTATATCATATAGCTGCCATAGAAACGATCGGTCAAAAATTAAGTGTTGTATGAAAAAATATTCTATTTTCAAGATATCTTGACCACACTCGGCATTTATTAGTTTTACTTTACTCCTCATATATATGAAAATCCTATTAAGATCGGACCACTATATCGTATAGCTGCCATAGGAACGATCGGTCGAAAATTAAGGTTTTGTATGAAAAAACATTTTGTTTTCAAGATATCTTGACCAAACTCGGCATTATTAGTTTTACTTTACTTAACGATCGGTCGAAAATTAAGTTTTTGTATGAAAAAACATTTTGTTTTTTAAGATATCTTGACCAAAGTCGGCATTTATACGTTTTAGTATGCTACTCATATATATGCAAAATACTATAAGATCGGAACACTATTCATATAGCTGCCATAGGAACGATCGGTCGAAAATTAAGTTTTTGTATAAAAAAACATTTTGGTTTTCAAGATATCATACCAGAAGTCCCTTTTTATTTAGCACGCAGCACTTATGTGAAAACCAGCTGGATCAGACCTCTGTATCATATTGATGCCATAGGAACGATCGGTCGAAAATTAAGGTTTTGTATAAAAAAAACATTTGTTTTTCAAGATATCTTGACCAAACTCGGCATTTATAAGATTTACTTTACTCCTCATATATATACAAATCCTATTAAGATCGGACCACTATATCATATAGCTGTCATAGGAACAATGGGTCGAAAATTAAGTTTTTGTATAAAAAAATATTTTGTTTTTCAAGATATCTTGCCAGAAGTCCCTTTTTATTTACCACGCAGCACATATGTGAAAAACAGCTGGATCAGACCACTGTATCATATAGATGCCATAGGAACGATCGGTCGAAAATTAAGGTTTGTATGAAAAAACATTTTGTTTTTCAAGATATCTTGACAAAATCGGCATTTATTAGTTTACTTTACTCCTCATATATATGCAAAATCCTATTGAGATCGGACCACTATATCATATAGCTGCCATAGAACGATCGGTCAAAAATTAAGTTGTTGTATGAAAAAATATTCTATTTCAAGATATCTTGACCAAACTCGGCATTTATTAGTTTTACTTTACTCCTCATATATATGCAAAATCCTATTGAGATCGGACCACTATATCATATAGCTGCCATAGAAACGATCGGTCAAAAATTAAGTTGTTGTATGAAAAATATTCTATTTTCAAGATATCTTGACCACACTCGGAATTGATTAGTTTTACTTTACTCCTCATATATATGAAAATCCTATTAAGATCGGACCACTATATCGTATAGCTGCCATAGGAACGATCGGTCGAAAATTAAGGTTTTGTATGAAAAAACATTTTGTTTTCAAGATATCTTGACCAAAACTCGGCATTTATACGTTTGTATGCTACTCATATATATGCAAAATACTATTAAGATCGGAACACTATTCATATAGCTGCCATAGAAAGATCGGTCAAAAATTAAGTTGTATGAAAAATTATTCTATTTTCAAGATATCTGACCAAACTCGGCATTATTAGTTTTACTTTATTCTTCATATATATGCAATTCTTTTGAGATCGGACCATTATATCATATAGCTGCCATGGAAACGATCGGTCAAATATTAAGTTGTTGTATGAAAAAATATTCTGATTTTCTAGATATCTTGACCAAACTCGGCATTTATTAGTTTAACTTTACTCCTCATATATATGCAAAATCCTATTAAGATCGGACCACTATATCGTATAGCTGCCATAGAAACGATTGGTCGAAAATTAAGTTTGTATGAAAAAACATTTTGTTTTTTAAGATATCTTGACCAAAGTCGGCATTTATACGTTTTAGTATGCTACTCATATATATGCAAAATACTATTAAGATCGGAAACACTATTCATATAGCTGCCATAGGAACGATCGGTCGAAAATTAAGTTTTTGTATAAAAAAACATTTTGGTTTTCAAGATATCATGCCAGAAGTCCCTTTTTATTTAGCACGCAGCACTTATGTGAAAACCAGCTGGATCAGACCACTGTATCATATTGATGCCATAGCAACGATCGGTCGAAAATTAAGGTTTTGTATAAAAAAAACATTTGTTTTTCAAGATATCTTGACCAAACTCGGCATTTATAAGATTTACTTTACTCCTCATATATATACAAAATCCTATTAAGATCGGACCACTATATCATATAGCTGTCATAGGAACGATGGGTCGAAAATTAAGTTTTTGTATAAAAAAATATTTGTTTTTCAAGATATCTTGCCAGAAGTCCCTTTTATTTAGCACGCAGCACATATGTGAAAACCAGCTGCATCAGACCCCTGTATCATATAGATGCCATAGGAACGATCGGTCGAAAATTAAGGTCTTGTATGAAAAAACATTTTGTTTTCAAGATATCTTGACCAAACTCGGCATTATTAGTTTTACTTTACTTAACGATCGGTCGAAAAATTAAGGTCTTGTATGAAAAAAACATTTTGTTTTTCAAGATATCTTGACCAAACTCGGCATTTATTAGTTTTACTTTACTCCTGAATATGTATATGCAAAATCCTATTGAGATCGGACCACTATATCATATAGCTCCCATAGAAACGATCGGTCAAAAATTAAGTTGTTGTATGAAAAAAATTCTATTTTCAAGATATCTTGACCAAACTCGGCATTTATTAGTTTTACTTTACTCTCATATATATGCAAAATCCTATTAAGATCGGACCACTATATCGTGTAGCTGATGTATGATGTATGAAAAAAACATATTGTTTTTCAAGATATCTTGACCAAACTCGGCATCTATTAGTTTTACTTTTCTCCTTATATATATGCAAAATCCTTTTAGGATCGGAACATTATATCATATAGCTGCCATAGGAACAACCGGTCGAAACTTAAGTTTTTGTATGAAAAAGATATCTTAACCGAACTCGGCATTTATTGGTTTTACCTTACTCCTCATATATATGAAAAATCCTATTAAGATCGGACAACTATATCGTGTAGCTGCCATAGGAACGATCGGTGGAAAATGAAATTGATGTATGAAAAAACATATTGTTTTTCAAGATATCTTGCCAGAAGTCCTTTTTATTTACCACGCAGCACATATGTGAAAACCAGCTGGATCAGACCACTGTATCATATAGATGCCATAGGAACGATCGGTCGAAAATTAAGGTTTGTATGAAAAAACATTTTGTTTTTCAAGATATCTTGACCAAACTCGGCATTTATTAGTTTTACTTTACTCCTCATATATATGCAAAATCCTATTGAGATCGGACCACTATATCATATAGCTGCCATAGAAACGATCGGTCAAAAATTAAGTGTTGTATGAAAAAATATTCTATTTTCAAGATATCTTGACCAAACTCGGCATTTATTTGTTTTACTTTACTCCTCATATATATGCAAAATCCTATTGAGATCGGACCACTATATCATATAGCTGCCATAGAAACGATCGGTCAAAAATTAGTTATTGTATGAAAAAATAATCTATTTTCAAGATATCTTGACCAAACTCGGCATTTATTAGTTTTACATTACTCCTCATATATATGAAAATCCTATTAAGATCGGACCACTATATCGTATAGCTGCCATAGGAACGATCGGTCGAAAATTAAGGTTTTGTATGAAAAAACATTTGTTTTCAAGATATCTTGACCAAACTCGGCATTTATTAGTTTTACTTTACTTAACGATCGGTCGAAAATTAAGGTTTTGTATGAAAAAACATTTTGTTTTTCAAGATATCTTGACCAAACTCGGCATTTATTAGTTTTACTTTACTCCTCATATATATGCAAAATCCTATTGAGATCGGACCACTATATCATATAGCTGCCATAGAAACGATCGGTCAAAAATAAGTTGTTGTATGAAAAAATATTCTATTTCAAGATATCTTGACCAAACTCGGATTATTAGTTTTAATTTACTCCTCATATATATGAAAATCCTATTAAGATCGGACCACTATATCGTATAGCTGCCATAGGAACGATCGGTCGAAAATTAAGGTTTTGTATGAAAAAAAATTTTGTTTTTTAAAGATATCTTGACCAAACTCGGCATTTATTAGTTTTACTTTACTCCTCATATATATGCAAAATCCTATTGAGATCGGACTCCTCATATATATGAAAATCCTATTAAGATCGACCACTATATCGTATAGCTTCCATAAGGAACGATCGGTCGAAAATAAGGTTTGTATGAAAAACATTTTGTTTTCAAGATATCTTGACCAAACTCGGCATTTATTAGTTTTACTTTACTTAACGATCGGTCGAAAATTAAGGTTTTGTATGAAAAACATTTTGTTTTTCAAGATATCTTGACCAAACTCGGCATTTATGTTGTTTTACTGTACTCCTTATATATATGCAAAATCCTATTGAGATCGGACCACTATATCATATAGCTGCCATAGAACGATCGGTCAAAAATTAAGTTGTTGTATGAAAAAATATTCTAGTTTCAAGATATCTTGACCAAACTCGGCATTTATTAGTTTTACTTACTCCTCATATATATGCAAAATCCTATTAAGATCGGACCACTATATCGTGTAGCTGCCATAGGAACGATCGCTCGAAAATTAAGTTTTTGTATGAAAAAACATTTTGGTTTCAAGATATCTTGGCCAGAAGTCCCTTTTTATTTAGCACGCAGCACATAGGGAAAACCAGCTGGATCGGACCACTATATCATATAGCTGCCATAGGAACGATCGGTCGAAAATTAAGTTTTTGTATGAAAAACATTTTGTTTTCAAGATATCTGGACCAAACTCGGCATTTATAAGATTAACTTTACACCTCATAATGCATAATCCTATTAAGATCGGACACTATATCGTATAGCTGCCATAGGAACGATTGGTCGAAAATTATGTTTTTGCATGAAAAAAAATTTTGTTTTTTTAAGATATCTTGACCAAAGCCGACATTATAAGTTTTAGTATGCTACTCATATATATGCAAAATACTATTAAGATCGGACCACTATATCATATAGCTGCCATAGGAACGATCGGTCGAAAATTAAGTTTTGTATAAAAAACATTTTTTGTTTTTCAGATATGTTGGCCAAACTCGGCTTATTAGTCTTACTTTACTCCTCATATATACTCTAAATCCAATTAAGATCGAACACTATATCGTATAGCTGCCATAGGAACGATCGGTCGAAAATTAAGGTTTTGTATGAAAAAAACATTTTATTTTCCAAGATATCTTGACCAAACTCGGCATTTTAGAGATTAACTTTACTCCTCATATATATGCATAATCCTATTAAGATCGGACGACTATATCGTATAGCTGCCATAGGAACGATTGGTCGAAAATTATGTTTTTGCATGAAAAAAATTTTGTTTTTTAAGATATCTTGACCAAAGTCGACATTTATAAGTTTTAGTATGCTACTCATATATGTAAAATACTATTAAGATCGAAACACTATATCATATAGCTGCATAGGAACGATGGGTTGAAAATTAATTTTTGTATAAAAAACATTTTGTTTTTCAAGATATGTTGGCCAACTCGGCTTGTATATTAGTCTTACTTCACTCTTCATATATACGCTAAATCCATTAAGTTCGAACCACTATATCGTTAGCTGCCATAGGAACGATCGGTCGAAAATTAAGTTTTTTATGAAAAAGCATTTTGTTTTCAAGATATCTTGACCAAACTCGGCATCTATTAGTTTTACTTTTCCTCCTCATATTATGCAAAATCCTATTAGGATCGGAACACTATATCATATAGCTGCTATAGGAACGATCGGTCGAAAATTAAGGTTTGTATGAAAAAACATTTTGTTTGTCAAGATATCTTGACCGAACTCGGCATTTATTGGTTTTACCTTACTCCTCATATATATGAAAAATCCTATTAAGATCGAACCACTATATCGTTTAGCTGCCATAGGAACGATCGGTCGAAAAATAAGTTTTTGTATGAAAACACATTTTGTTATCAAGATATCTTGCCAGAAGTCCCCTTTTTATTTACCACGCAGCACATATTTGAAAACCAGCTGGATCAGACCACTGTATCATATAGATGCCATAGGAACGATCGGTCGAAAATTAATGTTTTGTATGAAAAAACATTTTGTTTTCAAGATATCTTGACCAAACTCGGCATTTATTATTTTTTACTTTACTTAACGATTGGTCGAAAATTAGGTTTGTATGAAAAACACTTTTGTTTTTCAAGATATCTTGACCAAACTCGGCATTTATTGTTTTACTGTACTCCTTATATATATGCAAAATCTTATTGAGATCGGACCACTATATCCTATAGCTGCCATAGAAACGATCGGTCAAAATTAAGTTGTATGAAAAAATATTCTAGTTTCAAGATATCTTGACCAAACTCGGCATTTATTAGTTTTACTTTACTCCTCATATATATGGAAAATCCTATTAAGATAGGACCACTATATCGTGTAGCTGCCATAGGAACGATCGCTCGAAAATTAAGTTTTTGTATGAAAAACATTTTGTTTTTCAAGATATCTTGGCCAGAAGTCCCTTTTTATTTAGCACGCAGCACATAGGTGAAAACCAGCTGGATCGGACCACTATATCATATAGCTGCCATAGGAACGATCGGTCGAAAATTAAGTTTTGTATGAAAAAACATTTAGTTTTTCAAGATATCTTGACCAAACTCGGCATTTATAAGATTAACTTTACAACTCATATATATGCATAATCCTATTAAGATCGGACACACTATATAGTATAGCTGCCATAGGAACGATTGGTCGAAAATTACGTTTTTGCATGAAAAAAAATTTGTTGTTAAGATATCTTGACCAAGTCGACATTATAAGTTTTAGTATGCTACTCATATATATGCACAATACTATTAAGATCGGAACACTATATCATATAGCTGCCATAGGAACGATCGGTCGCAAATTAAGTTTTGTATAAAAAAACATTTTGTTTTCAAGATATGTTGGCCAAACTCGGCTTGTATTAGTCTTACTGTACTCCTCATATATACGCAAATCCAATTAAGATCGAACCACTATATCGTATAGCTGCCATAGGAACGATCGGTCGAAAATTAAGTTTTTGTATGAAAAAGCATTTTGTTTTCAAGATATCTTGACCAACTCGGCATCTATTAGTTTTACTTTACTCCCTCATATATTGCAAAATCCTATAGGATCGGAACATTATATCATATAGCTGCCATAGGAACGATCGGTCGAAAATTAAGGTATTGTATGAAAAACATTTGTGTTTTGAAGATATCTTGGCCAAACTAGTTTGACTTTACTCCTCATATATATGCAAAATCCTATCAAGATCGGACCACTATATCATATAGCTGCCATAGGAACGATCGGTCGAAAATTAAGTTTTTGTATGAAAAAACATTTTGTTTTTCAAGATATCTTGACCAAACTCGGCATTTATAAGATTAACTTTACTCCTCATATATATGCATAATCCTATTAAGATCGGACCACTATATCGTATAGCTGCCATAGGAACGACTGGTCGAAAATTACTTTTTGCATGAAAAAAAATTTTGTTTTTTAAGATATCTTGACCAAGTCGACATTTATAAGTGTTAGTATGCTACTCATATATATGCAAAATACTATTAAGATCGGAACACTTTATCATATAGCTGCCATAAACGATGGGTCGAAAATTAAGCTTTGTATAAAAAAACATTTTGTTTTTCAAGATATGTTGGCCAAACTCGGCTTGTATTGGTCTTACTTTACTCTTCTATATACGCTAAATCCAATTAAGATCGAACCACTATATCGTATAGCTGCCATAGGAACGATCGGTCGAAAATTAAGTTTTTGTATGAAAAAGCATTTTGTTTTCAAGATATCTTGACCAAACTCGGCATCTATTAGTTTTACTTTACTCTTCATATATATGCAATATCCTATGAGATCGGACAACTAATGTAGTGTAGCTGCCATAGGAACGATCGCTCGAAATTAAGTTTTTGTATGAAAACATTTTGTTTTTCAAGATATCTTGACCAAACTCGGCATTTGTAAGATTAACTTTACTCCTCATATATATCATAATCCTATTAAGATCGGACCACTATATCGTATAGCTGCCATAGGAACGACTGGTCGAAAATAACGTTTTGCACGAAAAAATTTGTTTTTTTAAGATATCTTGACCAAAGTCGACATTTATAAGTTTTAGTATGCTACTCATATATATGCAAAATACTATTAAGATCGGAACACTATATCATATAGCTGCTATAGGAACGATCGTCGAAAATTAAGGTTTTGTATGAAATAACATTTTGTTTGTCAAGATATCTTGACCGAACTCGGCATTTATTGTTTTACCATACTCCTCATATATATGAAAATCCTGTTAAGATCGGACCACTATATCGTTTAGCTGCCATAGGAACGATCGGTCGAAAATTAAGTTTTTGTATGAAAAACATTTGTTTTCAAGATATCTTGACCAGACTCGGCATCTATTAGTTTTACTTTTCTCCTCATATTTATGCAAAATCCTATTAGGATCGGAACACTATATCATATAGCTGCTATAGGACGATCGGTCGAAAATTAAGGTTTTGTATGAAAAAACATTTTGTTTGTCAGATATCTTGACCGAACTCGGCATTTTATTGGTTTTACCATACTCCTCATATATATGAAAAATCCTGTTAAGATCGGACCACTATATCGTTTAGCTGCCATAGGAACGATCGGTCGAAAAATAAGTTTTTGTATGAAAAAACCTTTTGTTTTTCAACATATCTTGGCCAGAAGTGCCTTTTTATTTAGCACGCGGCACATAGGTGAAAACCAGCTGGATCGGACCAATATATCATATAGCTGCCATAAGAGCGATCAGTCGAAAATTAGTTTTTTATATGAAAAACATTTGGTTTTCAAGATATCTTGACCATCATTATATCCTTCAATTCGGATATAATAGCATTTTCAGAAACATGGTTGAACTCAACCATATCTGATTTGAGATTTTATCAAATAACTTTAGTTTGTATCGAAATGATCGGCCGACTCGAGGTGGTGGGGTGTTAATTGCCGTTAAAGCCACTCTCCAGTCTGAACTTTTCTGTTTTAGTACGCCTACTGACGCTGAGATTGTCTCAGTTAAGGTGTCTTTTCCTACACGGAATGTCTATGTAACATGCTCTTATGTCCCTCCTTCTTCTGATATTCAAGTTATATGAAACATATTACTGGTATTAAAGAAGTTTCTTCACACGTGCGTGATAGTGACCTATTTATGGTGTTGGGTGATTTTAATTTGCCGAACATCTCTTGGTCATTATTTACTGCCAAATTATCTAGTGCCCTCAGCACAGCACGATTTTTGTTTTTTTGTTAACGACTACCTTATTTCTAATGTGTCTAGGTCCCCTCCTTTATCTCTTCCTGAGGATGTCTATCATCCAACTTTAGAGATTGCAATGCTAAATTGTAATCCTTTCATTTCGTGCTCATCAGCCAATAAGCCCCGCTATTGCTTTCGCAAGGAAATTATTCTTTGCTGAATCGCTTATTTATTCAACCGATTGGTCTTTCTTATATGACTCAGTTGATATGAATACAGCTATTAATTTTTTTTACATCACCCTAATCTCCCTCTTAGATGTGTGTATTCCTAAGTCAATTCCTTCGACTACTTTTTCAAACCACCCTGTTTACTACCAGATTATCACATCTAAAAAATGTAAAATCCAAATATTTTAAAAAGTTTAAAAAGTCTGGTCGTGTACAGACTTGGCTAATATTCCATAGCCAAGTCGAACGTCTTTCTTCTTAATTCTCAATGCTATGAGAATTATCTAACACGCTGTAAAAGACAATTTGCCCGAAATCCGAGACAGTTTATAATTTTGTAAACTTGAAGCGTAAATCTTCAAGTTTGCCATCTTCTTTTTTTCTTGGCTTGGATAAAGCTAGCAATGACACTGATTCTGCTAACCTCTTTGCTAATTTTTTCCAATCAACTTACTCTTCAGTCTGTCCTAATACTAATGCTTACCCTTATACTATTTCTTCCGCAAGTTATATACCTCCTCTAATTATTTCACACTCCTCTCTCCTATTAGCTATAAACTCTTTAAAGTCTTCTTACTCTCCTGGCCGGACAATATTCTAGTTGTCTTCTCAAGGAGTGTAGTACTTCCCTTCTTTATCCATTGCTAAAGCTTTTAATCTATCCCTTGAAACTTCTGTCTTTCCATCTCTTTGGAAAGAATCTTAGATCATTCCTCTTCACAAGAAAGGTGGGAAGTCTGATATACGAAATTACAGGGGCATTGCAAAACCTGTCCGCTATTCCTAAATTATTTGAAAAAATAATCACTTCGAATTTGCAGCATTTCTGCAAATCAGTTGTTTCCCCTGTTCAACATGGATTCGTAAAGAATCGGTCAACTACGACCAATCTGCTTGAGTTTACTTCTCCTTGGTAAACGATGCTTTCCTTTCGAAAATGCAAACTGATGTCATTTACACTGACTTCAGTAAGGCGTTTGACTCTGTGCACCATGACATTTTACTTTTTAAACTTGACCGAATAGGTTTCCCCCTGTCTTTCTGCTTTGGATTAATTCTTATTTAAAAGGTAGGACCCAAAGAGTAATGCTGAGGCTGACTACCTCTAACGGGTTCACGTTACTTCTGGTGTTCCTCAAGGTAGTCATCTTGGACCTTTACTCTTTACCCTTTTTATAAATGATCTTCCCTCTGTCATATCACATGCCCGTGTACTCATGTATGCGGACGATGTCAAACTTTTTCTATCATACACTAATCCCCTACATCATTCTCGTCTACAAGACGATTTGAACGCTATGCAACTATGGTGTTCGGCCAATCAATTGCATCTAAACTGTTCACAGTGTATGTTTATGACTTTTAATCGTACTACACCTTATCTTGTCAGTTATACAATCGACAATATCCCTTTGCAACGTATACTAACAGTTAAGGATCTAGGCGTAATTTTTGATTCTAAACTCTGTTTCAATCTTCACATAGATTCCATCGTTATGAGGCAAAGGTGTACTTGGATTCATTAACGATGGTCTAAAGAGTTTAACGATCCTTTTATAACAAAACTTCTGTACATCTCTCTTTTTCGCCCTATCCTTGAATACTGCTCTTGCATTTGGTCTCCACAGTATAACAACAGCCAGGATCGTATTGAATCTGTTCAGAAGCAATTTCTGCTTTTTGCCTTACGAGGTTTAAATTGGGACCCTAATCTTCGGTTGCCGTCCTACTCCAGCAGACTGCTTCTTCTCAACCTTCCGTCGTTAACCAACCGTAGGACAATTCTCGGTGTTGTCCTTCTACATAAGTTGATTATTGGCGACATAGATTCTCCTTTTCTGCTAGGGCGTCTTCAATTCTCTGTTCCGGCTAGACCAACCAGAAATTATCGCCCCTTTTTACTATCTACGTGCACAACAGACTACGCTATGCACAATCCTTTTCGCGTGCTATGTAAAAATTATAATAGTTTGCATCACGTCTTCTCTACCGAACTGTCTCTACCCCTAATAAAATGGTTGCTTTCAGGATACCTCGGGAAGTCGCTGACCATTCCCAGCTATGAGCAGGGGCATAGCTTGCCGGACAGACTGAAAAATTTTCCCCCACCGGGTCGGTGATTTCCCATTACTTTTCTCTCTGTCCTATCTACTTAACACTCTTTATCTAACTTACATTGCTTTACTTTATTAACAATCTTCTTACTTTCATTTTTCCTATTTATTGTATTTTCTTATTAATATAGCAAATTAAGATTATTTTAATGTTACTTGAAAACACTTTTTTCCTACTTACAACCTTCTGCTAGATGTAGGCTCTAATAGCGTCACTGACAAAATTAGCTGTGAAAAGGGGCACAGCTGGCCGGATGGCAAATAAAACACCTCAATCGTTCGGTGATGCTATTTAGAAAATTGTATCCTTTAACTAGGCTTTTAGCATAAAATTCTATTGTATATCTATTGAATAATGAGGAAGACACTCGTTTTGTCGACCATTAATAAATAATAAATAAATAAATATGAAATACAAACTCGGGATTTATTAGTTTTACTTTACTCTTCATATAATGCAATATCCTATTGAGATCGGACCACTATATCATATAGCTGCCATGGAAACGATCGGCCAAAAATTAAAATGTTGTATGAAAAAATATTCTGATTTTCTAGATATCTTGACCAAACTCGGCATTTATTAGTTTTACTTTACTCCTCATATATATGCAAATCCTATTAAGATCGGACCACTATATCGAATAGCTGCCATAGAAACGATTGGTCGAAAATTAAGTTTTGTATGAAAAACATTTTGTTTTTTAAAATATCTTGGCCAGAAGTCCCTTTTTATTTGGCACGCAGCACATAGGTGAAAGCCACCTGGATCGGACCACTATATCATATAGCTGCCATAGGAACGATCGGTCGAAATTTAAATTTTGTGTGAAAAAACATATTGTTTATCAAGATATCTTGACCAACTCGGCATTTATTAGTTTTACTTTACTCCTCATATATATGCAAAATCCTATTAAGATCGGACCACTATATCGTATAGCTGCCATAGAAACGATTGGTCGAAGATTAAGTTGTTGTATGAAAAAATATTCTATTTTCAAGATATCTTGACCAAACTCGGCATTTATTAGTTTACTTTACTCCTCATATATATGCAAAATCCTATTGAGATCGTACCACTATATCATATAGCTGCCATAGAAACAATCGGTCAAAAATTAAGTTGTTGTATGAAAAATATTCTATTTTCAAGATATCTTGACCAAACTCGGCATTTATTAGTTTTACTTTACTCCTCATATATATGCAAAATCCTATTAAGATCGGACCACTATATCGAATAGCTGCCATAGAAACGATTGGTCGAAGATTAAGTTTTTGTATAAAAAAATATTTTGTTTTTCATGATCAGAAGTCCCTTTTATATTTAGCACGCAGCACATATGTGAAACCAGCTGGATCAGACCACTGTATCATATAGATGCCATAGGAACGATCGGTCGAAAATTAAGGTCTTGTATGAAAAACATTTTGTTTTCAAGATATCTTGACCAAACTCGGCATTTATTAGTTTTACTTTACTCCTCATAAATATGCAAAATCCTATTAAGATCGTACCACTATATCATATAGCTGCCATAGTAACGATCGGTCAAAATTAAGTTGTTGTATGAAAAATATTCTATTTTCAAGATATCTTGACCAAACTCGGCATTTATTAGTTTTACTTTACTCCTCATATATATGCAAAATCCTATTGAGATCGTACCACTATATCATATAGCTGCCATAGAAACGATCGGTCAAAATTAAGTTGTCTGAAAAAATATTCTAGTTTCAAGATATCTTGACCAAACTCGGCATTTATTAGTTTTACTTTACTCCTCATATATATGCAAAATCCTATTGAGATCGGATCACTATATCATATAGCTGCCATAGGAACGATCAGTCGAAAATTAAGTTTTTGTATGAAAAAACATTTTGTTTTTCAAGATATCTTGGCCAAAAGTTCCTTTTTATTTAGCACGCAGCAAATAGGTGAAAACCAGCTGGATCGGACCACTATATCATATAGCTGCCATAGGAACGATCGGTCGAAAATTAGTTTTTGTATAAAAAACATTTTGTTTGTCAAGATATCTTGACCGAACTCGGCATTTATTGGTTTTACTTTACTCCTCATATATTGAAAAATCCTATTAAGATCGGACCAATATATCGTATAGCTGCCATAGGAAGGATTGGTCGAAAATTAAGTTTTTGTATGAAAAACATTTTGTTTTTAAGATATCTTGACCAAAGTCGGCATTAATACATTTTAGTATGCTACTCATATGCAAAATACTGTTAAGATCGGAACACTATTCATATAGCTGTCATAGGAACGATTGGTCGAAAATTATGTTTTTGTATAAAAAACATTTTGTTTTTCAAGATATCTTGCCAGAAGTCCTTTTTATTTAGCACGCAGCACATATGTGAAAACCAGCTGGATCAGACCACTGTATCATATAGATGCCATAGGAACGATCGGTCGAAAATTAAGTTTTTGTATGAAAAACATTTTGTTTGTCAAGATATCTTGACCGAACTCGGCATTTATTGGTTTTACCTTACTGCTCATATATATGCAAAATCCTATTGAGATCGGACCAGTATATCTTTAGCTGCCATAGAAACGATCGGTCTAAAATTAAGTTGTTGTATGAAAAAATATTCTAGTTTCAAGATATCTTGACCAAACTCGGCATTTATTAGTTTTACTTTACTCCTCATATATATGCAAGATCCTATTAAGATCGGACCACTATATGTAGTGTAGCTGCCATAGGAACGATCGGTCGAAAATTAAGGTTTTGTATGAAAACATTTTGTTTGTCAAGATATGTTGGCCAAGCTCGGCTTGTATTAGTCTTACTTTACTCCTCATATATACGCTAAATCCAATTAAGTTCGAACCACTATATCGTATAGCTGCCATAGGAACGATCGGTCGAAAATTAAGTTTTTGTATAAAAAAACATTTTGTTTTTGAAGATATCTTGGCCAGAAGTCCCTTTTTATTTGGCACGCAGCACATAGGTGAAACCACCTGGATCGGACCACTATATCATATAGCTGCCATAGGAACGATCGGTCGAAAATTAAGTTTTTGTATGAAAAAACATTTTGTTTTTGAAGATATCTTGGCCAGAAGTCCCTTTTTATTTGGCACGCAGCACATAGGTGAAAACCACCTGGATCGGACCACTATATCATATAGCTGCCATAGGAACGATCGGTCGAAAATTAAGTTTTTGTATGAAAAAACATTTTGTTTGTCAAGATATCTTGACCGAACTCGGCATTTATTGGTTTTACCTTACTCCTCATATATATGAAAAATCCTATTAAGATCGGATCACTATATCGTTTAGCCCCATAGGAACGATCGGTCGAAATTAAGTTTTTGTATAAAAAAACATTTTGTTTTTCAAGATATGTTGGCCAACTCGGCTTGTATTAGTCTTACTTTACTCCTCATATATACGCTAAATCCAATTAAGTTCGAACCACTATATCGTATAGCTGCCATAGGAACGATCGGTCGAAAATTAAGGTTTTGTATGAAAAAACATTTTGTTTGTCAAGATATGTTGGCCAAACTCGGCTTGTATTAGTCTTACTTTACTCCTCATATATACGCTAAATCCAATTAAGTTCGAACCACTATATCGTACAGCTGCCATAGGAACGATCGGTCGAAAATTAAGGTTTTGTATGAAAAAACATTTTGTTTGTCAAGATATGTTGGCCAAACTCGGCTTGTATAGTCTTACTTTACTCCTCATATATACGCTAAATCCAATTAAGTTCGAACCACTATATCGTATAGCTGCCATAGGAACGATCGGTCGAAAATTAAGTTTTTGTATAAAAAAACATTTTGTTTTTCAAGATATGTTGCCAAACTCGGCTTGTATTAGTCTTACTTTACTCCTCATATATACGCTAAATCCAATTAAGTTCGAACCACTATATCGTATAGCTGCCATAGGAACGATCGGTCGAAAATTAAGGTTTTGAAAAAAACATTTGTTTGTCAAGATATCTTGACCGAACTCGGCATTTATTGGTTTTACCTTACTCCTCATATATATGAAAAATCCTATTAAGATCGGACCACTATATCGTTTAGCTGCCATAGGAACGATCGGTAGAAAATTAAATTTTTGTATGAAAAAACATTTTGTTTTTCAAGATATCTTGGCCAGAAGTCCCTTTTTATTTAGCACGCGGCACATAGGTGAAAACCAGCTGGATCGGACCAATATATCATATAGCTGCCATAAGAGCGATCAGTCGAAAATTAAGTTTTTAGATGAAAAAACATTTGGTTTTCAAGATATCTTGACCAAACTCGGCATTTATTAGTTTTACTTTACTCTTCATATATATGCAATATCCTATTGAGATTGGACCACTATATCATATAGCTGCCATGGAAACGATCGGTCAAAAATTAAGTTATTGTATGAAAAAATTTTTGATTTTCTAGATATCTTGACCAAACTCGGCATTTATTAGTTTTACTTTACTCCTCATATATATGCAAAATCCTATTAAGATCGGACCACTATATCGAATAGCTGCCATAGAAACGATTGGTTGAAATTAAGTTTTTGTATAAAAAAACATTTTGTTTTTTAAGATATCTTGGCCAGAAGTCCCTTTTTATTTGGCACGCAGCACATAGGTGAAAACCACCTGGATCGGACCACTATATCATATAGCTGCCATAGAAACGATCGGTCGAAAATTAAATTTTTGTGTGAAAAAAATATTGTTTATCAAGATATCTTGACCAAACTCGTCATTTATAAGATTAACTTAACCCTCATATATATGTATAATCCTATTAAGATCGGACCACTATATCGTATAGCTGCCATAGGAACGATTGGTCGAAAATTAAGTTTTTGTATAAAAAAATATTTTGTTTTTCAGATCAGAAGTCCCTTTTTATTTAGCACGCAGCACATATGTGAAAACCAGCTGGATCAGACCACTGTATCATATAGATGCCATAGGAACGATCGGTCGAAATTAAGGTCTTGTATGAAAAAACATTTTGTTTTCAAGATATCTTGACCAAACTCGGCATTTATTAGTTTTACTTTACTCCTCATATATATGCAAAATCCTATTAAGATCGGACCACTATATCGAATAGCTGCCATAGAAACGATTGGTTGAAAATTAAGTTTTTGTATAAAAAAAACATTTTGTTTTTTAAGATATCTTGGCCAGAAGTCCCTTTTTATTTGGCACGCAGCACATAGGTGAAAACCACCTGGATCGGACCACTATATCATATAGCTGCCATAGAAACGATCGGTCGAAAATTAAATTTTTGTGTGAAAAAACATATTGTTTATCAAGATATCTTGACCAAACTCGGCATTTATAAGATTAACTTTACACCTCATATATATGCAATATCCTATTGAGATTGGACCACTATATCATATAGCTGCCATGGAAACGATCGGTCAAAAATTAAGTTATTGTATGAAAAAATATTTTGATTTTCTAGATATCTTGACCAAACTCGGCATTTATTAGTTTTACTTTACTCCTCATATATGCAAAATCCTATTAAGATCGGACCACTATATCGAATAGCTGCCATAGAAACGATTGGTTGAAAATTAAGTTTTTGTATAAAAAAAACATTTGTTTTTTAAGATATCTTGGCCAGAAGTCCCTTTTATTTGGCACGCAGCACATAGGTGAAACCCCTGGATCGGACCACTATATCATATAGCTGCCATAGAAACGATCGGTCGAAAATTAAATTTTTGTGTGAAAAAACATATTGTTTATCAAGATATCTTGACCGAACTCGGCATTTATTGGTTTTACCCTTACTGCTCATATATATGCAAAATCCTATTGAGATCGGACCAGTATATCATTTAGCTGCCATAGAAACGATCGGTCTAAAATTAAGTTGTTGTATGAAAAATATTCTAGTTTCAAGATATCTTGACCAAACTCGGCATTTATTAGTTTTACTTTACTCCTCATATATATGCAAAATACTATTAAGATCGGAACACTTATCGAATAGCTGCCATAGAAACGAGTGGTTGAAAATTAAGTTTTGTATAAAAAAAATATTTTGTTTTTCAAGATCAGAAGTCCCTTTTTATTTAGCACGCAGAACATATGTGAAAACCAGCTGGATCAGACCACTGTTCATATAGATGCCATAGGAACGATCGGTCGAAAATAAGGTCTTGTATGAAAAAAAACATTTTGTTTTCAAATATCTTGACCAAACTCGGCATTTATTAGTTTACTTTACTTAACGATCGGTCGAAAATTAAGGTCTTGTATGAAAAAAAACATTTTGTTTTTCAAGATATCTTGACCAAACTCGGCATTTATGCGTTTTATTTTACTCCTCATATATATGCAAAATCCTATTGAGATCGGACCACTATATCATATAGCTGCCATAAAAACGATCGGTCAAAAATTAAGTTGTTGTATGAAAAAATATTCTATTTTCAAGATATCTGACCAAACTCGGCATTATTAGTTTTACTGTACCCTCAATATATGCAAGATCCTATTAAGATCGGACCAATATGTAGTGTAGCTGCCATAGGAACGATCGCTCGAAAATTAAGTTTTTGTATGAAAAAACATTTTGTTTTTCAAGATATCTTGACCAAAATCGGCATTATAAGATTAACTTTACACCTCATATATATGTATAATCCTATTAAGATCGGACCACTATATCGTATAGCTGCCATAGGACGATTGGTCGAAAATTACGTTTTTGCATGAAAAAAATTTTGTTATTTAAGATATCTGACCAAAGTCGACATTTATAAGTTTTAGTATGCTACTCATATATATGCAAAATACTATTAAGATCGGAAAACTATATCATATAGCTGCCATAGGAACGATCGGTCGAAAATTAAGTTTTTGTATAAAAAACATTTTGTTTTTCAAGATATGTTGGCCAAACTCGGCTTGTATTAGTCTTACTTTACTCCTCATAATACACTAAATCCACTATATCGTTTAGCTGCCATAGGAAACGATCGGTCGAAAATTAAGGTTTTGTATGAAAAAACATTTTGTTTTCAAGATATCTTGACCGAACCCGGCATTTATTGGTTTTACCTTAATCCTCGTATATATGAAAAATCCTATTAAGATCGGAACCACTATATCGTTTAGCTGCCATAGGACGATTGGTCGAAAATTACGTTTTTGCATGAAAAAAAATTTTGTTTTTTAAGATATCTTGACCAAAAGTCGACATTTATAAGTTTTAGTATGCTACTCATATATATGCAAAATACTATTAAGATCGGAACACTATATCATATAGCTGCCATAGGAACGATCGGTCGAAAATTAAGGTCTTGTATGAAAAAACATTTTGTTTTCAAGATATCTTGACCAAACTCGGCATTTATTAGTTTACTTTACTTAACGATCGGTCGAAAATTAAGGTCTGTATGAAAAAAAACATTTTGTTTTTCAAGATATCTTGACAAACTCAGCATTTATTAGTTTTATTTTACTCCTCAATATATGCAAAATCCTATTGAGATCGGACCACTATATCATATAGCTGCCATAAAAACGATCGGTCAAAAATTAAGTTGTTGTATGAAAAAATATTTGATTTTCAAGATATCTTGACCAAACTCGGCATTTATTAGTTTTACTTTACTCCTCATATATATGCAAATCCTATTAAGATCGGACCACTATATCGTGTAGCCGCCATAGGAAACGATCGGTGTGGAACATGAAATTGATGTATGAAAAAACATATTGTTTTTCAAAATATCTTGGCCAAACTCGGCATTATTAGTTTTACTTTACTCCTCATATAATGCAAAATCCTATTGAGATCGGACCACTATATCATATAGCTGCCATAGAAACGATCGGTCAAAAAATTAAGTTGTTGTATGAAAAAATATTTAGTTTCAAGATATCTTGACCAAACTCGGCATTTATTAGTTTTACTTTACTCCTCATATATATGCAAGATCCTATTAAGATCGGACCACTATATGTAGAGTAGCTGCCATAGGAACGATCGCTCGAAAATTTAGTTTTGTATGAAAAAACATTTTGTTTTTCAAGATATCTTGGCCAGAAGTCCCTTTTTATTTAGCAGCAACACATAGGTGAAAACCAGCTGGATCGGACCAGTCTATCATATAGCTGCCTAGGAACGATCGGTCGAAAATTAAGTTTTTGTATGAAAAAACATTTTGTTTTTCAAGATATCTGACCAAACTCGGCATTATAAGATTAACTTTACACCTCATATATATGTATAATCCTATATAAGATCGGACCACTATATATAGCTGCCATAGGAACGATTGGTCGAAAATTACGTTTTTGCATGAAAAAAAAATTTTGTTTTTTAAGATATCTTGACCAAAGTCGACATTTATAAGTTTTAGTATGCTACTCATATATATGCAAAATACTATTAAGATCGGAACACTATATCATATAGCTGCCATAGGAACGATCGGTCGAAATTAAGTTTTTGTATAAAAAAACATTTTGTTTTTCAAGATATGTTGGCCAAACTCGGCTTGTATTAGTCTTACTTTACTCCTCATATATACGCTAAATCCACTATATCGTTTAGCTGCCATAGGAACGATCGGTCGAAAATTAAGGTTTTGTATGAAAAAACATTTTGTTTGTCAAGATATCTTGACCGAACCCGGCATTTATTGGTTTTACCTTAATCCTCGTATATATGAAAAATCCTATTAAGATCGGACCACTATATCGTTTAGCTGCCATAGGAACGATCGGTCGAAAATTAAATTTTTGTATGAAAAACATTTTGTTTTTCAAGATCAGAAGTCCCTTTTTATTTAGCACGCAGCACATATGTGAAAACCAGCTGGATCAGACCACTGTATCATATAGATGCCATAGGAACGATCGGTGAAAATTAAGGTCTTGTATGAAAAACATTTTGTTTTCAAGATATCTTGACCAAACTCGGCATTTATTAGTTTTACTTTACTTAACAATCGGTCGAAAATTAAGGTCTTGTATGAAAAAAACATTTGTTTTTCAAGATATCTTGACCAAACTCGGCATTTATTAGTTTTACTTTACTCCTCATATATATGCAAAATCCTATTAAGATCGGACCACTATATCGTGTAGCCGCCATAGGAACGATCGGTGGAAAATGAAATTGATGTATGAAAAAACATATTGTTTTTCAAAATATCTTGGCCAAACTCGGCATTTATTAGTTTTACTTTACTCCTCATATATATGCAAAATCCTATTGAGATCGGACCACTATATCATATAGCTGCCATAGAAACGATCGGTCAAAAATTAAGTTGTTGTATGAAAAATATTCTAGTTTCAAGATATCTTGACCAAACTCGGCATTTATTAGTTTTACTTTACTCCTCATATATATGCAAGATCCTATTAAGATCGGACCACTATATGTAGTGTAGCTGCCAAAGGAACGATCGCTCAAAAATTAAGTTTTTGTATGAAAAACATTTGTTTTTCAAGATATCTTGGCCAGAATCCCTTTTTATTTAGCACGCAGCACATAGGTGAAAACCAGCTGGATCGGACCACTCTATCATATAGCTGCCATAGGAACGATCGGTCGAAAATTAAGTTTTGTATGAAAGAACATTTTGTTTTTCAAGATATCTTGACCAAACTCGGCATTTATAAGATTAACTTTACACCTCATATATATGTATAATCCTATTAAGATCGGACCACTATATCGTATAGCTGCCATAGGAACGATTGGTCGAAAATTACGTTTTTGCATGAAAAAAATTAAGTAAGTTTTTTAGATATCTTGACCAAAGTCGACATTTATAAGTTTTAGTATGCTACTCATATATATGCAAAATACTATTAAGATCGGAGCACTATATCATATAGCTGCCATAGGAACGATCGGTCGAAAATTAAGTTTTTGTATAAAAAACATTTTGTTTTTCAAGATATGTTGGCCAAACTCGGCTTGTATTAGTCTTACTTTACTCCTCATATATACGCTAAATCCACTATATCGTATAGCTGCCATAGGAACGATCGGTCGAAAATTAAGGTTTTGTATGAAAAAACATTTTGTTTGTCAAGATATCTTGACCGAACCCGGCATTTATTGGTTTTACCTTACTCCTCGTATATATGAAAAATCCTATTAAGATCGGACCACTATATCGTTTAGCTGCCATAGGAACGATCGGTCGAAAATTAAATTTTTGTATTATTGAAATATGCATAAGTTTTTCGGCAACAACTAATATTTGAATCCTGGTCACACTTAAGTCTTTTGTTTTGCTTTGTGCTTATTCTTATTCTTAAGTATACCATTGGTCTGTCGCTTATGAACTGCCGAACAATGTAGACGTACAGATGCGTAATAAAAAGAAAAGCCTATTAATCCGGTTCAGTTTCCTGTTTAGTTCCACTTTAAAAACATTATATAACCAACAGGTTATGGGCCCAGGGCTCTAAACACGAAATTGTGCGATTAACCTTAATTACTGTGTGTGATTATACGAAAAAAATTATAAACATGAGTGGACAAGGGTTATATTCCATCGAAAAGTTGGATGACGAAAATTACGCGGTGTGGTCAGTGCAAATGAAAAGCATATTGGTACAAAATGATCTATGGCCGATAGTATGCGGAAGAATCGTTAAAAATGAAGGTGACAGCGAAGAACAGAAGGCTCAGTTTGATACACGGGACGAAAAGGCACTAGCAAACATATTGCTGGCTGTTAAAGCGTCGCAGATTAATTTCATAAAAAATTGCGTGTCGTCTAAAGAAGCATGGGAGAAGCTAATAAGTGTGTATCAACCGCGCGGGCCAGCAAGAAAAATTGCGTTATTTAAAAGTTTGCTTCGATTGAGTATGCCAGAAGGTGCAAGTGTGCAAAACTATATAAATGAGTTTTCCAACATAGTTGAAAAATTAAAAGAAATCGAACTGAAATAAATGAAGACATGCTCACAATTTTGCTGTTAACGGGATTAGGAAAAAAGTTCGAAAACTTTGTTGTAGCGATCGAAACGCGTGAACAGTTGCCGTCCTTGTCTGATTTGAAAATCAAAATTATTGAAGAAGGACAAAGACAACAAGCAAACAACGAAGAAGTGGGTAATGGCATACAGCAAGCATTTGTGTCGCGTACAAAAAATGCGCATCAGAAAACAGATCCGAAAAGGAATAAAAAATGTTATAGATGCGGCCGCGAAGGTCATTTTATTGCTGAGTGCAAGGAAAACGAGAAAAGTAAAGAAGGCAAAGAGAGAAACGCTGAAATAAGGCGATCGTTAGCCATACTTGCGAATGTGCAGAAAAGCGACAACTTGACAAAATCGACGTGGTGTCAGGATAGTGGCGCCACTGCTCACATGTGTTGTGATAGGTCATGGTTTGTAGATATTAGAGAGCACAAAGAGAAAATATTGCTTGCAGGAGAAAATTTTATAGTTGCCGACGGCATTGGTACTGTATGTATTACTGTCGGAAATTTTTATCTTGAACTGCAAAATGTGTTGTTTGTTAATGAGTTGCAAGCAAACTTCATATCGGTATCAAAAGCTGTAGAAAAAGGATACAGAGTTACTTTTGATAAAGACAGAGCAGTGATAAAAGACAGAGATAATGTGAATATACTGAGAGCATACAAGAGAGGTGATTTGTTCATGATGATGTTAAAATGAAACAGTGTATGTACTCTAAGGCAAGCAGCACTGAGTTATGGAAAGGGCATTATCGATTTGGACACTTAAATCTGGCCAGTTTAAGGAAAATGGCAAGTGGTGAGATGGTGCATGGCTTAAAATCAATCAATAAAAATTTTGAAATAAAAAACGATTTGTGTGAAACCTGTGCAAAAAGTAAAATAAGTGTAAAACCATTTCCAAAAGCTTCTGAAAATCGTGCGACTCAATTATTGAGTTTGATTCACACTGACATTTGTGGACCAATTAGCAAACCGTCTGCCGGGGGCGCACGATACTTTGCAACATTTATTGACGATTACTCACGTCACACAGTTGTGTATTTTTTGAAGTCTCGCGACCAAATATTAAGCGCGTTTAAGGACTTTGTTTTGTTTGCCGAGAGACAATGCGGCAAAAAGGTAAAATCAATTCGAAGCGATAACGGGCGCGAGTATGTTAGTCATGAATTTGAAAAATTCTTGTCGGAACACGGAATTAAAAGACAACTGACAGTACCCTATACTCCGCAGCAAAATGGAGTTGCTGAGCGAGCAAATCGCACACTGGTAGAGATGGCCAGAAGTATGCTAGTACACTCGGGCGTAGATGAAACACTATGGGGTGAGGCAGTATGGACTGCAGTATACTTACGCAACAGGTCAGAAACCAAGACATTGGCTAACAAAACACCATTCGAGGTTTGGACTGGCAAGAAACCGTCTGTATCGCATTTGAAGGTTTTCGGCTCAAAAGCAATTGTCTTAAAGAAAGGGCACAGAAATAAGTTTAGTCCAAAGGGAATCGAATATGTAATGGTTGGCTATTCGATGGCAGCAAAAGCATATCGCCTATTTTGTCCAGAGTCGAAGAAAGTTGTCGAAAGCAGAGAAGTTATTTTTATAGAAAATAATTTAGGTGGATCTGCAAGCGATAAAAAAGAAACAGTGCTGTTTGATGATTGTGCAACAGTAAATCAGCAGGCTGAGGCTGAGAATGTCCTGCAGACACAGGCAGAGATTGAAATCGGAGGGCAACATACTGAAAGGGAAGATACTGACGAGTATGAGAGTGCAAAAAGTGATGATGCAGAACCGCCCGTAAACTGTGAAGCTCGTGGTCCAGGGCGTCCACGAAAGATAAAAACTGGAAAACCAGGTAGACCCCGCAAGCAGTATAACTGTCTGAATATGCTGAAGGCAGAGGAAATCGTCATTCCTGAAAATTTAAGCGAAGCAAATGAGTCAGAAATGAGCCAAGAATGGTCAGCATCGATTCAGAAGGAGATAAAAGCACTTGAAGACAATAAGACTTGGGAGCTTGTGGAATTGCCAGCGAATAAGAAAGCGATAGGCTGCAAATGGGTCTTTGGCATAAAAGTTGACAAGGATGGCTATGTAGAGCGCTTTAAGTCAAGATTAGTTGCCAAAGGATGTGCGCAGCGATATGGCGTTGATTTCTTTGAGACGTTCTCTCCAGTTGTGAGATACTCGTCTGTACGAATGATTATGGCATTGGCAGTCGAACATAAGTTGTTTGTGCATCAGATGGACGTGTCTACTGCCTACCTGAATAGTGAGCTTTCAGAGGAAGTTTATATGAAACAACCGGACGGATTCGTAAGCGATGAATTCCCTGATAAAGTATTGAAACTAAAAAAATCTCTCTATGGGCTAAAGCAAAGCGGTAGAGAGTGGAACAGTAGACTGGACGCAGTCTTGAAAAAACTGGGTTTTACTCCATGTGTCAGCGAGCCCTGTGTATATATACGCAATGGGCAAGGTAAAATTAATATAATTGCAGTTTATGTTGATGATATTTTACTTGCCAGCTCAAATAAAGACGAATTGTTGAAAATCAAAGCGTCCATTGCCAGGGAATTCGACATTGTTGATGGCGGCCAGCTCAACCATTTCTTGGGCATAGAAATTGAGCGCGAAGGGGAGACTGGAAGCATAACAATCGGCCACAAGCAGTATGTGGAACAAATGCTACATACTTGGGGCATGTCAACGTGTAGGCCTGTAGCTACACCACTGGATGCAGGTCACCAAGTCAAATGTGATGACGTCAACTGCGAGATGGTTAATGAAAAGAGCTACCAATCATTGATAGGTTCTTTGATGTATTTAGCCATAACAACCAGGCCGGACATACTACATTGGGTAGCGAAACTGGCACAACGAAATACCAGCCCTCACAAGGAGCATGAAGTTGCAGCGAAGCGTGTGCTAAGGTATTTAAAAGGCACGGCTAATATGAGACTTCATTATCAGGATACTGGCAAGCAGATCTATGGATACGTCGACGCAGACTGGGCGAACGATGCTGCAGATCGGAAATCATATAGTGGATATGTCTTCATTGGTGCAGGCAGCGCGATTTCGTGGGAATCGAAGAAACAAAGTCTGGTGGCGTTAAGCAGCACTGAAGCCGAATATATTGCCTTATCTACCGCAGCAAGGGAAGCAACATATATTAAAAAACTGTTGCATGAAATGGAATTTATTGAAACCAAGCCTATTTTATTGTATTGCGATAATCAAAGCGCACAGTGCTTAGCTAAAAATCCAATTTTACATAAACGTAGTAAGCACATCGACATAAAGTTTCACCATGTACGCGAGCTATATTCTAAGAACGAAATAGATGTTAAATATATAGGTACTAATGATATGATTGCCGATGTACTAACTAAAAATTTGCAAAAGAACAAGCATGTAAAATGTATTAATGAAATGAATTGTTATTAATAAGTTTTCAAGTATGTAATTGTTGAGAAGGAGTATTGAAATATGCATAAGTTTTTCGGCAACAACTAATATTTGAATCCTGGTCACACTTAAGTCTTTTGTTTTGCTTTGTGCTTATTCTTATTCTTAAGTATACCATTGGTCTGTCGCTTATGAACTGCCGAACAATGTAGACGTACAGATGCGTAATAAAAAGAAAAGCCTATTAATCCGGTTCAGTTTCCTGTTTAGTTCCACTTTAAAAACATTATATAACCAACATGTATGAAAAAACATTTTGTTTTTCAAGATATCTTGGCCAGAAGTCCCTTTTTATTCAGCACGCGGCACATAGTTTAAAACCAGCTGGATCGGACCAATATATCATATAGCTGCCGTAAGAGCGATCAGTCGAAAATTAAGTTTTTATATGAAAAAACATTGGTTTTCAAGATATCTTGACCAAACTCGGCATTTATTAGTTTTACTTTACTTAACGATCGGTCGAAAATTAAGGTTTTGTATGAAAAAACATTTTGTTTTTCAAGATATCTTGACCAAACTCGGCATTTATTTGTTTTACTGTACTCCTTATATATATGCAAAATCCTATTGAGATCGGACCACTATATCATATAGCTGCCATAGAAACGATCGGTCAAAATTAAGTTGTTGTATGAAAAATATTCTAGTTTCAAGATATCTTGACCAAACTCGGCATTTATTAGTTTTACTTTACTCATCATATATATGCAAGATCCTATTAAGATCGGACCACTATATGTAGTGTAGCTGCCATAGGAACGATCGCTCGAAAATTAAGTTTTTGTATGAAAAAACATTTTGTTTTTCAAGATATCTTGGCCAGAAGTCCCTTTTTATTTAGCACGCAACACATAGGTGAAAACCAGCTGGATCGGACCACTATATCATATAGCTGCCATAGGAACGATCGGTCGAAAATTAAGTTTTGTATGAAAAAACATTTTGTTTTTCAAGACATCTTGACCAAACTCAGCATTTATAAGATTAACTTTACACCTCATATATATGTATAATCCTATTAAGATCGGACCACTATATCGTTTAGCTGCCATAGGAACGATCGGTCGAAAATTACGTTTTTGCATGAAAAAACATTTTGTTTTTTAAGATATCTTGACCAAAGTCGACATTTATAAGTTTTAGTATGCTACTCATATATATGCAAAATACTATTAAGATCGGAACACTATATCATATAGCTGCCATAGGAACGATCGGTCGAAAATTAAGTTTTTGTATAAAAAACATTTTGTTTTTCAAGATATGTTGGCCAAACTCGGCTTGTATTAGTCTTACTTCACTCCTCATATATACGCTAAATCCAATTAAGATCGAACCACTATATCGTATAGCTGCCATAGGAACGATCGGTCGAAAATTAAGTTTTTGTATGAAAAAAACATTTTGTTTTCAAGATATCTTGACCAAACTCGGCATCTATTAGTTTTACTTTTCTCCTCATATATATGCAAAATCCCATTAGGATCGGAACATTATATCATATAGCTGCCATAGGAACGATCGGTCGAAAATTAAGGTTTTGTATGAAAAAACATTTTGTTTGTCAAGATATCTTGACCGAACCCGGCATTTATTGGTTTTACCTTACTCCTCGTATATATGAAAAATCCTATTAAGATCGGACCACTATATCGTTTAGCTGCCATATGAACGATCGGTCGAAAATTAAATTTTTGTATGAAAAAACATTTTGTTTTTCAAGATATCTTGGCCAGAAGTCCCTTTTTATTTAGCACGCGGCACATAGTTTAAAACCAGCTGGATCGGACCAATATATCATATACCTGCCATAAGAGCGATCAGTCGAAAATTAAGTTTTTATATGAAAAAACATTTGGTTTTCAAGATATCTTGACCAAACTCGGCATTTATTAGTTTTACTTTACTCTTCATATATATGCAATATCCTATTGAGATCGGACCACTATATCATATAGCTGCCATGGAAACGATCGGTCAAAAATTAAGTTGTTGTATGAAAAAATATTCTGATTTTCTAGATATCTTGACCAAACTCGGCATTTATTAGTTTTACTTTACTCCTCATATATATGCAAAATCCTATTATGCTCGGACCACTATATCGTATAGCTGCCATAGAATCGATTGGTCGAAAATTAAATTTTTGTATAAAAAAAACATTTTGTGTTTTAAGATATCTTGACCAAAGTCGGCATTAATACGTTTAAGTATGCTACTCATATATATGCAAAATACTATTAAGATCGGAACACTATTCATATAGCTGCCATAGGAAAGATCGGTCGAAAATTAAGTTTTTGTATAAAAAAACATTTTGTTTTTCAAGATATCTTGGCCAGAAGTCCCTATTTATTTAGCACGCAACACTTATGTGAAAACCAGCTGGATCAGACCAATATATCATATAGCTGCCGTAAGAGCGATCAGTCGAAAATTAAGTTTTTATATGAAAAAACATTTGGTTTTCAAGATATCTTGACCAAACTCGGCATTTATTAGTTTTACTTTACTTAACGATCGGTCGAAAATTAAGGTTTTGTATGAAAAAACATTTTGTTTTTCAAGATATCTTGACCAAACTCGGCATTTATTTGTTTTACTGTACTCCTTATATATATGCAAAATCCTATTGAGATCGGACCACTATATCATATAGCTGCCATAGAAACGATCGGTCAAAAATTAAGTTGTTGTATGAAAAATATTCTAGTTTCAAGATATCTTGACCAAACTCGGCATTTATTAGTTTTACTTTACTCCTCATATATATGCAAGATCCTATTAAGATCGGAACACTATATCATATAGCTGCCATAGGAACGATCGGTCGAAAATTAAGTTTTTGTATGAAAAAACATTTTGTTTTTCAAGATATCTTGGCCAGAAGTCCCTTTTTATTTAGCACGCAACACATAGGTGAAAACCAGCTGGATCGGACCACTATATCATATAGCTGCCATAGGAACGATCGGTCGAAAATTAAGTTTTTGTATGAAAAAACATTTTGTTTTTCAAGACATCTTGACCAAACTCAGCATTTATTAGTTTTACTTTACTCCTCATATATATGCAAAATACTATTAAGATCGGAACACTATATCATATAGCTGCCATAGGAACGATCGGTCGGAAATTAAGGTATTGTAAGAAAAAACATTTTGTGTTTCAACATATATATTGACCGAACTCGGCATTTATTAGTTTTACCTTACTCCTCATATATATGCAAAATCCTATTAAGATCGGACCACTATATCGTTTAGCTGCCATAGGAACGATCGGTCGAAAATTACGTTTTTGCATGAAAAAACATTTTATTTTTTAAGATATCTTGACCAAAGTCGGTATTTATAAGTTTTAGTATGCTACTCATATATATGCAAAATACTATTACGATCGGAACACTATATTATATAGCTGCCATAGGAACGATCGGTCGAAAATTAAGTTTTTGTATAAAAAAACATTTTGTTTTTCAAGATATCTTGACCAAACTCGGCATTTATAAGATTAACTTTACACCTCATATATATGTATAATCCTATTAAGATCGGACCACTATATCGTATAGCTGCCATAGGAACGATTGGTCGAAAATTACGTTTTTGCATGAAAAAAAATTTTGTTTTTTAAGATATCTTGACCAAAGTCGACATTTATAAGTTTTAGTATGCTACTCATATATATGCAAAATACTATTAAGATCGGAACACTATATCATATAGCTGCCATAGGAACGATCGGTCGAAAATTAAGTTTTTGTATAAAAAAACATTTTGTTTTTCAAGATATGTTGGCCAAACTCGGCTTGTATTAGTCTTACTTTACTCCTCATATATACGCTAAATCCAATTAAGATCGAACCACTATATCGTATAGCTGCCATAGGAACGATCGGTCGAAAATTAAGGTTTTGTATGAAAAAACATTTTGTTTGTCAAGATATCTTGGCCAGAAGTCCCTTTTTATTTAGCACGCGGCACATAGTTTAAAACCAGCTGGATCGGACCAATATATCATATACCTGCCATAAGAGCGATCAGTCGAAAATTAAGTTTTTATATGAAAAAACATTTGGTTTTCAAGATATCTTGACCAAACTCGGCATTTATTAGTTTTACTTTACTCTTCATATATATGCAATATCCTATTGAGATCGGACCACTATATCATATAGCTGCCATATGAACGATCGGTCGAAAATTAAATTTTTGTATGAAAAAACATTTTGTTTTTCAAGATATCTTGGCCAGAAGTCCCTTTTTATTTAGCACGCGGCACATAGTTTAAAACCAGCTGGATCGGACCAATATATCATATACCTGCCATAAGAGCGATCAGTCGAAAATTAAGTTTTTATATGAAAAAACATTTGGTTTTCAAGATATCTTGACCAAACTCGGCATTTATTAGTTTTACTTTACTCTTCATATATATGCAATATCCTATTGAGATCGGACCACTATATCATATAGCTGCCATGGAAACGATCGGTCAAAAATTAAGTTGTTGTATGAAAAAATATTCTGATTTTCTATATATCTTGACCAAACTCGGCATTTATTAGTTTTACTTTACTCCTCATATATATGCAAAATCCTATTAAGATCGGACCACTATATCGTATAGCTGCCATTGAATCGATTGGTCGAAAATTAAGTTTTTGTATAAAAAAAACATTTTGTGTTTTAAGATATCTTGACCAAAGTCGGCATTAATACGTTTAAGTATGCTACTCATATATATGCAAAATACTATTAAGATCGGAACACTATTCATATAGCTGCCATAGGAAAGATCGGTCGAAAATTAAGTTTTTGTATAAAAAAACATTTTGTTTTTCAAGATATCTTGGCCAGAAGTCCCTATTTATTTAGCACGCAGCACTTATTTGAAAACCAGCTGGATCAGACCACTGTATCATATAGATGCCATAGGAACGATCGGTCGAAAATTAAATTTTTGTGTGAAAAAACATATTGTTTATCAAGATATCTTGACCAAACTCGGCATTTATTAGTTTTACTTTACTCCTCAGATATATGCAAAAGCTTATTAAGAGCGGAACACTATATCATATAGCTGCCATAGGAACGATCGGTCGAAAATTAAGGTTTTGTATGAAAAACATTTTGTTTTTGAAGATATCTTGGCCAAACTAGTTTGACTTTTTTCCTCATACATATGCAAAATCCTATTAAGATCGGACCACAATATCATATAGTTAATTAAGTTTTTGTATGAAAAAGCATTTTGTTTTTCAAGATATCTTGACCAAACTCGGCATTTATAAGATTAAATTTACTCCTCATATATATGCATAATCCTATTAAGATCGGACCACTATATCGTATAGCTGCCATAGGAACGATTTGTCGAAAATTACGTTTTTGCATAAAAAAAAAATTTTGTTTTTTAAGATATCTTGACCAAAGTCGACATTTATAAGTTTTAGTATGCTACTCATATATATGCAAAATACTATTAAGATCGGAACACTATATCATATAGCTGCCATAGGAACGATGGGTCGAAAATTAAGTTTTTGTATGAAAAAACATTTTCTTTTCAAGATATCTTGACCAAACTCGGCATCTATTAGTTTTACTTTTCTCCTCATATATATGCAAAATCCTATTAGGATCGGAACGCTATATCATATAGCTGCTATAGGAACGATCGGTCGAAAATTAAGTTGTTGTATGAAAAAATATTCTAGTTTCAAGATATCTTGACCAAACTCGGCATTTATTAGTTTTACTTTACTCCTCATATATATGCAAGATCCTATTAAGATCGGACCACTATATGTAGTGTAGCTGCCATAGGAACGATCGCTCGAAAATTAAGTTTTTGTATGAAAAAACATTTTGTTTTTCAAGATATCTTGGCCAGAAGTCCCTTTTTATTTAGCACGCAACACATAGGTGAAAACCAGCTGGATCGGACCACTATATCATATAGCTGCCGTAAGAGCGATCAGTCGAAAATTAAGTTTTTATATGAAAAAACATTTGGTTTTCAAGATATCTTGACCAAACTCGGCATTTATTAGTTTTACTTTACTTAACGATCGGTCGAAAATTAAGGTTTTGTATGAAAAAACATTTTGTTTTTCAAGATATCTTGACCAAACTCGGCATTTATTTGTTTTACTGTACTCCTTATATATATGCAAAATCCTATTGAGATCGGACCACTATATCATATAGCTGCCATAGAAACGATCGGTCAAAAATTAAGTTGTTGTATGAAAAAATATTCTAGTTTCAAGATATCTTGACCAAACTCGGCATTTATTAGTTTTACTTTACTCCTCATATATATGCAAGATCCTATTAAGATCGGACCACTATATGTAGTGTAGCTGCCATAGGAACGATCGCTCGAAAATTAAGTTTTTGTATGAAAAAACATTTTGTTTTTCAAGATATCTTGGCCAGAAGTCCCTTTTTATTTAGCACGCAACACATAGGTGAAAACCAGCTGGATCGGACCACTATATCATATAGCTGCCATAGGAACGATCGGTCGAAAATTAAGTTTTTGTATGAAAAACATTTTGTTTTTCAAGACATCTTGACCAAACTCAGCATTTATTAGTTTTACTTTCCTCCTCATATATATGCAAAATACTATTAAGATCGGAACACTATATCATATAGCTGCCATAGGAACGATCGGTCGGAAATTAAGGTATTGTAAGAAAAAACATTTTGTGTTTCAACATATATATTGACCGAACTCGGCATTTATTAGTTTTACCTTACTCCTAATATATATGCAAAATCCTATTAAGATCGGACCACTATATCGTTTAGCTGCCATAGGAACGATCGGTCGAAAATTACGTTTTTGCATGAAAAAACATTTTATTTTTAAGATATCTTGACCAAAGTCGGTATTTATAAGTTTTAGTATGCTACTCATATATATGCAAAATACTATTACGATCGGAACACTATATTATATAGCTGCCATAGGAACGATCGGTCGAAAATTAAGTTTTTGTATAAAAAAACATTTTGTTTTTCAAGATATCTTGACCAAACTCGGCATTTATAAGATTAACTTTACACCTCATATATATGTATAATCCTATTAAGATCGGACCACTATATCGTATAGCTGCCATAGGAACGATTGGTCGAAAATTACGTTTTTGCATGAAAAAAAATTTTGTTTTTTAAGATATCTAGACCAAAGTCGACATTTATAAGTTTTAGTATGCTACTCATATATATGCAAAATACTATTAAGATCGGAACACTATATCATATAGCTGCCATAGGAACGATCGGTCGAAAATTAAGTTTTTGTATAAAAAAACATTTTGTTTTTCAAGATATGTTGGCCAAACTCGGCTTGTATTAGTCTTACTTTACTCCTCATATATACGCTAAATCCAATTAAGATCGAACCACTATATCGTATAGCTGCCATAGGAACGATCGGTCGAAAATTAAGTTTTTGTATGAAAAACACATTTTGTTTTCAAGATATCTTGACCAAACTCGGCATCTATTAGTTTTACTTTTCTCCTCATATATATGCAAAATCCCATTAGGATCGGAACATTATATCATATAGCTGCCATAGGAACGATCGGTCGAAAATTAAGGTTTTGTATGAAAAAACATTTTGTTTGTCAAGATATCTTGACCGAACCCGGCATTTATTGGTTTTACCTTACTCCTCGTATATATGAAAAATCCTATTAAGATCGGACCACTATATCGTTTAGCTGCCATATGAACGATCGGTCGAAAATTAAATTTTTGTATGAAAAAACATTTTGTTTTTCAAGATATCTTGGCCAGAAGTCCCTTTTTATTTAGCACGCGGCACATAGTTTAAAACCAGCTGGAGCGGACCAATATATCATATACCTGCCATAAGAGCGATCAGTCGAAAATAAAGTTTTTATATGAAAAAACATTTGGTTTTCAAGATATCTTGACCAATCTCGGCATTTATTAGTTTTACTTTACTCTTCATATATATGCAATATCCTATTGAGATCGGACCACTATATCATATAGCTGCCATGGAAACGATCGGTCAAAAATTAAGTTGTTGTATGAAAAAATATTCTGATTTTCTAGATATCTTGACCAAACTCGGCATTTATTAGTTTTACTTTACTCCTCATATATATGCAAAATCCTATTAAGATCGGACCACTATATCGTATAGCTGCCATAGGAAAGATCGGTCGAAAATTAAGTTTTTGTATAAAAAAACATTTTGTTTTTCAAGATATCTTGGCCAGAAGTCCCTATTTATTTAGCACGCAGCACTTATGTGAAAACCAGCTGGATCAGACCACTGTATCATATAGATGCCATAGGAACGATCGGTCGAAAATTAAATTTTTGTGTGAAAAAACATATTGTTTATCAAGATATCTTGACCAAACTCGGCATTTATTAGTTTTACTTTACTCCTCAGATATATGCAAAAGCTTATTAAGAGCGGAACACTATATCATATAGCTGCCATAGGAACGATCGGTCGAAAATTAAGGTTTTGTATGAAAAACATTTTGTTTTTGAAGATATCTTGGCCAAACTAGTTTGACTTTTTTCCTCATACATATGCAAAATCCTATTAAGATCGGACCACAATATCATATAGTTAATTAAGTTTTTGTATGAAAAAGCATTTTGTTTTTCAAGATATCTTGACCAAACTCGGCATTTATAAGATTAAATTTACTCCTCATATATATGCATAATCCTATTAAGATCGGACCACTATATCGTATAGCTGCCATAGGAACGATTTGTCGAAAATTACGTTTTTGCATAAAAAAAAAATTTTGTTTTTTAAGATATCTTGACCAAAGTCGACATTTATAAGTTTTAGTATGCTACTCATATATATGCAAAATACTATTAAGATCGGAACACTATATCATATAGCTGCCATAGGAACGATGGGTCGAAAATTAAGTTTTTGTATGAAAAAACATTTTCTTTTCAAGATATCTTGACCAAACTCGGCATCTATTAGTTTTACTTTTCTCCTCATATATATGCAAAATCCTATTAGGATCGGAACGCTATATCATATAGCTGCTATAGGAACGATCGGTCGAAAATTAAGTTGTTGTATGAAAAAATATTCTAGTTTCAAGATATCTTGACCAAACTCGGCATTTATTAGTTTTACTTTACTCCTCATATATATGCAAGATCCTATTAAGATCGGACCACTATATGTAGTGTAGCTGCCATAGGAACGATCGCTCGAAAATTAAGTTTTTGTATGAAAAAACATTTTTGTTTTTCAAGATATCTTGGCCAGAAGTCCCTTTTTATTTAGCACGCAACACATAGGTGAAAACCAGCTGGATCGGACCACTATATCATATAGCTGCCGTAAGAGCGATCAGTCGAAAATTAAGTTTTTATATGAAAAAACATTTGGTTTTCAAGATATCTTGACCAAACTCGGCATTTATTAGTTTTACTTTACTTAACGATCGGTCGAAAATTAAGGTTTTGTATGAAAAAACATTTTGTTTTTCAAGATATCTTGACCAAACTCGGCATTTATTTGTTTTACTGTACTCCTTATATATATGCAAAATCCTATTGAGATCGGACCACTATATCATATAGCTGCCATAGAAACGATCGGTCAAAAATTAAGTTGTTGTATGAAAAAATATTCTAGTTTCAAGATATCTTGACCAAACTCGGCATTTATTAGTTTTACTTTACTCCTCATATATATGCAAGATCCTATTAAGATCGGACCACTATATGTAGTGTAGCTGCCATAGGAACGATCGCTCGAAAATTAAGTTTTTGTATGAAAAAACATTTTGTTTTTCAAGATATCTTGGCCAGAAGTCCCTTTTTATTTAGCACGCAACACATAGGTGAAAACCAGCTGGATCGGACCACTATATCATATAGCTGCCATAGGAACGATCGGTCGAAAATTAAGTTTTTGTATGAAAAAACATTTTGTTTTTCAAGACATCTTGACCAAACTCAGCATTTATTAGTTTTACTTTACTCCTCATATATATGCAAAATACTATTAAGATCGGAACACTATATCATATAGCTGCCATAGGAACGATCGGTCGGAAATTAAGGTATTGTAAGAAAAAACATTTTGTGTTTCAACATATATATTGACCGAACTCGGCATTTATTAGTTTTACCTTACTCCTCATATATATGCAAAATCCTATTAAGATCGGACCACTATATCGTTTAGCTGCCATAGGAACGATCGGTCGAAAATTACGTTTTTGCATGAAAAAACATTTTATTTTTTAAGATATCTTGACCAAAGTCGGTATTTATAAGTTTTAGTATGCTACTCATATATATGCAAAATACTATTACGATCGGAACACTATATTATATAGCTGCCATAGGAACGATCGGTCGAAAATTAAGTTTTTGTATAAAAAAACATTTTGTTTTTCAAGATATCTTGACCAAACTCGGCATTTATAAGATTAACTTTACACCTCATATATATGTATAATCCTATTAAGATCGGACCACTATATCGTATAGCTGCCATAGGAACGATTGGTCGAAAATTACGTTTTTGCATGAAAAAAAATTTTGTTTTTTAAGATATCTTGACCAAAGTCGACATTTATAAGTTTTAGTATGCTACTCATATATATGCAAAATACTATTAAGATCGGAACACTATATCATATAGCTGCCATAGGAACGATCGGTCGAAAATTAAGTTTTTGTATAAAAAAACATTTTGTTTTTCAAGATATGTTGGCCAAACTCGGCTTGTATTAGTCTTACTTTACTCCTCATATATACGCTAAATCCAATTAAGATCGAACCACTATATCGTATAGCTGCCATAGGAACGATCGGTCGAAAATTAAGGTTTTGTATGAAAAAACATTTTGTTTGTCAAGATATCTTGGCCAGAAGTCCCTTTTTATTTAGCACGCGGCACATAGTTTAAAACCAGCTGGATCGGACCAATATATCATATACCTGCCATAAGAGCGATCAGTCGAAAATTAAGTTTTTATATGAAAAAACATTTGGTTTTCAAGATATCTTGACCAAACTCGGCATTTATTAGTTTTACTTTACTCTTCATATATATGCAATATCCTATTGAGATCGGACCACTATATCATATAGCTGCCATATGAACGATCGGTCGAAAATTAAATTTTTGTATGAAAAAACATTTTGTTTTTCAAGATATCTTGGCCAGAAGTCCCTTTTTATTTAGCACGCGGCACATAGTTTAAAACCAGCTGGATCGGACCAATATATCATATACCTGCCATAAGAGCGATCAGTCGAAAATTAAGTTTTTATATGAAAAAACATTTGGTTTTCAAGATATCTTGACCAAACTCGGCATTTATTAGTTTTACTTTACTCTTCATATATATGCAATATCCTATTGAGATCGGACCACTATATCATATAGCTGCCATGGAAACGATCGGTCAAAAATTAAGTTGTTGTATGAAAAAATATTCTGATTTTCTATATATCTTGACCAAACTCGGCATTTATTAGTTTTACTTTACTCCTCATATATATGCAAAATCCTATTAAGATCGGACCACTATATCGTATAGCTGCCATTGAATCGATTGGTCGAAAATTAAGTTTTTGTATAAAAAAAACATTTTGTGTTTTAAGATATCTTGACCAAAGTCGGCATTAATACGTTTAAGTATGCTACTCATATATATGCAAAATACTATTAAGATCGGAACACTATTCATATAGCTGCCATAGGAAAGATCGGTCGAAAATTAAGTTTTTGTATAAAAAAACATTTTGTTTTTCAAGATATCTTGGCCAGAAGTCCCTATTTATTTAGCACGCAGCACTTATTTGAAAACCAGCTGGATCAGACCACTGTATCATATAGATGCCATAGGAACGATCGGTCGAAAATTAAATTTTTGTGTGAAAAAACATATTGTTTATCAAGATATCTTGACCAAACTCGGCATTTATTAGTTTTACTTTACTCCTCAGATATATGCAAAAGCTTATTAAGAGCGGAACACTATATCATATAGCTGCCATAGGAACGATCGGTCGAAAATTAAGGTTTTGTATGAAAAACATTTTGTTTTTGAAGATATCTTGGCCAAACTAGTTTGACTTTTTTCCTCATACATATGCAAAATCCTATTAAGATCGGACCACAATATCATATAGTTAATTAAGTTTTTGTATGAAAAAGCATTTTGTTTTTCAAGATATCTTGACCAAACTCGGCATTTATAAGATTAAATTTACTCCTCATATATATGCATAATCCTATTAAGATCGGACCACTATATCGTATAGCTGCCATAGGAACGATTTGTCGAAAATTACGTTTTTGCATAAAAAAAAATTTTGTTTTTTAAGATATCTTGACCAAAGTCGACATTTATAAGTTTTAGTATGCTACTCATATATATGCAAAATACTATTAAGATCGGAACACTATATCATATAGCTGCCATAGGAACGATGGGTCGAAAATTAAGTTTTTGTATGAAAAAACATTTTCTTTTCAAGATATCTTGACCAAACTCGGCATCTATTAGTTTTACTTTTCTCCTCATATATATGCAAAATCCTATTAGGATCGGAACGCTATATCATATAGCTGCTATAGGAACGATCGGTCGAAAATTAAGTTGTTGTATGAAAAAATATTCTAGTTTCAAGATATCTTGACCAAACTCGGCATTTATTAGTTTTACTTTACTCCTCATATATATGCAAGATCCTATTAAGATCGGACCACTATATGTAGTGTAGCTGCCATAGGAACGATCGCTCGAAAATTAAGTTTTTGTATGAAAAAACATTTTGTTTTTCAAGATATCTTGGCCAGAAGTCCCTTTTTATTTAGCACGCAACACATAGGTGAAAACCAGCTGGATCGGACCACTATATCATATAGCTGCCGTAAGAGCGATCAGTCGAAAATTAAGTTTTTATATGAAAAAACATTTGGTTTTCAAGATATCTTGACCAAACTCGGCATTTATTAGTTTTACTTTACTTAACGATCGGTCGAAAATTAAGGTTTTGTATGAAAAAACATTTTGTTTTTCAAGATATCTTGACCAAACTCGGCATTTATTTGTTTTACTGTACTCCTTATATATATGCAAAATCCTATTGAGATCGGACCACTATATCATATAGCTGCCATAGAAACGATCGGTCAAAAATTAAGTTGTTGTATGAAAAAATATTCTAGTTTCAAGATATCTTGACCAAACTCGGCATTTATTAGTTTTACTTTACTCCTCATATATATGCAAGATCCTATTAAGATCGGACCACTATATGTAGTGTAGCTGCCATAGGAACGATCGCTCGAAAATTAAGTTTTTGTATGAAAAAACATTTTGTTTTTCAAGATATCTTGGCCAGAAGTCCCTTTTTATTTAGCACGCAACACATAGGTGAAAACCAGCTGGATCGGACCACTATATCATATAGCTGCCATAGGAACGATCGGTCGAAAATTAAGTTTTTGTATGAAAAACATTTTGTTTTTCAAGACATCTTGACCAAACTCAGCATTTATTAGTTTTACTTTCCTCCTCATATATATGCAAAATACTATTAAGATCGGAACACTATATCATATAGCTGCCATAGGAACGATCGGTCGGAAATTAAGGTATTGTAAGAAAAAACATTTTGTGTTTCAACATATATATTGACCGAACTCGGCATTTATTAGTTTTACCTTACTCCTAATATATATGCAAAATCCTATTAAGATCGGACCACTATATCGTTTAGCTGCCATAGGAACGATCGGTCGAAAATTACGTTTTTGCATGAAAAAACATTTTATTTTTTAAGATATCTTGACCAAAGTCGGTATTTATAAGTTTTAGTATGCTACTCATATATATGCAAAATACTATTACGATCGGAACACTATATTATATAGCTGCCATAGGAACGATCGGTCGAAAATTAAGTTTTTGTATAAAAAAACATTTTGTTTTTCAAGATATCTTGACCAAACTCGGCATTTATAAGATTAACTTTACACCTCATATATATGTATAATCCTATTAAGATCGGACCACTATATCGTATAGCTGCCATAGGAACGATTGGTCGAAAATTACGTTTTTGCATGAAAAAAAATTTTGTTTTTTAAGATATCTAGACCAAAGTCGACATTTATAAGTTTTAGTATGCTACTCATATATATGCAAAATACTATTAAGATCGGAACACTATATCATATAGCTGCCATAGGAACGATCGGTCGAAAATTAAGTTTTTGTATAAAAAAACATTTTGTTTTTCAAGATATGTTGGCCAAACTCGGCTTGTATTAGTCTTACTTTACTCCTCATATATACGCTAAATCCAATTAAGATCGAACCACTATATCGTATAGCTGCCATAGGAACGATCGGTCGAAAATTAAGTTTTTGTATGAAAAACACATTTTGTTTTCAAGATATCTTGACCAAACTCGGCATCTATTAGTTTTACTTTTCTCCTCATATATATGCAAAATCCCATTAGGATCGGAACATTATATCATATAGCTGCCATAGGAACGATCGGTCGAAAATTAAGGTTTTGTATGAAAAAACATTTTGTTTGTCAAGATATCTTGACCGAACCCGGCATTTATTGGTTTTACCTTACTCCTCGTATATATGAAAAATCCTATTAAGATCGGACCACTATATCGTTTAGCTGCCATATGAACGATCGGTCGAAAATTAAATTTTGTATGAAAAAACATTTTGTTTTTCAAGATATCTTGGCCAGAAGTCCCTTTTTATTTAGCACGCGGCACATAGTTTAAAACCAGCTGGAGCGGACCAATATATCATATACCTGCCATAAGAGCGATCAGTCGAAAATAAAGTTTTTATATGAAAAAACATTTGGTTTTCAAGATATCTTGACCAATCTCGGCATTTATTAGTTTTACTTTACTCTTCATATATATGCAATATCCTATTGAGATCGGACCACTATATCATATAGCTGCCATGGAAACGATCGGTCAAAAATTAAGTTGTTGTATGAAAAAATATTCTGATTTTCTAGATATCTTGACCAAACTCGGCATTTATTAGTTTTACTTTACTCCTCATATATATGCAAAATCCTATTAAGATCGGACCACTATATCGTATAGCTGCCATAGGAAAGATCGGTCGAAAATTAAGTTTTTGTATAAAAAAACATTTTGTTTTTCAAGATATCTTGGCCAGAAGTCCCTATTTATTTAGCACGCAGCACTTATGTGAAAACCAGCTGGATCAGACCACTGTATCATATAGATGCCATAGGAACGATCGGTCGAAAATTAAATTTTTGTGTGAAAAAACATATTGTTTATCAAGATATCTTGACCAAACTCGGCATTTATTAGTTTTACTTTACTCCTCAGATATATGCAAAAGCTTATTAAGAGCGGAACACTATATCATATAGCTGCCATAGGAACGATCGGTCGAAAATTAAGGTTTTGTATGAAAAACATTTTGTTTTTGAAGATATCTTGGCCAAACTAGTTTGACTTTTTTCCTCATACATATGCAAAATCCTATTAAGATCGGACCACAATATCATATAGTTAATTAAGTTTTTGTATGAAAAAGCATTTTGTTTTTCAAGATATCTTGACCAAACTCGGCATTTATAAGATTAACTTTACTCCTCATATATATGCATAATCCTATTAAGATCGGACCACGATATCGTATAGCTGCCATAGGAACGATTTGTCGAAAATTACGTTTTTGCATAAAAAAAAATTTTGTTTTTTAAGATATCTTGACCAAAGTCGACATTTATAAGTTTTAGTATGCTACTCATATATATGCAAAATACTATTAAGATCGGAACACTATATCATATAGCTGCCATAGGAACGATGGGTCGAAAATTAAGTTTTTGTATGAAAAAACATTTTCTTTTCAAGATATCTTGACCAAACTCGGCATCTATTAGTTTTACTTTTCTCCTCATATATGCAAAATCCTATTAGGATCGGAACGCTATATCATATAGCTGCCATAGGAACGATCGGTCGAAAATTAAGGTTTTGTATGAAAAAACATTTTGTTTGTCAAGATATCTTGACCGAACTCGGCATTTATTGGTTTTACCTTACTCCTCATATATATGAAAAATCCTATTAAGATCGGACCACTATATCTTTTATCTGCCATAGGAACGATCGGTCGAAAAATAAGTTTTTGTATGAAAAAACATTTTGTTTTTCAAGATATCTTGGCCAGAAGTCCCTTTTTATTTAGCACGCGGCACATAGGTGAAAACCAGCTGGATCGGAACAATATATCATATAGCTGCCATAAGAGCGATCAGTCGAAAATTAAGTTTTTATATGAAAAAACATTTGGTTTTCAAGATATCTTGACCAAACTCGGCATTTGTTAGTTTTACTTTACTCTTCATATATATGCAATATCCTATTGAGATCGGACCACTATATCATATAGCTGACATGGAAACGATCGGTCAAAAATTAAGTTGAAAAATTATTCTGATTTTCTAGATATCTTGACCAAACTCGGCATTTATTAATTTTACTTTACTCCTCATATATATGCAAAATCCTATTAAGATCGGACCACTATATCGTATAGCTGCCATAGAAACGATTGGTCGAAAATTAAGTTTTTGTATGAAAAAACATTTTGTTTTTTAAGATATCTTGACCAAAGTCGGCATTAATACGTTTTAGTATGCTACTCATATATATGCAAAATACTATTAAGATCGGAGCACTATATCATATAGCTGCCATAGGAACGATCGGTCGAAAATTAAGTTTTTGTATAAAAAAACACTTTGTTTATCAAGATATCTTGTCAGAAGTCCCTTTTTATTTAGCACGCAGCACTTATGTGAAAGCCAGCTGGATCAGACCACTGTATCATATAGATGCCATAGGAACGATCGTTCGAATATTAAATTTTTGTGTGAAAAAACATATTGTTTATCAAGATATCTTGACCGAACTCGGCATTTATAAGATTAACTTTACCCCTCATATATGCATAATCCTATTAAGATCGGACCACTATATCGTATAGCTGCCATAGGAACGATCGGTCGAAAATTTAGGTTTTGTATTTAGCACGCAGCACAAAGGTGAAAACCAGCTGGATCAGACCACTATATCATATAGCTGCCATAGGAACGATCGGTCGAAAATTTAGGTTTTGTATTTAGCACGCAGCACAAAGGTGAAAACCAGCTGGATCGGACCACTATATCATATTGCTGCCATAGGAACGATCGGTCAAAAATTAAGTTGTTGTATGAAAAAATATTCTGATTTTCTAGATATCTTGACCAAACTCGGCATTTATTAGTTTTACTTAACTCCTCATATATATGCAAAAGCTTATTAAGATCGGAACACTATATCATATAGCTGCCATAGGAAAGATCGGTCGAAAATTAAGTTTTTGTATGAAAAACATTTTGTTTTTGAAGATATCTTGGCCAAAATAGTTTGACTTAACTCCTCATATATATGCAAAATCCTATTAAGATCGGACCACTATATCGTCGGTCGAAATTAAGTTTTTGTATGAAAAAACATTTTGTTTTTGAAGATATCTTGACCAAACTCGGCATTTATAAGATTAACTTTACCCCTCATATATATGCATAATCCTATTAAGATCGGACCACTATATCATATAGCTGCCATTGGAACTATCGCTCGAAAATTAAGTTTTTGTATGAAAAAACATTTTGTTTTTCAAGATATCTTGGCCAGAAGTCCCTTTTTATTTAGCACGCAGCACAAAGGTGAAAACCAGCTGGATCGGAACACTATATCATATAGCTGCCATAGGAACGATCGGTCGAAAATTAAATTTTCGTGTGAAAAAACATATTGTTTATAAAGATATCTTGACAAAACTTGGCATTTATTAGTTTTACTTTACTCCTCAGATATATGCAAAAGCTTATTAAGATCGGAACACTATATCATATAGCTGCCATAGGAACGATCGGTCGAAAATTAAGGTTTTGTATGAAAAACATTTTGTTTTTGAAGATATCTTGGCCAAACTAGTTTGACTTTACTCCTCATATATATGCAAAATCCTATTAAGATCGGACCACTATATCGTATAGCTGCCATAGGAACGATTGGTCGAAATTACGTTTTTGCATGAAAAAACATTTTGTTTTTTAAGATATCTTGACCAAAGTCGGCAATTATAAGTTTTAGTATGCTACTCATCTATATGCAAAATACTATTAAGATCGGAACACTATATCGTATAGCTGCCATAGGAACGATCAGTCGAAAATTAAGTTTTTATATGAAAAAACATTTGGTTTTCAAGATATCTTAACCAAACTCGGCATTTATTAGTTTTACTTTACTCTTCATATATATGCAATATCCTATTGAGATCGGACCACTATATCATATAGCTGCCGTGGAAACGATCGGTCAAAAATTAAGTTGTTGTATGAAAAAATATTCTGATTGTCTAGATATCTTGACCAAACTCGGCATTTATTAGTTTTACTTTACTCCTCATATATATGCAAAATCCTATTAAGATCGGACCACTATATCGTATAGCTTCCATGGAAACGATCGGTCAAAAATTAAGTTGTTGTATGAAAAAATATTCTGATTTTCTAGATGTCATGACCAAACTCGGCATTTATTAGTTTTACTTTACTCCTCACATATATGCAAAAGCTTATTAAGATCGGAACACTATATCATATAGCTGCCATAGGAACGATCGGTCGAAAATTAAGGTTTTGTATGAAAAACATTTTGTTTTTGAAGATATCTTGGCCAAACTCGGCATTTATAAAATTTACTTTACTCCTCATATATATGCATAATCGTATTAAGATCGGACCACTATAACGTATAGCTGCCATAGGAACGATTGGTCGAAAATTAAGTTTTTGTATGAAAAAACATTTTGTTTTTCAAGATATCTTGGCCAGAAGTTCCTTTTTATTTAGCACGCACATAGGTGAAAACCAACTGGATCGGACCACTATATCATATAGCTGCCATAAGAGCGATCAGTCGAAAATTAAGTTTTTATATGAAAAAACATTTGGTTTTCAAGATATCTTGACCAAACTCGGCATTTATTAGTTTTACTTTACTCTTCATGTATATGCAATATCCTATTGAGATCGGACCACTATATCATATAGCTGCCGTGGAAACGATCGGTCAAAAATTAAGTTGTTGTATGAAAAAATATTCTGATTTTCTAGATATCTTGACCAAACTCGGCATTTATTAGTTTTACTTTACTCCTCATATATACGGCAAATCCAATTAAGATCGGACCACTATATCGTATAGCTGCCATAGAAACGATTGGTCGAAAATAAAGTTTTTGTATGAAAAAACATTTTGTTTTTTAAGATATCTTGACCAAAGTCGGCATTTATACGTTTTAGTATGTTACTCATATATATGCAAAATACTATTAAGATCGGAACACTATTCATATAGCTGCCATAGGAACGATCGATCGAAAATTAAGTTTTTGTATAAAAAAACATTTTGTTTTTCAAGATATCTTGCCAGAAGTCCCTTTTCATTTAGCACGCAGCACTTATGTGAAAACCAGCTGGATCAGACCACTGTATCATATAGATGCCATAGGAACGATCGGTCGAAAATTAAGGTTTTGTATAAAAAAAACATTTTGTTTTTGAAGATATCTTGACCAAACTCGGCATTTATAAGATTTACTTAACTCCTCATATATATGCAAAATCCTATTAAGATCGGACCACTATATCATATAGCTGCCATAGGAACGATCGGTCGAAAATTAACTCGGCATTTATTAGTTTTACTTTACTTAACGATCGGTCGAAAATTAAGGTCTTGTATGAAAAAACATTTTGTTTTTCAAGATATCTTGACCAAATTCGGCATTTATTAGTTTTACTTTACTCCTCATATATATGCAAAATCCTATTAAGATCGGACCACTATATCGTTTAGCTGACATATGAACGATCGGTGGAAAATGAAATTGATGTATGAAAAAACATATTATTTTTCAAATATCTTGGCTAAACTCGGCATTTATTAGTTTTACTTTACTCCTCATATATACGCCAAATCCAATTAAGATCGGACCACTATATCGTATAGCTGCCATAGAAACGATCGGTCGAAAATTAAGGTTTTGTATGAAAAAACATTTTGTTTTCAAAATATCTTGACCAAACTCGGCATTTATTAGTTTTACTTTACTTAACGATCGGTCGAAAATTAAGGTTTTGTATGAAAAAACATTTTGTTTTTCAAGATATCTTGACCAAACTCGGCATTTATTTGTTTTACTGTACTCCTTATATATATGCAAAATCCTATTGAGATCAGACCACTATATCATATAGCTGCCATAGAAACGATCGGTTAAAAATTAAGTTGTATGAAAAAATATTCTATTTTCAAGATATCTTGACCAAACTCGGCATTTATTAGTTTTACTTTATTCCTCATATATATGCAAAATCCTATTAAGATCGGACACTATATCGTGTAGCTGCCATAGGAACGATCGGTCGAAAATTAAGTTTTTGTATGAAAAAAACATTTTGTTTTTCAAGATATCTTGGCTAGAAGTCCCTTTTTATATGGCACGCAGCACATAGGTGAAAAACCACCTGGATCGGACCACTATATCATATAGCTGCCATAGGAACGATCGATCGAATATTAAATTTTTGTGTGAAAAAAAATATTGTTTATCAAGATATCTTGACCAAACTCGGCATTTATTAGTTTTACTTTACTCCTTATAGATATGCAAAATCCTATTGAGATCGGACCACTATATCGTATAGCTGCCATAGGAACGATCAGTCGAAAATTAAGTTTTTATATGAAAAAACATTTGGTTTTCAAGATATCTTGACCAAACTCGGCATTTATTAGTTTTACTTTACTCCTCATATATATGCAAAATCCTATTAAGATCGGACCACTATATCGTATAGCTGCCATAGAAACGATTGGTCGAAAATTAAGTTTTTGTATGAAAAAACATTTTGTTTTTTAAGATATCTTGACCAAAGTCGGCATTTATACGTTTTAGTATGTTACTCATATATTTGCAAAATACTATTAAGATCGGAACACTATTCATATAGCTGCCATAGGAACGATCGGTCGAAAATTAAGTTTTTGTATAAAAAAACATTTTGTTTTTCAAGATATCTTGCCAGAAGTCAATTTTTATTTAGCACGCAGCACTTATGTGAAAACCAGCTGGATCAGACCACTGTATCATATAGATGCCATAGGAACGATCGGTCGAAAATTAAGGTTTTGTATAAAAAAACATTTTGTTTTTCAAGATATCTTGACCAAACTCGGCATTTAAAAGATTTACTGTACTCCTCATATATATACAAAATCCTATTAAGATCGGACCACTATATCATATAGCTGCCATAGGAACGATCGGTCGAAAATTAACTCGGCATTTATTAGTTTTACTTTACTTAACGATCGGTCGAAAATTAAGGTTTTGTATGAAAAAACATTTTGTTTTTCAAGATATCTTGACCAAACTCGGCATTTATTTGTTTTACTGTACTCCTTATATATATGCAAAATCCTATTGAGATCGGACCACTATATCATATAGCTGCCATAGAAACGATCGGTCAAAAATTAAGTTGTTGTATGAAAAAATATTCTATTTTCAAGATATCTTGACCAAACTCGGCATTTATTAGTTTTACTTTACTCCTCATATATATGCAAAATCCTATTAAGATCGGACCACTATATCGTGTAGCTGCCATAGGAACGATCGGTCGAAAATTAAGTTTTTGTATGAAAAAACATTTTGTTTTTCAAGATATCTTGGCCAGAAGTCCATTTTTATTTGGCACACAGCACATAGGTGAAAACCACCTGGATCGGACCACTATTTCATATAGCTGCCATAGGAACGATCGGTCGAAAATTAAATTTTTGTGTGAAAAACATATTGTTTATCAAGATATCTTGACCAAACTCGGCAATTATTAGTTTTACTTTACTCCTCAGATATATGCAAAAGCTTATTAAGATCGGATCACTATATCATATAGCTGCCATAGGAACGATGGGTCGAAAATTAATGTTTTGTATGAAAAACATTTTGTTTTTGAAGATATCTTGGCCAAACTAGTTTGACTTTACTCCTCATATATATGCAAAATCCTATTAAGATCGGACCACTATATCGTGTAGCTGCCATAGGAACGGTCGGTCGAAAATTAATGTTTTGTATGAAAAAACATTTTGTTTTTCAAGATATCTTGGCCAAAGTCGGCAATTATAAGTTTTAGTATGCTACTCATCTATATGCAAAATACTATTAAGATCGGAACACTATATCGTATAGCTGCCATAGGAACGATCAGTCGAAAATTAAGTTTTTATATGAAAAAACATTTGGTTTTCAAGATATCTTAACCAAACTCGGCATTTATTAGTTTTACTTTACTCTTCATATATATGCAATATCCTATTGAGATTGGACCACTATATCATATAGCTGCCGTGGAAACGATCGGTCAAAAATTAAGTTGTTGTATGAAAAAATATTCTGATTGTCTAGATATCTTGACCAAACTCGGCATTTATTAGTTTTACTTTACTCCTCATATGTATGCAAAATCCTATTAAGATCGGACCACTATATCGTATAGCTTCCATGGAAACGATCGGTCAAAAATTAAGTTGTTGTATGAAAAAATATTCTGATTTTCTAGATGTCATGACCAAACTCGGCATTTATTAGTTTTACTTTACTCCTCATATATATGCAAAATCTTATTATGATCGGAACACTATATCATACAGCTGCCTTGGAAACGATCGGTCAAAAATTAAGTTGTATGAAAAAATATTCTGATTTTCTAGATATCTTGAGCAAACTCGGCATTTATTAGTTTTACTTTACTCCTCAGATATATGCAGTAGCTTATTAAGATCGGAACACTATATCATATAGCTGCCATAGGAACGATCGGTCGAAAATTTAGGTTTTGTATTTAGCACGCAGCACAAAGGTGAAAACCAGCTGGATCGGACCACTATATCATATAGCTGGCGTGGAAACGATCGGTCAAAAATTAAGTTGTTGTATGAAAAAATATTCTGATTGTCTAGATATCTTGACCAAACTCGGCATTTATTAGTTTTACTTTACTCCTCATATATATGCAAAATCCTATTAAGATCGGACCACTATATCGTATAGCTTCCATGGAAACGATCGGTCAAAAATTAAGTTGTTGTATGAAAATATATTCTGATTTTCTAGATGTCATGACCAAACTCGGCATTTATTAGTTTTACTTTACTCCTCATATATATGCAAAAGCTTATTAAGATCGGAACACTATATCATATAGCTGCCATAGGAACGATCGGTCGAAAATTAAGGTTTTGTATGAAAAACATTTTGTTTTTGAAGATATCTTGGCCAAACTCGGCATTTATAAAATTTACTTTACTCCTCATATATATGCATAATCGTATTAAGATCGGACCACTATAACGTATAGCTGCCATAGGAACGATTGGTCGAAAATTAAATTTTTGTATGAAAAAACATTTTGTTTTTCAAGATATCTTGGCCAGAAGTTCCTTTTTATTTAGCACGCACATAGGTGAAAACCAACTGGATCGGACCACTATATCATATAGCTGCCATAAGAGCGATCAGTCGAAAATTAAGTTTTTATATGAAAAAACATTTGGTTTTCAAGATATCTTGACCAAACTCGGCATTTATTAGTTTTACTTTACTCTTCATATATATGCAATATCCTATTGAGATCGGACCACTATATCATATAGCTGCAGTGGAAACCATCGGTCAAAAATTAAGTTGTTGTATGAAAAAATATTCTGATTTTCTAGATATCTTGACCAAACTCGGCATTTATTAGTTTTACTTTACTGCTCATATATACGGCAAATCCAATTAAGATCGGACCACTATATCGTATAGCTGCCATAGAAACGATTGGTCGAAAATTAAGTTTTTGTATGAAAAAACATTTTGTTTTTTAAGATATCTTGACCAAAGTCGGCATTTATACGTTTTAGTATGCTACTCATATATATGCAAAATACTATTAAGATCGGAACACTATTCATATAGCTGCCATAGGAACGATCGATCGAAAATTAAGTTTTTGTATAAAAAAACATTTTGTTTTTCAAGATATCTTGCCAGAAGTCCCTTTTCATTTAGCACGCAGCACTTATGTGAAAACCAGCTGGACAGACCACTGTATCATATAGATGCCATAGGAACGATCGGTCGAAAATTAAGGTTTTGTATAAAAAAAACATTTTGTTTTTGAAGATATCTTGACCAAACTCGGCATTTATAAGATTTACTTAACTCCTCATATATATGCAAAATCCTATTAAGATCGGACCACTATATCATATAGCTGCCATAGGAACGATCGGTCGAAAATTAACTCGGCATTTATTAGTTTTACTTTACTTAACGATCGGTCGAAAATTAAGGTCTTGTATGAAAAAACATTTTGTTTTTCAAGATATCTTGACCAAATTCGGCATTTATTAGTTTTACTTTACTCCTCATATATATGCAAAATGCTATTAAGATCGGACCACTATATCGTTTAGCTGACATATGAACGATCGGTGGAAAATGAAATTGATGTATGAAAAAACATATTATTTTTCAAAATATCTTGGCTAAACTCGGCATTTATTAGTTTTACTTTACTCCTCATATATACGCCAAATCCAATTAAGATCGGACCACTATATCGTATAGCTGCCATAGAAACGATCGGTCGAAAATTAAGGTTTTGTATGAAAAAACATTTTGTTTTCAAAATATCTTGACCAACCTCGGCATTTATTAGTTTTACTTTACTTAACGATCGGTCGAAAATTAAGGTTTTATATGAAAAAACATTTTGTTTTTCAAGATATCATGACCAAACTCGGCATTTTATTGTTTTACTGTACCACTTATATATATGCAAAATCCTATTGAGATCAGACCACTATATCATATAGCTGCCATAGAAACGATCGGTTAAAATTAAGTTGTATGAAAAAATATTCTATTTTCAAGATATCTTGACCAAACTCGGCATTTATTAGTTTTACTTTATTCCTCATATATATGCAAAATCCTATTAAGATCGGACACTATATCGTGTAGCTGCCATAGGAACGATCGGTCGAAAATTAAGTTTTTGTATGAAAAAACATTTTGTTTTTCAAGATATCTTGGCTAGAAGTCCCTTTTTATATGGCACGCAGCACATAGGTGAAAAACCACCTGGATCGGACCACTATATCATATAGCTGCCATAGGAACGATCGGTCGAAAATTAAATTTTTGTGTGAAAAAAAATATTGTTTATCAAGATATCTTGACCAAACTCGGCATTTATTAGTTTTACTTTACTCCTTATAGATATGCAAAATCCTATTGAGATCGGACCACTATATCGTATAGCTGCCATAGGAACGATCAGTCGAAAATTAAGTTTTTATATGAAAAAACATTTGGTTTTCAAGATATCTTGACCAAACTCGGCATTTATTAGTTTTACTTTACTCCTCATATATATGCAAAATCCTATTAAGATCGGACCACTATATCGTATAGCTGCCATAGAAACGATTGGTCGAAAATTAAGTTTTTGTATGAAAAAACATTTTGTTTTTTAAGATATCTTGACCAAAGTCGGCATTTATACGTTTTAGTATGCTACTCATATATTTGCAAAATACTATTAAGATCGGAACACTATTCATATAGCTGCCATAGGAACGATCGGTCGAAAATTAAGTTTTTGTATAAAAAAACATTTTGTTTTTCAAGATATCTTGCCAGAAGTCCCTTTTTATTTAGCACTCAGCACTTATGTGAAAACCAGCTGGATCAGACCACTGTATCATATAGATGCCATAGGAACGATTGGTCGAAAATTAAGGTTTTGTATAAAAAAACATTTTGTTTTTCAAGATATCTTGACCAAACTCGGCATTTAAAAGATTTACTGTACTCCTCATATATATACAAAATCCTATTAAAATCGGACCACTATATCATATAGCTGCCATAGGAACGATCGGTCGAAAATTAACTCGGCATTTATTAGTTTTACTTTACTTAACGATCGGTCGAAAATTAAGGTTTTGTATGAAAAAACATTTTGTTTTTCAAGATATCTTGACCAAACTCGGCATTTATTTGTTTTACTGTACTCCTTATATATATGCAAAATCCTATTGAGTTCGGACCACTATATCATATAGCTGCCATAGAAACGATCGGTCAAAAATTAAGTTGTTGTATGAAAAAATATTCTATTTTCAAGATATCTTGACCAAACTCGGCATTTATTAGTTTTACTTTACTCCTCATATATATGCAAAATCCTATTAAGATCGGACCACTATATCGTGTAGCTGCCATAGGAACGATCGGTCGAAAATTAAGTTTTTGTATGAAAAAACATTTTGTTTTTCAAGATATCTTGGCCAGAAGTCCATTTTTATTTGGCACGCAGCACATAGGTGAAAACCACCTGGATCGGACCACTATTTCATATAGCTGCCATAGGAACGATCGGTCGAAAATTAAATTTTTGTGTGAAAAACATATTGTTTATCAAGATATCTTGACCAAACTCGGCAATTATTAGTTTTACTTTACTCCTCAGATATATGCAAAAGCTTATTAAGATCGGATCACTATATCATATAGCTGCCATAGGAACGATGGGTCGAAAATTAATGTTTTGTATGAAAAACATTTTGTTTTTGAAGATATCTTGGCCAAACTAGTTTGACTTTACTCCTCATATATATGCAAAATCCTATTAAGATCGGACCACTATATCGTGTAGCTGCCATAGGAACGGTCGGTCGAAAATTAATGTTTTGTATGAAAAACATTTTGTTTTTCAAGATATCTTGGCCAAAGTCGGCAATTATAAGTTTTAGTATGCTACTCATCTATATGCAAAATACTATTAAGATCGGAACACTATATCGTATAGCTGCCATAGGAACGATCAGTCGAAAATTAAGTTTTTATATGAAAAAACATTTGGTTTTCAAGATATCTTAACCAAACTCGGCATTTATTAGTTTTACTTTACTCTCCATATATATGCAATATCCTATTGAGATCGGACCACTATATCATATAGCTGCCGTGGAAACGATCGGTCAAAAATTAAGTTGTTGTATGAAAAAATATTCTGAATGTCTAGATATCTTGACCAAACTCGGCATTTATTAGTTTTACTTTACTCCTCATATATATGCAAAATCCTATTAAGATCGGACCACTATATCGTATAGCTTCCATGGAAATGATCGGTCAAAAATTAAGTTGTTGTATGAAAAAATATTCTGATTTTCTAGATGTCATGACCAAACTCGGCATTTATTAGTTTTACTTTACTCCTCATATATATGCAAAAGCTTATTAAGATCGGAACACTATATCATATAGCTGCCATAGGAACGATCGGTCGAAAATTAAGGTTTTGTATGAAAAACATTTTGTTTTTGAAGATATCTTGGCCAAACTCGGCATTTATAAAATTTACTTTACTCCTCATATATATGCATAATCGTATTAAGATCGGACCACTATAACGTATAGCTGCCATAGGAACCATTGGTCGAAAATTAAGTTTTTGTATGAAAAAACATTTTGTTTTTCAAGATATCTTGGCCAGAAGTTCCTTTTTATTTAGCACGCACATAGGTGAAAACCAACTGGATCGGACCACTATATCATATAGCTGCCATAAGAGCGATCAGTCGAAAATTAATTTTTTATATGAAAAACATTTGGTTTTCAAGATATCTTGACCAAACTCGGCATTTATTAGTTTTACTTTACTCTTCATATATATGCAATATCCTATTGAGATCGGACCACTATATCATATAGCTGCTGTGGAAACGATCGGTCAAAAATTAAGTTGTTGTATGAAAATATATTCTGATTTTCTAGATATCTTGACCAAACTCGGCATTTATTAGTTTTACTTTACTCCTCATATATACGGCAAATCCAATTAAGATCGGACCACTATATCGTATAGCTGCCATAGAAACGATTGGTCGAAAATTAAGTTTTTGTATGAAAAAACATTTTGTTTTTTAAGATATCTTGACCAAAGTCGGCATTTATACGTTTTAGTATGCTACTCATATATATGCAAAATACTATTAAGATCGGAACACTATTCATATAGCTGCCATAGGAACGATCGATCGAAAATTAAGTTTTTGTATAAAAAAACATTTTGTTTTTCAAGATATCTTGCCAGAAGTCCCTTTTCATTTAGCACGCATCACTTATGTGAAAACCAGCTGGATCAGACCACTGTATCATATAGATGCCATAGGAACGATCGGTCGAAAATTAAGGTTTTGTATAAAAAAAACATTTTGTTTTTGAAGATATCTTGACCAAACTCGGCATTTATAAGATTTACTTAACTCCTCATATATATGCAAAATGCTATTAAGATCGGACCACTATATCATATAGCTGCCATAGGAACGATCGGTCGAAAATTAACTCGGCATTTATTAGTTTTACTTTACTTAACGATCGGTCGAAAATTAAGTTCTTGTATGAAAAAACATTTTGTTTTTCAAGATATCTTGACCAAATTCGGCATTTATTAGTTTTACTTTACTCCTCATATATATGCAAAATCCTATTAAGATCGGACCACTATATCGTTTAGCTGACATATGAACGATCGGTGGAAAATGAAATTGATGTATGAAAAAACATATTATTTTTCAAAATATCTTGGCTAAACTCGGCATTTATTAGTTTTACTTTACTCCTCATATATACGCCAAATCCAATTAAGATCGGACCACTATATCGTATAGCTGCCATAGAAACGATCGGTCGAAAATTAAGGTTTTGTATGAAAAAACATTTTGTTTTCAAAATATCTTGACCAAACTCGGCATTTATTAGTTTTACTTTACTTAACGATCGGTCGAAAATTAAGGTTTTGTATGAAAAAACATTTTGTTTTTCAAGATATCTTGGCCAGAAGTCCCTTTTTATTTGGCACGCAGCACATAGGTTAAAACCACCTGGATCGGACCACTATTTCATATAGTTGCCATAGGAACGATCGGTCGAAAATTAAATTTTTGTGTGAAAAACATATTGTTTATCAAGATATCTTGACCAAACTCGGCATTTATTAGTTTTTTTTTACTTTACTCCTCATATATATGCATAATCCTATTAAGATCGGACCACTATATCATATAGCTGCCATTGGAACGATCGCTCGAAATTAAGTTTTTGTATGAAAAAACATTTTGGTTTTCAAGATATCTTGGCCAGAAGTCCCTTTTTATTTACCACGCAGCACAAAGGTGACAACCAGCTGGATCGGACCACTACATCATATAGCTGCCATAGGAACGATCGGTCGAAAATTAAGTTTTTGTATGAAAAAATATGTTGTTTTTCAAGACATCTTGACCAAACTCGGCATTTATCAAAATTAACTTTACTCCTCATATATATACATAATCCTATTAAGATCGAACCACTATATCGTAGGAACGATTGGTCGAAAATTAAGTTTTTGCATGAAAAAACATTTTATTTTTTAAGATATCTTGACCAAAGTCGGCATTTATACGTTTTAGTATGCTACTCATATATATGCAAAATACTGTTAGGATCGGAACACTATTCATATAGCTGCCATAGGAACGATCGGTCGAAAATTAAGTTTTTGTATAAAAAAACATTTTGTTTTTCAAGATATCTTGCCAGAAGTCCCTTTTTATTTAGCACGCAGCACTTATGTGAAAACCAGCTGGATCAGACCACTGTATCATATAGTCGAAAATTAAGGTTTTGTTTAAAAAAACATTTTGTTTTTCAAGATATCTTGACCAAACTCGGCATTTATTAGTTTTACTTTACTCCTCTTATATATGCAAAATCCTATTAAGATCGGGCCACTATATCGTTTAGCTGCCATATGAACGATCGGTCGAAAATTAAGGTCTTGTATGAAAAAACATTTTGTTTTTCAAGATATCCTGACCAAACTCGGCATTTATTAGTTTTACTTTACTCCTCATATATATGCAAAATCCTATTAAGATCGGACCACTATATCGTTTAGCTTTACGTTACTTAACGATCGGTCGAAAATTAAGGTCTTGTATGAAAAAACATTTTGTTTTTCAAGATATCCTGACCAAACTCGGCATTTATCAGTTTTACTTTACTCCTCATATATATGCAAAATCCTATTAAGATCGGACCACTATATCGTTTAGCTGCCATACGAACGATCGGTGGAAAATGAAATTGATGTATGAAAAAACATATTGTTTTTCAAAATATCTTGGCCAAACTCGGCATTTATTAGTTTTACTTTACTCCTCATATATACGCTAAATCCAATTAAGATCGGACAACTATATTGTATAGCTGCCATAGGAACGATCGGTCGAATATTCAGGTTTTGTATGAAAAAACATTTTGTTTTCAAGATATCTTGACCAAACTCGGCTTTTATTAGTTTTACTTTACTTAACGATCGGTCGAAAATTAAGGTTTTGTATGAAAAAACATTTTGTTTTTCAAGATATCTTGACCAAACTCGGCATTTATTTGTTTTACTGTACTCCTTATATATATGCAAAATCCTATTGAGATCGGACCACTATATCATATAGCAGCCATAGAAACGATCGGTCAAAAATTAAGTTGTTGTATGAAAAAATATTCTATTTTCAAGATATCTTGACCAAACTCGGCATTTATTAGTTTTACTTTACTCCTCATATATATGCAAAATCCTATTAAGATCGGACCACTATATCGTGTAGCTGCCGTAGGAACGATCGGTCGAAAATTAAGTTTTTGTATGAAAAAACATTTTGTTTTTCAAGATATCTTGGCCAGAAGTCCCTTTTTTTTTGGCACGCAGCACATAGGTGAAAACCACCTGGACCGGACCACTATATCGTGTAGCTGCCATAGGAACGATCGGTCGAAAATTAAGTTTTTGTATGAAAAAACATTTTGTTTTTCAAGATATTTTGGCCAAACTCGGCATTTATTAGTTTTACTTTACTCCTCATATATACGCTAAATCCAATTAAGATCGGACCACTATATCGTATAGCTGCCATAGGAACGATCCGTCGAAAATTAAGTTTTTTTATGACAAAACATTTTGTTTTCAAGATATCTTGACCAAACACGGCATTTATAAGATTAACTTTACTCCTCATATATATGCATAATCCTATTAAGATCGGACCACTATATCAGATAGCTGCCATTGGAACGATCGCTCGAAAACTAAGTTTTTGTATGAAAAAACATTTTGTTTTTCAAGATATCCTGGCCAGAAGTCCCTTTTTATTTTGCACGCAGCACAAAGGTGAAAACCAGCTGGATCGGACCACTACATCATATAGCTGCCATACGAACGATCGGTCGAAAATTAAGTTTTTGTATGAAAAAACATTTTGTTTTTCAAGACATCTTGACCAAACTCGGCATTTATAAGTGTTGGTTATATAATGTTTTTAAAGTGGAACTAAACAGGAAACTGAACCGGATTAATAGGCTTTTCTTTTTATTACGCATCTGTACGTCTACATTGTTCGGCAGTTCATAAGCGACAGACCAATGGTATACTTAAGAATAAGAATAAGCACAAAGCAAAACAAAAGACTTAAGTGTGACCAGGATTCAAATATTAGTTGTTGCCGAAAAACTTATGCATATTTCAATACTCCTTCTCAACAATTACATACTTGAAAACTTATTAATAACAATTCATTTCATTAATACATTTTACATGCTTGTTCTCTTGCAAATTTTTAGTTAGTACATCGGCAATCATATCATTAGTACCTATATATTTAACATCTATTTCGTTCTTAGAATATAGCTCGCGTACATGGTGAAACTTTATGTCGATGTGCTTACTACGTTTATGTAAAATTGGATTTTTAGCTAAGCACTGTGCGCTTTGATTATCGCAATACAATAAAATAGGCTTGGTTTCAATAAATTCCATTTCATGCAACAGTTTTTTAATATATGTTGCTTCCCTTGCTGCGGTAGATAAGGCAATATATTCGGCTTCAGTGCTGCTTAACGCCACCAGACTTTGTTTCTTCGATTCCCACGAAATCGCGCTGCCTGCACCAATGAAGACATATCCACTATATGATTTCCGATCTGCAGCATCGTTCGCCCAGTCTGCGTCGACGTATCCATAGATCTGCTTGCCAGTATCCTGATAATGAAGTCTCATATTAGCCGTGCCTTTTAAATACCTTATCACACGCTTCGCTGCAACTTCATGCTCCTTGTGAGGGCTGGTATTTCGTTGTGCCAGTTTCGCTACCGAATGTAGTATGTCCGGCCTGGTTGTTATGGCTAAATACATCAAAGAACCTATCAATGATTGGTAGCTCTTTTCATTAACCATCTCGCAGTTGACGTCATCACATTTGACTTGGTGACCTGCATCCAGTGGTGTAGCTACAGGCCTACACGTTGACATGCCCCAAGTATGTAGCATTTGTTCCACATACTGCTTGTGGCCGATTGTTATGCTTCCAGTCTCCCCTTCGCGCTCAATTTCTATGCCCAAGAAATGGTTGAGCTGGCCGCCATCAACAATGTCGAATTCCCTGGCAATGGACGCTTTGATTTTCAACAATTCGTCTTTATTTGAGCTGGCAAGTAAAATATCATCAACATAAACTGCAATTATATTAATTTTACCTTGCCCATTGCGTATATATACACAGGGCTCGCTGACACATGGAGTAAAACCCAGTTTTTTCAAGACTGCGTCCAGTCTACTGTTCCACTCTCTACCGCTTTGCTTTAGCCCATAGAGAGATTTTTTTAGTTTCAAGACTTTATCAGGGAATTCATCGCTTACGAATCCGTCCGTTTCATATAAACTTCCTCTGAAAGCTCACTATTCAGGTAGGCAGTAGACACGTCCATCTGATGCACAAACAACTTATGTTCGACTGCCAATGCCATAATCATTCGTACAGACGAGTATCTCACAACTGGAGAGAACGTCTCAAAGAAATCAACGCCATATCGCTGCGCACATCCTTTGGCAACTAATCTTGACTTAAAGCGCTCTACATAGCCATCCTTGTCAACTTTTATGCCAAAGACCCATTTGCAGCCTATCGCTTTCTTATTCGCTGGCAATTCCACAAGCTCCCAAGTCTTATTGTCTTCAAGTGCTTTTATCTCCTTCTGAATCGATGCTGACCATTCTTGGCTCATTTCTGACTCATTTGCTTCGCTTAAATTTTCAGGAATGACGATTTCCTCTGCCTTCAGCATATTCAGACAGTTATACTGCTTGCGGGGTCTACATGGTTTTCCAGTTTTTATCTTTCGTGGACGCCCTGGACCACGAGCTTCACAGTTTACGGGCGGTTCTGCATCATCACTTTTTCACTCTCATACTCGTCAGTATCTTCCCTTTCAGTATGTTGCCCTCCGATTTCAATCTCTGCCTGTGTCTGCAGGACATTCTCAGCCTCAGCCTGCTGATTTACTGTTGCACAATCATCAAACAGCACTGTTTCTTTTTTATCGCTTGCAGATCCACCTAAATTATTTTCTATAAAAATAACTTCTCTGCTTTCGACAACTTTCTTCGACTCTGGACAAAATAGGCGATATGCTTTTGCTGCCATCGAATAGCCAACCATTACATATTCGATTCCCTTTGGACTAAACTTATTTCTGTGCCCTTTCTTTAAGACAATTGCTTTTGAGCCGAAAACCTTCAAATGCGATACAGACGGTTTCTTGCCAGTCCAAACCTCGAATGGTGTTTTGTTAGCCAATGTCTTGGTTTCTGACCTGTTGCGTAAGTATACTGCAGTCCATACTGCCTCACCCCATAGTGTTTCATCTACGCCCGAGTGTACTAGCATACTTCTGGCCATCTCTACCAGTGTGCGATTTGCTCGCTCAGCAACTCCATTTTGCTGCGGAGTATAGGGTACTGTCAGTTGTCTTTTAATTCCGTGTTCCGACAAGAATTTTTCAAATTCATGACTAACATACTCGCGCCCGTTATCGCTTCGAATTGATTTTACCTTTTTGCCGCATTGTCTCTCGGCAAACAAAACAAAGTCCTTAAACGCGCTTAATATTTGGTCGCGAGACTTCAAAAAATACACAACTGTGTGACGTGAGTAATCGTCAATAAATGTTGCAAAGTATCGTGCGCCCCCGGCAGACGGTTTGCTAATTGGTCCACAAATGTCAGTGTGAATCAAACTCAATAATTGAGTCGCACGATTTTCAGAAGCTTTTGGAAATGGTTTTACACTTATTTTACTTTTTGCACAGGTTTCACACAAATCGTTTTTTATTTCAAAATTTTTATTGATTGATTTTAAGCCATGCACCATCTCACCACTTGCCATTTTCCTTAAACTGGCCAGATTTAAGTGTCCAAATCGATAATGCCATTTCCATAACTCAGTGCTGCTTGCCTTAGAGTACATACACTGTTTCATTTTAACATCAATGGTGAACAAATCACCTCTCTTGTATGCTCTCAGTATATTCACATTATCTCTGTCTTTTATCACTGCTCTGTCTTTATCAAAAGTAACTCTGTATCCTTTTTCTACAGCTTTTGATACCGATATGAAGTTTGCTTGCAACTCATTAACAAACAACACATTTTGCAGTTCAAGATAAAAATTTCCGACAGTAATACATACAGTACCAATGCCGTCGGCAACTATAAAATTTTCTCCTGCAAGCAATATTTTCTCTTTGTGCTCTCTAATATCTACAAACCATGACCTATCACAACACATGTGAGCAGTGGCGCCACTATCCAGACACCACGTCGATTTTGTCAAGTTGTCGCTTTTCTGCACATTCGCAAGTATGGCTAACGATCGCCTTATTTCAGCGTTTCTCTCTTTGCCTTCTTTACTTTTCTCGTTTTCCTTGCACTCAGCAATAAAATAACCTTCGCGGCCGCATCTATAACATTTTTTATTCCTTTTCGGATCTGTTTTCTGATGCGCATTTTTTGTACGCGACACAAATGCTTGCTGTATGCCATTACCCACTTCTTCGTTGTTTGCTTGTTGTCTTTGTCCTTCTTCAATAATTTTGATTTTCAAATCAGACAAGGACGGCAACTGTTCACGCGTTTCGATCGCTACAACAAAGTTTTCGAACTTTTTTCCTAATCCCGTTAACAGCAAAATTGTGAGCATGTCTTCATTTATATTCATTTCGATTTCTTTTAATTTTTCAACTATGTTGGAAAACTCATTTATATAGTTTTGCACACTTGCACCTTCTGGCATACTCAATCGAAGCAAACTTTTAAATAACGCAATTTTTCTTGCTGGCCCGCGCGGTTGATACACACTTATTAGCTTCTCCCATGCTTCTTTAGACGACACGCAATTTTTTATGAAATTAATCTGCGACGCTTTAACAGCCAGCAATATGTTTGCTAGTGCCTTTTCGTCCCGTGTATCAAACTGAGCCTTCTGTTCTTCGCTGTCACCTTCATTTTTAACGATTCTTCCGCATACTATCGGCCATAGATCATTTTGTACCAATATGCTTTTCATTTGCACTGACCACACCGCGTATTTTCGTCATCCAACTTTTCGATGGAATATAACCCTTGTCCACTCATGTTTATAATTTTTTTCGTATAATCACACACAGTAATTAAGGTTAATCGCACAATTTCGTGTTTAGAGCCCTGGGCCCATAACCTGTTGGTTATATAATGTTTTTAAAGTGGAACTAAACAGGAAACTGAACCGGATTAATAGGCTTTTCTTTTTATTACGCATCTGTACGTCTACATTGTTCGGCAGTTCATAAGCGACAGACCAATGGTATACTTAAGAATAAGAATAAGCACAAAGCAAAACAAAAGACTTAAGTGTGACCAGGATTCAAATATTAGTTGTTGCCGAAAAACTTATGCATATTTCAATAATAAGATTTACTTTACTCCTCATTTATATACATAATCCTATTAACATCGAACCACTATATCGTATAGCTGCCAAAGGAACGATTGGTCGAAAATTACGTTTTTGCATGAAAAAACATTTTATTTTTAAGATATCTTGACCAAAGTCGGCATTTATAAGTTTTAGTATGCTACTCATATATATGCAAAATACTATTAAGATCGGAACACTATATCATATAGCTGCCATAGGAACGATCGGTCGAAAATTAAGTTTTTGTATAAAAGAACATTTTGTTTTTCAGGATATCTTGGCCAAACTCGGCATTTATTAGTTTTACTTTACTCCTCATATATACGCTAAATCCAATTAAGATCGAAAATTAGGTTTTTTTATGACAAAACATTTTGTTTTCAAGATATCTTGACCAAACTCGGCATTTATTAGTTTTACTTTACTCCTCATATATATGCAAAAGACTATTAAGATCGGAACACTATATCATATAGCTGCCATAGGAACGATCGGTCGAAAATTAAGGTTTTGTATGAAAAAACATTTTTTTTTAAGATATCTTGACCGAACTCGGCATTTATTAGTTTTACCTTACTCCTCATATATATGCAAAATCCTATTAAGATCGGACCACTATATCGTATAGCTGCCATAGAAACGATTGGTCGAAAATTAAGTTTTTTTATGAAAAAACATTTTGTTTTTTAAGATATCTTGACCAAAGTCGGCATTTATACGTTTCAGTATGCTACTCATATATATGCAAAACACTATTCATATAGCTGCCATAGGAACGATCGGTCGAAAATTAAGTTTTTGTATGAAAAAACATTTTGTTTTTCAAGATATCTTGCCAGAAGTCCCTTTTCATTTAGCACGCAGCACTTATGTGAAACCAGCTGGATCAGACCACTGTATCATATAGATGCCATAGGAACGATCGGTCGAAAATTAACTCGGCATTTATTAGTTTTACTTTACTTAACGATCGGTCGAAAATTAGGTCTTGCATGAAAAAACATTTTATTTTTTAAGATATCTTGACCAAAGTCGGCATTTATAAGTTTTAGTATGCTACTCATATATATGCAAAATACTATTAAGATCGGAACACTATATCATATAGCTGCCATAGGAACGATCGGTCGAAAATTAAGTTTTTGTATAAAAGAACATTTTGTTTTTCAGGATATCTTGGCCAAACTCGGCATTTATTAGTTTTACTTTACTCCTCATATATACGCTAAATCCAATTAAGATCGAAAATTAGGTTTTTTTATGACAAAACATTTTGTTTTCAAGATATCTTGACCAAACTCGGCATTTATTTTTTACTTTACTCCTCATATATATGCAAAAGACTATTAAGATCGGAACACTATATCATATAGCTGCCATAGGAACGATCGGTCGAAAATTAAGGTTTTGTATGAAAAAACATTTTTTTTTTAAGATATCTTGACCGAACTCGGCATTTATTAGTTTTACCTTACTCCTCATATATATGCATAATCCTATTAAGATCGGACCACTATATCATATAGCTGCCATTGGAACGATCGCTCGAAAATTAAGTTTTTGTATGAAAAACATTTTGTTTTTTAAGATATCTTGACCAAAGTCGGCATTTATACGTTTCAGTATGCTACTCATATATATGCAAAACACTATTCATATAGCTGCCATAGGAACGATCGGTCGAAAATTAAGTTTTTGTATGAAAAAACATTTTGTTTTTCAAGATATCTTGCCAGAAGTCCCTTTTCATTTAGCACGCAGCACTTATGTGAAAACCAGCTGGATCAGACCACTGTATCATATAGATGCCATAGGAACGATCGGTCGAAAATTAACTCGGCATTTATTAGTTTTACTTTACTTAACGATCGGTCGAAAATTAAGGTCTTGTATGAAAAAACATTTTGTTTTTCAGGATATCTTGACCAAACTCGGCATTTATTCGTTTTACTTTACTCCTCATATATATGCAAAATCCTATTAAGATCGGACCACTATATCGTATAGTTGCCAAAGGAACGATCCGTCGAAAATTGAGTTTTTTTATGACAAAACATATTGTTTATCAAGATATCTTGACCAAACTCGGAATTTATTAGTTTTACTTTACTCCTCATATATATGCATAATCCTATTAAGATCGGACCACTATATCATATAGCTGCCATTGGAACGATCGCTCGAAAATTAAGTTTTTGTATGAAAAAACATTTTGGTTTTCAAGATATCTTGGCCAGAAGTCCCTTTTTATTTACCACGCAGCACAAAGGTGACAACCAGCTGGATCGGACCACTGCATCATATAGCTGCCATAGGAACGATCGGTCGAAAATTAAGTTTTTGTATGAAAAAATATGTTGTTTTTCAAGACATCTTGACCAAATTCGGCATTTATCAGATTAACTTTACTCCTCATATATATACATAATCCTATTAAGATCGAACCACTATATCGTATGGCTGCCATAGGAACGATTGGTCGAAAATTAAGTTTTTGCATGAAAAAACATTTTATTTTTTAAGATATCTTGACCAAAGTCGGCATTTATACGTTTTAGTATGCTACTCATATATATGCAAAATACTATTAAGATCGGAAGACTATATCATATAGCTGCCATAGGAACGATCGGTCGAAAATTAGGTTTTTGTATAAAAAACATTTTGTTTTTTAAGATATCTTGACCAAAGTCGGCATTTATACGTTTTAGTATGCTACTCATATATATGCAAAATACTGTTAGGATCGGAACACTATTCATATAGCTGCCATAGGAACGATCGGTCGAAAATTAAGTTTTTGTATAAAAAAACATTTTGTTTTTCAAGATATCTTGCCAGAAGTCCCTTTTTATTTAGCACGCAGCACTTATGTGAAAACCAGCTGGATCAGACCACTGTATCATATAGTCGAAAATTAAGGTTTGTTTAAAAAAACATTTTGTTTTTCAAGATATCTTAACCAAACTCGGCATTTATTAGTTTTACTTTACTCCTCATATATATGCAAAATCCTATTGAGATCGGGCCACTATATCGTTTAGCTGCCATATGAACGATCGGTTGAAAATTAAGGTCTTGTATGAAAAAACATTTTGTTTTTCAAGATATCCTGACCAAACTCGGCATTTATTAGTTTTACTTTACTCCTCATATATATGCAAAATCCTATTAAGATCGGACCACTATATCGTTTAGCTTTACTTTACTTAACGATCGGTCGAAAATTAAGGTCTTGTATGAAAAAAACATTTGTTTTTTAAGATATCCTGACCAAACTCGGCATTTATCAGTTTTACTTTACTCCTCATATATATGCAAAATCCTATTAAGATCGGACCACTATATCGTTTAGCTGCCATACGAACGATCGGAGGAAAATGAAATTGATGTATGAAAAAACATATTGTTTTTCAAAATATCTTGGCCAAACTCGGCATTTATTAGTTTTACTTTACTCCTCATATATACGCTAAATCCAATTAAGATCGGACCACTATATTGTATAGCTGCCATAGGAACGATCGGTCGAATATTAAGGTTTTGTATGAAAAAACATTTTGTTTTCAAGATATCTTGACCAAACTCGGCTTTTATTAGTTTTACTTTACTTAACGATCGGTCGAAAATTAAGGTTTTGTATGAAAAAACATTTTGTTTTTCAAGATATCTTGACCAAACTCGGCATTTATTTGTTTTACTGTACTCCTTATATATATGCAAAATCCTATTGAGATCGGACCACTATATCATATAGCAGCCATAGAAACGATCGGTCAAAAATTAAGTTGTTGTATGAAAAAATATTCTATTTTCAAGATATCTTGACCAAACTCGGCATTTATTAGTTTTACTTTACTCCTCATGTATATGCAAAATCCTATTAAGATCGGACCACTATATCATATAGCTGCCATTGGAACGATCGCTCGAAAATTAAGTTTTTGTATGAAAAAACATTTTGTTTTTCAAGATATCTTGGCCAGAAGTCCCTTTTTTTTGGCACGCAGCACATAGGTGAAAACCACCTGGATCGGACCACTATATCATATAGCTGCCATAGGAACGATCGGTCGAAAATTAAATTTTTGTGTGAAAAACATATTGTTTATCAAGATATCTTGACCAAACTCGGCATTTATTAGTTTTACTTTACTCCTCATATATATGCATAATCCTATTAAGATCGGACCACTATATCATATAGCTGCCATTGGAACGATCGCTCGAAAATTAAGTTTTTGTATGAAAAAACATTTTGTTTTTCAAGATATCTTGGCCAGAAGTCCCTTTTTATTTAGCACGCAACACAAAGGTGAAAACCAGCTGGATCGGACCACTACATCATATAGCTGCCATACGAACAATCGGTCGAAAATTAAGTTTTTGTATGAAAAACATTTTGTTTTTCAAGACATCTTGACCAAACTCGGCATTTATAAGATTAACTTTACTCCTCATATATACATAATCCTATTAAGATCGAACCACTATATCGTATAGCTGCCAAAGGAACGATTGGTCGAAAATTACGTTTTTGCATGAAAAAACATTTTATTTTTTAAGATATCTTGACCAAAGTCGGCATTTATAAGTTTTAGTATGCTACTCATATATATGCAAAATACTATTAAGATCGGAACACTATATCATATAGCTGCCATAGGAACAATCTGTCGAAAATTAAGTTTTTGTATAAAAAACATTTTGTTTTTCAAGATATCTTGCCAGAAGTCCCTTTTTATTTAGCACGCAGCACTTATGTGAAACCCAGCTGGATCAGACCACTGTATCATATAGATGCCATAGGAACGATAGGTCGAAAATTAAGGTTTTGTATAAAAAAAACATTTTGTTTTTCAAGATATCTTGACCAAACTCGGCATTTATAAGATTTACTTAACTCCTCATATATATACAAAATCCTATTAAGATCGGACCACTATATCATATAGCTGCCATAGCAACGATCGGTCGAAAATTAACTCGGCATTTATTAGTTTTACTTTACTTAACGATCGGTCGAAAATTAAGGTCTTGTATGAAAAAACATTTTATTTTTCAGGATATCTTGACCAAACTCGGCATTTATTAGTTTTACTTTACTCCTCATATATATGCAAAATACTATTAAGATCGGAACACTATATCATATAGCTGCCATAGGAATGATCGGTCGAAAATTAAGGTTTTGTATGAAAAAACATTTTGTTTTTCAAGATATCTTGCCAGAAGTCCCTTTTATTTAGCACGCAGCACTTATGTGAAAACCAGCTGGATCAGACCACTATATCGTATAGCTGCCATAGAAACGATTGGTCGAAAATTAAGTTTTTGTATGAAAAAACATTTTGTTTTTAAGATATCTTGACCAAAGTCGGCATTTATACGTTTTAGTATGCTACTCATATATATGCAAATACTATTAAGATCGGAACACTATTCATATAGCTGCCATAGGAACGATCGGTCGAAAATTAAGTTTTTGTATAAAAAAACATTTTGTTTTTCAAGATATCTTGCCAGAAGTCCCTTTTTATTTAGCACGCTGCACTTATGTGAAAACCAGCTGGATCAGACCACTGTATCATATAGAAACCATAGGAACGATAGGTCGAAAATTAAGGTTTTGTATAAAAAAAAAACATTTTGTTTTTCAAGATATCTTGACCAAACTCGGCATTTATAAGATTTACTTTACTCCTCATATATATACAAAATCCTATTAAGATCGGACCACTATATTATATAGCTGCCATAGCAACGATCGGTCGAAAATGAACTCGGCATTTATTAGTTTTACTTTACTTAACGATCGGTCGAAAAAATATTCTATTTTCAAGATATCTTGACCGAACTCGGCATTTATTAGTTATACTTTACTCCTCATATATATGCAAAATCCTATTAAGATCGGACCACTATATCGTGTAGCTGCCATAGGAACGATCGGTCGAAAATTAAGTTTTTGTATGAAAAAGCATTTTGTTTTTCAAGATATCTTGGCCAGAAGTCCCTTTTATTGGCACGCAGCACATAGGTGAAAACCACCTGGATCGGACCACTATATCATATAGCTGCCATAGGAACGATCGGTCGAAAATTAAATTTTGTGTGAAAAACATTTTGTTTATCAAGATATCTTGACCAAACTCGGCTTTTATTAGTTTTACTTTACTCCTCATATATATTAATAATCCTATTAAGATCGGACCACTATATCATATAGCTGCCATTGGAACGATCGCTCGAAAATTAAGTTTTTGTATGAAAAAACATTTTATTTTTTAAGATATCTTGACCAAAGTCGGCATATATTAGTTTTACTTTACTCCTCATATATACGCTAAATCCAATTAAGATCGGACCACTATATCGTATAGCTGCCATAGGAACGATCCGTCGAAAATTGAGTTTTTTTATGACAAAACATTTTGTTTTCAAGATATCTTGACCAAACTCGGCATTTATTAGTTTTACTTTACTCCTCATATATAAGCAAAATACTATTAAGATCGGACCACTATATCGTATAGCTGCCATAGGAACGATCCGTCGAAAATTGAGTTTTTTTATGACAAAACATTTTGTTTTCAAGATATCTTGACCAAACTCGGCATTTATTAGTTTTACTTTACTCCTCATATATTTGCAAAATACTATTAAGATCGGAACACTATATCATATAGCTGCCATAGGAACGATCGGTCGAAAATTAAGGTTTTGTATGAAAAAACATTTTGTTTTTCAAGATATCTTGACCGAACTCGGCATTTATTAGGTTTACCTTACTCCTCATATATACGCTAAATCCAATTAAGATCGGACCACTATATCGTATAGCTGCCATAGGAACGATTGGTCGAAAATACGTTTTTGCATGAAAAAACATTTTATTTTTTAAGATATCTTGACCAAAGTCGGCATTTATAAGTTTTAGTATGCTACTCATATATATGCAAAATACTATTAAGATCGGAACACTATATCATATAGCTGCCATAGGAACGATCGGTCGAAAATTAAGTTGTTGTATGAAAAAAAAATTTTGTTTTTCAAGATATCTTGTCCAAACTCGGCATTTATTAGTTTTACTTTACTCCTCATATATACGCTAAATCCAATTAAGATCGGACCACTATATCGTATAGCTGCCATAGGAACGATTGGTCGAAAATTACGTTTTTGTATAAAAAAACATTTTGTTTTTTAAGATATCTTGACCAAAGTCGGCAATTATACGTTTTAGTAACTACTCATATATATGCAAAATAATATTAAGATCGGAACACTATTCAAATAGCTGCCATAGGAACGATCGGTCGAAAATTAAGTTTTTGTATAAAAAAACATTTTGTTTTTCAAGATATCTTGCCAGAAGTCCCTTTTTATTTAGCACGCAGCACTTATGTGAAAACCAGCTGGATCAGACCACTGTATCATATAGATGCCATAGGAACGATCGGTCGAAAATTAACTCGGCATTTATTAGTTTTACTTTACTTAACGATCGGTCGAAAATTAAGGTCTTGTATGAAAAAACATTTTGTTTATCAAGATATCCTGACCAAACTCGGCATTTATTTGTTTTACTTTACTCCTCATATATATGCAAAATCCTATTAAGATCGGACCACTATATCGTATAGCTGCCATATGAACGATCGGTGGAAAATGAAATTGATGTATGAAAAAACATATTGTTTTTCAAAATATCTTGGCCAAACTCGGCATTTATTAGTTTTACTTTACTCCTCATATATACGCTAAATCCAATTAAGATCGGACCACTATATCGTATAGCTGCGATAGGAAAGATCGGTCGAAAATTAAGGTTTTGTATGAAAAAACATTTTGTTTTCAAGATATCTTGACCAAACTCGGCATTTATTAGTTTTACTTTACTTAACGATCGGTCGAAAATTAAGGTTTTGTATGAAAAAACATTTTGCTTTACAAGATATCTTGACCAAACTCGGCATTTTATTGTTTTACTGTACCACTTATATATATGCAAAATCCTATTGAGATCGGACCACTATATCATATAGCTGCCATAGAAACGATCGGTCAAAAATTAAGTTGTATGAAAAAATATTCTATTTTCAAGATATCTTGACCGAACTCGGCATTTATTAGTTTTACTTTACTCCTCATATATATGCAAAATCCTATTAAGATCGGACCACTATATCGTGTAGCTGCCATAGGAACGATCGGTCGAAAATTAAGTTTTTGTATGAAAAAACATTTTGTTTTTCAAGATATCATGGCCAGAAGTCCCTTTTTATTTGGCACGCAGCACATAGGTGAAAACCACCTGGATCGGACCACTATATCATATAGCTGCCATAGGAACGATCGGTCGAAAACTAAATTTTTGTGTGAAAAACATTTTGTTTTTCAAGATATCTTGACCAAATTCGGCATTTATTAGTTTTACTTTACTCCTCATATATATGCAAAATCCTATTAAGATCGGACCACTATATCGTTTAGCTGACATATGAACGATCGGTGGAAAATGAAATTGATGTATGAAAAAACATATTATTTTTCAAAATATCTTGGCTAAACTCGGCATTTATTAGTTTTACTTTACTCCTCATATATACGCCAAATCCAATTAAGATCGGACCACTATATCGTATAGCTGCCATAGAAACGATCGGTCGAAAATTAAGGTTTTGTATGAAAAAACATTTTGTTTTCAAAATATCTTGACCAACCTCGGCATTTATTAGTTTTACTTTACTTAACGATCGGTCGAAAATTAAGGTTTTGTATGAAAAAACATTTTGCTTTACAAGATATCTTGACCAAACTCGGCATTTTATTGTTTTACTGTACCACTTATATATATGCAAAATCCTATTGAGATCGGACCACTATATCATATAGCTGCCATAGAAACGATCGGTCAAAAATTAAGTTGTATGAAAAAAATATTCTATTTTCAAGATATCTTGACCGAACTCGGCATTTATTAGTTTTACTTTACTCCTCATATATATGCAAAATCCTATTAAGATCGGACCACTATATCGTGTAGCTGCCATAGGAACGATCGGTCGAAAATTAAGTTTTTGTATGAAAAAACATTTTGTTTTTCAAGATATCATGGCCAGAAGTCCCTTTTTATTTGGCACGCAGCACATAGGTGAAAACCACCTGGATCGGACCACTATATCATATAGCTGCCATAGGAACGATCGGTCGAAAACTAAATTTTTGTGTGAAAAACATTTTGTTTTTCAAGATATCTTGACCAAATTCGGCATTTATTAGTTTTACTTTACTCCTCATATATATGCAAAATCCTATTAAGATCGGACCACTATATCGTTTAGCTGACATATGAACGATCGGTGGAAAATGAAATTGATGTATGAAAAAACATATTATTTTTCAAAATATCTTGGCTAAACTCGGCATTTATTAGTTTTACTTTACTCCTCATATATACGCCAAATCCAATTAAGATCGGACCACTATATCGTATAGCTGCCATAGAAACGATCGGTCGAAAATTAAGGTTTTGTATGAAAAAACATTTTGTTTTCAAAATATCTTGACCAACCTCGGCATTTATTAGTTTTACTTTACTTAACGATCGGTCGAAAATTAAGGTTTTGTATGAAAAAACATTTTGCTTTACAAGATATCTTGACCAAACTCGGCATTTTATTGTTTTACTGTACCACTTTATATATGCAAAATCCTATTGAGATCGGACCACTATATCATATAGCTGCCATAGAAACGATCGGTCAAAAATTAAGTTGTATGAAAAAATATTCTATTTTCAAGATATCTTGACCGAACTCGGCATTTATTAGTTTTACTTTACTCCTCATATATATGCAAAATCCTATTAAGATCGGACCACTATATCGTGTAGCTGCCATAGGAACGATCGGTCGAAAATTAAGTTTTTGTATGAAAAAACATTTTGTTTTTCAAGATATCTTGGCCAGAAGTCCCTTTTATTTGGCACGCAGCACATAGGTGAAAACCACCTGGATCGGACCACTATATCATATAGCTGCCATAGGACCGATCGGTCGAAAACTAAATTTTTGTGTGAAAAACATATTGTTTATCAAGATATCTTGACCAAGCTCGGCATTTATTAGTTTTACTTTACTCCTCAGATATATGCATAATCCTATTAAGATCGGATCACTATATCATATAGCTGCCATAGGAACGATCGTTCGAAAATTAAGGTTTTGTATGAAAAACATTTTGTTTTTGAAGATATCTTGGCCAAACTAGTTTGACTTTACTCCTCATATATATGCAAAATCCTATTAAGATCGGACCACTATATCGTATAGCTGCCAAAGGAACGATTGGTCGAAAATTAAGTTTTTGTATGAAAAAACATTTTGTTTTTGAAGACATCTTGACCAAATTCGGCATTTATTAGATTAACTTTACTCCTCATATATATGCATAATCCTATTAAGATCGGACCACTATATCATATAGCTGCCATTGGAACGATCGCTCGAAAATTAAGTTTTTGTATGAAAAAACATTTTGTTTTTCAAGATATCTTGGCCAGAAGTCCCTTTTATTTAGCACGGAGCACAAAGGTGAAAACCAGCTGGATCGGACCCTTACATCATATAGCTGCCATAGGAACGAACGGTCGAAAATTAAGTTTTTGTATGAAAAAACACTTTGTTTTTCAAGACATCTTGACCAAACTCGGCATTTATAAGATTTACTTTACTCTTCATATATATGCAAAATACTATTAAGATCGGAACACTATATCATATAGCTGCCATAGGAACGATCGGTCTGAAATTAAGGTTTTGTATGAAAAAACATTTTGTGTTTCAACATATATATTGACCGAACTCGGCATTTATTAGTTTTACCTTACTCCTCATATATATGCAAAATCCTATTAAGATCGGACCACTATATCGTTTAGCTGCCATAGGAACGATCGGTCGAAAATTACGTTTTTGCTTGAAAAAAACATTTTATTTTTAAGATATCTTGACCAAAGTCGGTATTTATAAGTTTTAGTATGCTACTCATATATATGCAAAATACTATTACGATCGGAACACTATATTATATAGCTGCCATAGGAACGATCGGTCGAAAATTAAGTTTTTGTATAAAAAACATTTTGTTTTTCAAGATATCTTGGCCGAACGCGGCATTTATTAGTTTTACTTTACTCCTCATATATACGCTAAATCCAATTAAAATCGGACCACTATATCGTATAGCTGCCATAGGGACGATCCGTCGAAAATTAAGTTTTTGTATGAAAAAACACTTGTTTTTCAAGACATCTTGACCAAACTCGGCATTTATAAGATTTACTTTACTCCTCATATATATGCAAAATACTATTAAGATCGGAACACTATATCATATAGCTGCCATAGGAACGATCGGTCTGAAATTAAGGTTTTGTATGAAAAAACATTTTGTGTTTCAACATATATATTGACCGAACTCGGCATTTATTAGTTTTACCTTACTCCTCATATATATGCAAAATCCTATTAAGATCGGACCACTATATCGTTTAGCTTCCATAGGAACGATCGGTCGAAAATTACGTTTTTGCATGAAAAAACATTTTATTTTTTAAGATATCTTGACCAAAGTCGGTATTTATAAGTTTTATTATGCTACTCATATATATGCAAAATACTATTACGATCGGAACACTATATTATATAGCTGCCATAGGAACGATCGGTCGAAAATTAAGTTTTTATATAAAAAAACATTTTGTTTTTCAAGATATCTTGGCCGAACGCGGCATTTATTAGTTTTACTTTACTCCTCATATATACGTTAAATCCAATTAAAATCGGACCACTATATCGTATAGCTGCCATAGGGACGATCCGTCGAAAATTAAGTTTTTTTATGAAAATACATTTTGTTTTCAAGATGTCTTGACCAAACTCGGCATTTATTATTAGTTTTACTTTACTCCTCATATATATGCAAAATACTATTAAGATCGAAACACTATATCATATAGCTGCCATAGGAACGATCGGTCGGAAATTAAGATTTTGTATGAAAAAACATTTTGTGTTTCAACATATATCTTAACCGAACTCGGCATTTATTAGTTTTACTTTACTCCTTATATATATGCAAAATCCTATAAAGATCGGACCACTATATCATATAGCTGCCATAGGAACGATCGGTTGAAAATTAAGTTTTTGTATGAAAAAACATTTTGTTTTTCAAGATATCTTGGCCAGAAGTCCCTTTTATTTAGCACGCAGCACATAGGTGAAAACCAGCTGGATCGGACCACTATATCATATAGCTGCCATAAGAGCGATCAGTCGAAAATTAAGTTTTTGTATAAAAAAACATTTTGTTTTTCAAGATATCTTGGCCAAACTCGGCATTTATTAGTTTTACTTTACTCCTCATATATACGCTAAATCCAATTAAGATCGGACCACTATATCGTATAGCTGCCATAGGAACGATCCGTCGAAAATTAAGTTTTTTTATGAAAAAACATTTTTTTTTCAAGATATTTTTATTTATTTATTTATTTATTTATCAACGGTCGACAATCCGAGTGTCTTCCTCATTATTCAATAGGTTATACAATAGATAATAGAATTATATGCTAAAAGCCTAGTTAATGAATACAATTTTCTAAATAGCATCACCGACCGATGGAGGTGTTTTATTTGCCAGTCCGGCCAGCTGTGCCCCTTTTCACAGCTAATTTTGTCAGTGACGCTATTAGAGCCTACCTCTAAGCAGAAGGTTGTAATTAGGAAAAAAGTGTTCTCAAGTAAAATTAAAAATAATCTTTGCTATATTAATAAAGAAAATACAATAAATAGGAAAAAAGAGAAAGTATGAAGATTGTTAATAAAGTAAAGCAATGTAAGTTAGATGAAGAGTGTTAAGTAGATAGGACAAAGAGAAAAGTAAGGGGAAATCACCGACCCGGTGGGGGAAAATTTTTCAGCCTGTCCGGCAAGCTATGCCCCTGCTCATAGCTGGGAATGGTCAGAGACTTTCCGAAGCAACGATTTATTAGGGGTAGAGACAGTTCTGTAGAGAAAACGTGATGCAAACTATTATAATTTTTACATAGCACGCGAAAAGGATTGTGGATAGCGTAGTCTGTTGTGCACGTAGATAGGAATAAGGGGCGATAATTTCTAGTTGGTCTAGCCGGAACAGAGAGTTGAAGACGCCCTAGCAGAAGAGGGGAATCTATGTCGCCAATAATCAACCTGTGTAGAAGGACAACACCGAGAATTGTTCTACGGTTGGTTAAAGACGGAAGGTTGAGAAGAAGCAGTCTCGTAAGGCAAAAAGCAGAAATTGCTTCTGAACAGATTCAATACGATCCTGGCTATTGTTATACTGTGGAGACCAGATGCAAGAGCAGTATTCAAGGATAGGGCGAACGAGAGAGATATACAGAAGTTTTGTTATAAAAGGATCGTTAAACTCTTTAGACCATGTTAATGAATCCAAGTACACCTTTTGCCTCATTAACGATGGTATCTATGTGAAGATTGAAACAGACTTTAGAATCAAAAATTACGCCTAGATTCTTAACTGTTAGCATACGTTGCAAAGGGATATTGTCGATTGTATAACTGACAAGATAAGGTGTAGTACGATTAAAAGTCATAAACATATACTTTGAACAATTTAGATGCAATTGAATGACGAGAATGATGTAGGGGATTAGTGTATGATAGAAAAGTTTACATCGTCCGCATACATGAGTACACGGTCATGTGATATAAGAGAGGGGAGATCATTTATAAAAAGAGTAAAGATTAAAGGTCCAAGAGGACCTTCCTTGAGGAACACTAGAAGTAACGTGAACCCATTAGAGGTAGTCAACCTCAGCATTACTCTTTGGGTCCTACCTTTTAAATAAGAATTAATCCAAAGCAAAAGAGACAGGGGGAAACCTATTGGGTCAAGTTTAAAAAGTAAATGTCATGGTGCACAGAGTCAAACGCCTTACTGAAGTCAGTGTAAATGACATCAGTTTGCATTTTCGAAAGGAAAGCATCATTTACTCAAGCAGATTGGTCGTAGTTGACCGATTCTTTACGAATCCATGTTAAACAGGGGAAACAACTGATTTGCAGAAATGCTGCAAATTCGAAGTGATTATATTTTCAAATAATTTAGGAATAGCGGACAATAGCGGAATAGCCCCTGTAATTTCGTATATCAGACTTCCCACCTTTCTTGTGAAGAGGAATGATATAAGATTCTTTCCAAAGATATGGAAAGACAGAAGTTTCAAGGGACAGATTAAAAAGCTTTAGCAATGGACAAAGAAGGGAAGAACTACACTCCTTGAGTAGACAACTAGGAATATTGTCCGGCCCAGGAGAGTAAGAAGACTTTAAAGAGTTTATAGCTAATAGGATATCTTGGCCAAACTCGGCATTTATTAGTTTTACTTTACTCCTCATATATAGGCAAAATCCTATTAAGATCGGAACACTATATCATATAGCCGCCATAGGAACGATCGGTCGAAAATTAGGGTTTCGTGTGAAAAAACATTTTGTTTTTGTTTGACCAAACTCGGCATTTATTAGTTTTACTTTACTCCTCATATATTAGCAAAATCCTATTGAGATCGGACCACTATATCATATAGCTGCCATAAAATCGATCGGTCAAATATTAAGTTATTGTATGAAAAAATATTCTTTTTTATCTTGACCAAACTCGGCATTTATTAGTTTTACTATGCTCCTCATATATATGCAAAATCCTATTAGGATCGGAACATTATATCATATAGCTGCCATAGGAACGATCGGTCGAAAATTAAGGTTTTGTATGAAAAAACATTTTGTTTTTCAAGATATCTTGGCCAGAAGTCCCTCTTTATTTAGCACGCAGCACATAGGTAAAAACCAGACCACTATATCAAATAGCTGCCATAGGAACGATCGGTCGAAAATTAAATTTTTGAGTGAAAAAAACATATTGTTTATAAAGATATCTTGACCAAACTCGGCATTCATTAGTTTTACTTTACTCCTCATATATATGCAAAATCCTATTAAAATCGGACCACTATATCATATAGCTTCCATAGGAACGATCGGTCGAAAATTAAGTTTTTGTATGAAAAAACATTTTGTTTTTCAAGATATCTTGGCCAGAAGTCCCGCTTTTTTTAGCACGCAGCACATAGGTAAAAACCAGACCACTATATCAAATAGCTGCCATAGGAACGATCGGTCGAAAATTAAATTTTTGAGTGAAAAAACATATTGTTTATAAAGATATCTTGACCAAACTCGGCATTTATTAGTTTTACTTTACTCCTCATATATATGCAAAATCCTATTAAGATCGGACCACTATATCATATAGCTTCCATAGGAACGATCGGTCGAAAATTAAGGTTTTGTATGAAAAAACATTCTGTTTTTCTAGATATCTGACCAAACTCGGCATTCATTAGTTTTACTTTACTCCTCATATATATGCAAAATCCTATTAAGATCGGACCACTATATCATATAGCTGTCATAGGAACGATTGGTCGATAATTAAGTTGCTGTATGAAAAAAAATGTTGTTTTTAAGATATCTTGACCAATCTTGGCATTTATTAGTTTTACTTTACTCCTCATATATATGTAAAATCCTATTGAGATCGGACCACTATATCATATAGCTGCCATAGGAACGATCGGTGGAAAATTAAGGTTTTGTATGGAAAAAACATTTTGTTTTTGTTTGACCAAACTCGGCATTTATTAGTTTTACTTTACTCCTCATATATTAGCAAAATCCTATTGATATCGGACCACTATATCATATAGCTGCCATAGTATCGATCGGTCAAAAATAAAGTTGTTGTATGAAAAAATATTCTTTTTTTCAAGATATCTTGACCAAACTCGGCATTTATTAGTTTTACTTTACTCCTCATATATATGTAAAATCCTATTGAGATCGGACCACTATATCAATAGCTGCCATAGGAACGATCGGTCGAAAATTAAGGTTTGTATGAAAAAACATTTTGTTTTTGTTTGATCATACTCGGCATTTATTAGTTTTACTTTACTCCTCATATATTAGCAAAATCCTATTGGGATCGGACCACTATATCATATAGCTGCCATAGAATCGATCGGTCAAAAATTAAGTTGTTGTATGAATCAATATTCTTTTTTTCAAGATATCTTGACCAAACTCGGCATTTATTAGTTTTACTATACTCCTCATATATATGCAAAATCCTATTAGGATCGGAACATTATATCATATAGCTGCCATAGGAACGATCGGTCGAAAATTAAGGTTTTGTATGAAAAAACATTTTGTTTTTGTTTGATCAAACTCGGCATTTATTAGTTTTACTTTACTCCTCATATAATAGCAAAATCCTATTGGGATCGGACCACTATATCATATAGCTGCCATAGAATCGATCGGTCAAAAATTAAGTTGTATGAATAAATATTCTTTTTTTTCAAGATATCTTGACCAAACTCGGCATTTATTAGTTTTACTATACTCCTCATATATATGCAAAATCCTATTTGGATCGGAACATTATATCATATAGCTGCCATAGGAACGATCGGTCGATAATTAAGGTTTTGTATGAAAAAACATTCTCGGCATTCATTAGTTTTACTTTACTCCTCATATATATGCAAAATCTTATTAAGATCGGACCACTATATCATATAGCTTCCATAGGAACGATCGGTCGAAAATTAAGTTTTTGTATGAAAAAACATTTTGATTTCAAGATATCTTGGCCAGAAGTCCCTCTTTATTAGCACGCAGCACATAGGTAAAAACCAGACCACTATATCAAATAGCTGCCATAGAAACGATCGGTCGAAAATTAAATTTTTGAATGAAAAAACATATTGTTTATAAAGATATCTTGACCAAACTCGGCATTTATTAGTTTTACTTTACTCCTCATATATGCAAAGCCTGTTAAGATCGGAACACTCTATCATCTAGCTGCCATAGAAACGATCGGTCAAAAATTAAGTTGTTGTATGAAAAAATATTCTGTTTTTTTAGATATCTTGACCAAACTCGGCATTTATTTGTTTTGCTTTACTCCTCATATATATGCAAAATCCTATTAAGATCGGACCACTATATCATATAGCTTCCATAGGAACGATCGGTCGAAAATTAAATTTTTTATCAAAAAACATATTGTAAATCAAGATAAATTTGACCAAACTCGGCATTTAATAGTTTTACTTTATCCTCATATATATCCAGAGCCTATTAAGATCGGAACACTATATCGTATAGCTGCCATAGGAACGATTGGTCGAAAATTAAGTTTTTGTATAAAAAAACATTTTGCTTTTTAAGATATCTTGGCCAGAAGTCTCCTTTTTATTTACCACGCAGCACATATGTGAAAACCAGCTTGATCGGACCACTATATCATATAGATGCCATAGAAACGATCGGTCGAAAATTAAATTTTTTTTATCAAAAAACATATTGTTAATCAGATAAATTTGACCAAACTCGGCATTTAATAGTTTTACTTTACTCCTCATATATATCCAGAGCCTATTAAGATCGGAACACTATATCGTATAGCTGCCATAGGAACGATTGGTCGAAAATTAAGTTTTTGTATGAAAAAACATTTTGCTTTTCAAGATATCTTGGCCAGAAGTCCCTCTTTATTTAGCACGCAGCACATAGGTAAAAACCAGACCACTATATCAAATAGCTGCCATAGGAACGATCGGTCGAAAATTAAAGTTTTGAGTGAAAAAACATATTGTTTATAAAGATATCTTTACCAAACTCGGCATTTATTAGTTTTACTTTACTCCTCATATATATGCAAAGCCTATTAAGATCGGAACACTCTATCATATAGCTGAAATAGAAACGATCGGTCAAAAATTAAGTTGTTGTATGAAAAAATATTCTGTTTTTCTAGATATCTTGACCAAACCCGGCATTTATTAGTTTACTTTACTCCTCATATATATACAAAATCCTATTAAGATCGGACCACTATATCATATAGCTGTCATAGGAACGATTTGTCGATAATTAAGTTGCTGTATGAAAAAAAATGTTGTTTTTAAGATATCTTGACCAATCTTGGCATTTATTAGTTTTACTTTACTTCTCATATATATGTAAAATCCTATTGAGATCGGACCACTATATCATATAGCTGCCATAGGAACGATCGGTGGAAAATTAAGGTTTTGTATGAAAAACATTTTGTTTTTGTTTGACCAAACTCGGCATTTATTAGTTTTACTTTACTCCTCATATATTAGCAAAATCCTATTGATATCGGACCACTATATCATATAGCTGCCATAGGAACGATCGGTCGAAAATTAAGTTTTTGTATGAAAAAACATTTTGTTTTTCAAGATATCTTGGCCAGAAGTCCCTTTTTATTTAGCACGCAGCACATAGGTGAAAACCAGCTGGATCGGACCACTATATCATATAACTGCCATAATAGCGATCAGTCGAAAATTAAGTTGTTATATGATAAAACATTTTTTTTCAAGATATCTTGACCAAACTCGGCATTTATTAGTTTTACTTAACTCCTCATATATATGAAAAATCCTATTAAGATCGGACCACTATATCGTATAGCTGGCATAGGAACGCTCGGTCGATAATTAAGTTGTATGAAAAAACATTTTGTTTTTGAAGATATCTTGAACAAACTCGGCATTTATTAGTTTCACTTTACTCAGGATTTTGCATATATATGAGGAGTAAAGTAAAACTAATAAATGCCGAGTTTGGTCAAGATATCTTGAAAACAAAATGTTTTTTCATATAAAAACTTAATTTTCGACTGATCTCTCTTATGGCAGCATATGATATAGTGGTCCGATCCAGCTGGTTTTCACCTATGTGCTGCGTGCTAAATAAAAACGGACTTCTGGCCAAAATATTTGGAAAAAAAAATGTTTTTTCATACAAAACCTTAATTTTCGACCGATCGTTCCTATGGCAGCTATATGATATAGTGGTCCGATCTCAATAGGATTTTACATATATATGAGGAGTAAAGTAAAACTAATAAATGCCGAATTTGGTCAAGATATCTTGAAAAAAAGAATATTTTTTTATACAACAACTTAATTTTTGACCGATCGATTCTATGGCAGCTATATGATATAGTGGTGCGATCTCAATAGGATTTGCTAATATATGAGGAGTAAAGGAAAACTAATAAATGCCGAGTTTTGTCAAACAAAAACAAAATGTTTTTTCATACGAAACCCTAATTTTCGACCGATCGTTCCTATGGCGGCTATATGTTATAGTGTTCCGATCTTAACAGGATTTTGCCTATATATGAGGAGTAAAGTAAAACTAATAAATGCCGAGTTTGGCCAAGATATCCTATTAGCTATAAACTCTTTAAAGTCTTCTTACTCTCCTGGGCCGGACAATATTCCTAGTTGTCTACTCAAGGAGTGTAGTTCTTCCCTTCTTTGTCCATTGCTAAAGCTTTTTAATCTATCCCTTGAAACTTCTGTCTTTCCATATCTTTGGAAAGAAACTTATATGATTCCTCTTCACAAGAAAGGTGGGAAGTCTGATATACGAAATTACAGGGGCATTGCAAAACTGTCCGCTATTCCTAAATTATTTGAAAATAAAATCACTTCGAATTTGCAGCATTTCTGCAAATCAGTGTTTCCCCTGTTTAACATGGGTTCGTAAAGAATCGGTCAACTACGACCAATCTGCTTGAGTTTACTTCCTTGGTAAATGATGATTTCCTTTCTTGGCCAGAAGTCCCTTTTTATTTAGCACGCAGTACATAGGTGAAAACCAGCTGAATCGGACCACTATATCATATAGCTGCTATAATAGCGATCAGTCGAAAATTAAGTTTTTATATGAAAAAACATTTTGTTTTCAAGATATTTTGACAAAACTCGGCATTTATTAGTTTTACTTAACTCCTCATATATATGCAAAATCCTATTAAGATCGGACCACTATATCGTATAGCTGCCATAGGAACGCTCGGTCGAAAATTAAGTTGTATTAAAAACATTTTGTTTTTGAAGATATCTTGAACAAACTCGGCATTTATTAGTTTCACTTTACTCCTCATATATATGCAAAATCCTATTAAGATCGGACCACTATATCGTATAGCTGCCATAGAAACGATCGGTCGAAAATTAAGTTTTTGTATAAAAAACATTTTGTTTTTCAAGATACCTTGGCCAGAAGTCCCTTTTTATTTAGCACGCAGTACATAGGTGAAAACCAGCTGAATCGGACCACTATATCATATAGCTGCTATAATAGCGATCTGTCGAAAATTAAGTTTTTATATGAAAAAACATTTTGTTTTCAAGATATCTTGACAAAACTCGGCATTTATTAGTTTTACTTAACTCCTCATATATATGCAAAATCCTATTAAGATCGGACCACTATATCGTATAGCTGCCATAGGAACGCTCGGTCGAAAATTAAGTTGTATTAAAAACATTTTGTTTTTGAAGATATCTTGAACAAACTCGGCATTTATTAGTTTCACTTTACTCCTCATATATATGCAAAATCCTATTAAGATCGGACCACTATATCGTATAGATGCCATAGGAACGATCGGTCGAAAATTAAATTTTTGTATCAAAAAACATTTTGTTTATCAAGATAATTTGACCAAACTCGGCATTTATTAGTTTCACTTACTCCTCATATATATGCAAAATACTATTAAAATCAGACCACTATATCATATAGCTGCCATAGGAACGATCGGTAGAAAATAAGTTTTTGTATAAAAAAACATTTTGTTTTTCAAGATATCTTGTCCAAAGTCGTTATTTATAAGTTTTAGTATGCTACTCATATATATGCAAAATGCTATTAAGATCGGAATACTATATCATATAGCTGCCATAGGAAATACAAGTCGAAAATTAAGTTTTTGTATGAAAAACATTTTGTTTTTCAAGATATCATGACCATTTATTAGTTTTACTTTACTCCTCATATATATGCAAAATCCTATTAAGATCGGACCACTATATCATATAGCTTCCATATGAACGATCGGTCGAAAATTAAGTTGTATGAAAAAACATTTTGTTTTTGACGATATGTTAAACAAACTCGGCATTTATTATTTTCACTTTACTCCTCATATATATGCAAAATCCTATTAAGATCGGACCACTATATCATATAGCTGCCATAGGAACGATCGGTCGAAAATTAAGTTTTTGTATGAAAAAACATTTTGTTTTTTAAGATATCTTGACCAAAGTCGGTATTTATAAGTTTTAGTATGCTACTCATATATATGCAAAATGCTATTAAGATCGGACCACTATATCATATAGCTGCCATAGGAACTATCGGTCGAAAATTAAGTTTTTGTATGAAAAAACATTTTTTTTTTCAAGATATTTTTATTTATTTATTTATTTATTAACGGTCGACAAACCGAGTGTCTTCCTCATTATTTAATAGGTTATACAATAGATAATAGAATTATATGCTAAAAGCCTTGTTAAAGAATACAATTTTCTAAATAGCATCACCGACCGATGGAGGTGTTTTATTTGCCAGTCCGGCCAGCTGTGCACCTTTTCACAGCTAATTTTGTCAGTGACGCTATTAGAGCCTACCTCTAAGCAGAAGGTTGTAATTAGGAAAAAAGTGCTCTCAAGTAAAATTAAAAATAATCTTAATTTGCTATATTAATAAAGAAAATACAATAAATAGGAAAAAAGAGAAAGTATGAAGATTGTTAATAAAGTAAAGCAATGCAAGTTAGATGAAGAGTGTTAAGTAGATAGGACAAAGAGAAAAGTAAGGGGAAATCACCGACCCGGTGGGGGAAAATTTTTCAGCCTGTCCGGCAAGCTATGCCCCTGCTCATAGCTGGGAATGGTCAGAGACTTTCCGAAGCAACGATTTTATTAGGGGTAGAGACAGTTCTGTAGAGAAAACGTGATGCAAACTATTATAATTTTTACATAGCACGCGAAAAGGATTGTGCATAGCGTAGTCTGTTGTGCACGTAGATAGGAATAAGGGGCGATAATTTCTAGTTGGTCTAGCCGGAACAGAGAGTTGAAGACGCCCTAGCAGAAGAGGGGAATCTATGTCGCCAATAATCAACTTATGTAGAAGGACAACACCGAGAATTGTTCTACGGTTGGTTAAAGACGGAAGGTTGAGAAGAAGCAGTCTGCTGGAGTAGGATGGCAACCCAAGATTAGGGTCCCAATTTAACCCTCGTAAGGCAAAAAGCAGAAATTTTTTCTGAACAGATTCAATACGATCCTGGCTATTGTTATGCTGTGGAGACCAGATGCAAGAGCAGTATTCAAGGATAGGGCGAACAAGAGAGATATACAGAAGTTTGTTATAAAAGGATCGTTAGACTCTTTCTCTTCTATCTCTTTCTATCTATGTGAAGATTGAAACAGAGTTTAAAATCAAAAATTACGCCTAGATCCTTAACTGTTAGTATACGTTGCAAAGGGATATTGTCGATTGTATAACTGACAAGATAAGGTGTAGTACGATTAAAAGTCATAAACATACACTTTGAACAATTTAGATGCAATTGATTGGCCGAACACCATAGTTGCATAGCGTTTAAATCGTCTTGTAGACGAGAATGATGTAGGGGATTAGTGTATTATAGAAAAAGTTTGACTTCGTCCGCATACATGAGTACACGGGCATGTGATATAACAGAGGGGAGATCATTTATAAAAAGAGTAAAGAGAACAGGTCAAAGATGACTACCTTGAGGAACACTAGAAGTAACGTGAACCCATTAGAGATAGTCAGCCTCAGCATTACTCTTTGGGTCCTACCTTTTAAATAAGAATTAACCCAAAGCAAAAGAGACAGGGGGAAACCTATTGGGTCAAGTTTAAAAAGTAAAATGTCATGGTGCACAGAGTCAAACGCCTTACTGAAGTCAGTGTAAATGACATCAGTTTGCATTTTCGAAAGGAAAGCATCATTTACCAAGGAAGTAAACTCAAGCAGATTGCTCGTAGTTGAACGATTCTTTACGAATCCATGTTAAACAGGGGAAACAACTGATTTGCAGAAATGCTGCAAATTCGAAGTGATTATATTTTCAAATAATTTAGGAATAGCGGACAGTTTTGCAATGCCCCTGTAATTTCGTATATCAGACTTCCCAGCTTTCTTGTGAAGAGGAATGATATAAGATTCTTTCCAAAGATATGGAAAGACAGAAGTTTCAAGGGACAGATTAAAAAGCTTAGCAATGGACAAAGAAGGGAAGAACTACACTCCTTGAGTAGACAACTAGGAATATTGTCCGGCCCAGGAGAGTAAGAAGACTTTAAAGAGTTTATAGCTAATAGGATATCTTGGCCAAACTCGGCATTATTAGTTTTACTTTACTCCTCATATATATGCAAAATCCAATTAAGATCGGACGACTATATCATTTAGCTCCCATAGGAACGATCGGTGGAAAATTAAGTTTTTGTGTGAAAAAACATTTTGTTTTTCAAGATATCTTGGCCAAACTCGGCATTTATTAGTTTTAATATACTCCTCATATATATGCAAAATCCTATTAAGATCGGAACACTATATCATATAGCCGCCATAGGAACGATCGGTCGAAAATTAGGGTTTCGTATGAAAAAACATTTTGTTTTTGTTTGACCAAACTCGGCATTTATTAGTTTTCCTTTACTCCTCATATATTAGCAAAATCCTATTGAGATCGGACCACTATAACATATAGCTGCCATAGAATCGATCGGTCAAAAATTAAGTTGTTGTATGAAAAAATTCTTTTTTTCAAGATATCTTGCCAGAAGTCCCTTTTTATTTACCACGCAGCACATATGTGAAAACCAGCTGGATCAGACCACTGTATCATATAGATGCCATAGGAACGATCGGTCGAAAATTAAGGTTTTGTATGAACAAACATTTTATTTTCAAGATATCTTGACCAAACTCGGCATTTATTAGTTTTACTTTACTTAACGATCGGGCAGCTATATGGCAGCTATACGATCGCTTGATGACTACGAGCTGCAAGATTACATAAGCATGGCATCTGACTTGCAGGCGAAATTTGAGATAGTCTGTGATGGTTTGTTGGAGGTGGATCATGCCAGCGTTGATGAGGATCTTCAGACAAGTTTTGAGTCAACTATTAGGCAGCTACGGCTGTCCCTTCAACGCGAGCGCGGAAATCGAAGCAAGGTTCAGCAGATTCCGCATTGTTCCACCTTCAATTCAGCCGCAGCCGATGACTCGCGTTCTACCTTTGTTGTTCCAAACCACTCTCGATTGCCTCAACTTAAATTGCCGGAGTTTAGTGGAGGCTACACAGAATGGGCCGATTTCTCGAACCTGTTCACCACGGTTATTGACAAGGATCCGTATTTGACCAACATTGAAAAACTCCAGCATCTACGGTCATGCCTTAAAGGAACAGCGCTGGATACAATTCGCTCATTGGAAATTTCAAACGCTAATTATGCTGCCGCTTTAGAACTGCTTGATAAGCGTTTTAATAACAAGCGTCTTATTTTTCAGGCACACATCTCTGAAATTTTGGGTTTGAGAAAGGTGGACAAGGGCGCGACTGCACAGCTGCGCGAATTTTCAGATAAGCTCAACTCTCATCTACGTGCTTTAAAATCGATGGGCAGTGTGGAACAGATCGCCGGTTGCGTCATAGTACATACGTTGCTGCAAAAACTAGATAGCGTTACGCAGGCTAGCTGGGAGGATGATGCGCCGTTGGACGTCATACCATCATGCGAGCGGTTTACAACCTTCATAGAGAGGCGTTGCCAAAGGCTGGAAAATGCGGATCACGCTACGGCAATGTACACGCCTAGCTCCCAGGTGGGCCAGAACAACAGTAGTAGAAGAACGTTTGTAGTGACTAGGAATGGAACGAGTGCTTGTGTGTTTTGTGAAGTCGCAGGCCACTCTATTTATAAATGTTTGCAATTCGCAAATTTATCGCCCTTGCTACGCCTTCACGAAGCCAAGCGGCTTGCGCTGTGCCTAAACTGCCTGCAAAGGGGACATCAGCTGAGAGTCTGCGGCTCCAGCGCTTGCAGAGTTTGTGGAAGCAAACATCATAGCTTGTTGCATCTTGGCAACACAAGCAGTCACATCGCTGCTTCTAGCCCAAACAATGCTCAAGATACCGAAACTTATTCGTCATCCCAAAACACCTTGGCGGCACTTTTATCTTCGCCTCTCACTACCGCCCAGCATCTCAAGCACGATGTGGTTCTGCTTGCCACTGCCGTCATCAACGTGAAAAATCGCGCTGGCTCCTTGGTGCCCTGCCGTGCGTTGCTCGACTCTGGGTCGCAGTTGCACATCATCACCTCTCGTCTTGCTCATCAGCTCCAGCTGCGCAAATTCAAGTCAACAGCAATCGTCTCTGGCATTGGTGATGCAGCATTTACGTCCGATGGGTTTTCGGTCAACATCAATGTCAAATCTCGAGTGTCGGAGTACTCCACATGCATCCCGGCCTTGATTGCACCATCCATCACCGATAATCAGCCTGGCTTCACTCTTGACCCTGCATCATGGAACATTCCATCAAATATACAACTAGCTGATCCTGAATTCTTTAAATCTCAGCAAATCGACATGTTGATTGGAGCCAGTCTGTTCTTCGATCTGCTATGCGTCGGCCAGATTAAACTAGCTGCTGGACTGCCGATATTGCAAAAGACTCGCCTTGGTTGGGTGGCTACGGGAGGTGCCTCACATGCTGGAAAATCATCATTCATGGCCATGAGATCAATGGAGAATCCAGATCTGCTGGTTGACTCGCATCTGCAGCCTAATACACAGATTGATGAATTAATCCGTCGTTTTTGGGAATTGGAATGCTGCACCGACCCTGAGTCCTTACCAAACAAGGAGGAACGCGACTGTGAGGCACACTTTCAGGCCAATTTTAAACGTCTGTCGACTGGCGACTATTCAGTTCGTTTACCGCTACGTCTAGGCATGTATCCGCTGGGTGACTCCTATCAACAGGCGGTTCGTCGATTCCTGAACTTAGAAAGAAAACTAGACCGTAATCCACTATTGAAACCCCAGTATGCAGCATTTATCAAGGAGTATCTTGACTTGGGTCACATGTCACTTGTTACCTCAGCTGCACTGGGCCAATGCAAGTACTACCTGCCACATCACTGCGTGCTGAAGGAGGATAGCACTACAACCAAGCTAAGGGTCGTGTTTGATGGCTCAGCAGTTACTACCTCTGGACACTCGCTGAATGATGCACTGATGGCAGGTCCTACCATCCAACCGAAGCTGTTTTCGATACTGATGCGGTTTCGTACATTTGCAGTCGCCCTGACAGGCGATATATGCAAAATGTATCGATGCGTACGAGTCGAACCCGCAGACAGTTATTTTCAATGTATCTTGTGGCGTGAGTCTCAGCATCAGAAGATACAGATTTACAAATTAGACACCGTCACCTACGGCACAAAACCAGCATCGTTTCTCTCAGTGCGAGCTATGCACCAACTGGCCATGGATGAGCAGAAAACTTTCCCTATTGGCTCTGACATTGTTAAAAGAGATTTTTACGTGGATGATCTCATTTCTGGTGGTAGCTGTGTTCAAGAAGCAATTGAGATATTGAAACAAACATCTGGACTACTCGCCAAGGGGAACTTTAGGCTGCGCAAATGGTGTTCTAGCGACACAGCTGTACTCCAAAACATACCGGAAGAGGATAGAGAAACGCTGCTTAAGTTTGACGATGGCAGTGACATCACGAAAACGTTAGGCCTCGTTTGGGATCCCGCTTCAGACTGTTTCCTTTTCTCCTTCTCTCCACTGAGGTTGCCCTCCAGACTGACAAAACGGTCAATACAATTGCTCGCTTTTACGACCCCCTTGGTCTTGTTGGTCCCGTAATAACAAAATCGAAAATTTTTATGCAGGATCTCTGGAGAGAAAAGCTGGACTGGGATGAGAGCCTGCCCGTACACTTAAGCACAGCCTGGGTCAACTTCTGCGCTGATTTTGAGTATACTCAGCAATTCCAGTATCCCCGTCGAGCACTCTCATCAGACAGTACAGTGGAGATTCACGGATTTTGTGATGCCAGCCTAAGCGCTTATGGAGCATGCGTCTATACAGTCTCAAAGTGCAATGGCAACACCAGCGTGCGTCTCTTATGCTCCAAATCGCGTGTCGCGCCTGTGAAAACCATCACGGTACCAAAGCTGGAACTCTGCGGAGCTGCATTACTGGCTCAACTTCTCAGCGAAATATGCCAAATGAAAGTGTTCGACTGTCGGTATTACTGTTGGTCAGACTCTGCCGTGACTTTGGCTTGGATTCGCAATGATGCTTCGAAATTCAACGTTTTCGTTGCCAACCGAGTCGCAGCCATCCAAGAGCTCACCACTGGAATGGAATGGCATCATATTCCCACCGAATTAAACCCGGCGGATATAATTTCACGAGGAGCGCTGCCTAGTGAGCTCTTCCGGTCTCCATTATGGGCCCATGGTCCGAGTTTTCTCAGTAAGGGAAAGGAAGAGTGGCCTGCCTCCTGTGTACCTGTCGAATCCTTACCAGAACTTCGACACAAGGTACTCCTCGGAACTGCAGCGCAACCGGATCTCTCGATTGGTTGCAAGTTCATCAATTCGTTTTCCAAGCTGCAGCGGGTCTTTGCTTATGTTTACAAATTTGTAAATCGAATCCGAGGAGCTGAACTAACCGTTGACCACTTGCATCATGGCACACATTGGTTGCTGCGGTCAGTGCAAATGGCTACTCTCAGCGATGACTACAAGGCATTGAAGGAAGGAAGGCATGTCAAACCGTCTAGCTCAATGGCCTCTCTTGCACCATTCCTTGACGACTTCGGCCTACTTCGCATCGGTGGACGGCTGAAAAACTCGTCGTTGGACTTCTCAGCGCGACATCCGATTATATTGCCCCGTCAGCATCCTGTGACGCGAGCAATCATAGTTTACTTTCATAAACGAAACTTACACGCTGGACCTCGCGCTTTATTGTCTTCGATTCGGCTCCAGTACTGGCCCATTGGCGGTCGAAAAACAGTCTCCAGTATTGTTGCCAAATGCATAATCTGTTTTCGTGCCAAGCCACGATTGGCCGAGCATATAATGGCAGACCTACCAGCTGATCGTCTTAATACATCGTATCCCTTTATGGTCACTGGCGTTGATTACTGTGGACCATTTTACTACAAGAACGAAGTGCGCAACAGGCCACCAGTGAAATGCTATATCAGTCTGTTCATATGCTTCGCTACAAAGGCGGTGCACTTAGAGCTTGTAAAGGACTTGTCCACAACATCGTTTCTAAACGCCCTAAAACGTTTCATCCTGACTCGCTCTCGACCTTCAAGGATCTGGTCTGACAATGCGACAAACTTCGTAGGTGCCAAGAACGAACTAGCAGATCTGAACCGCCTGTTCCTGAGAGACGAGCATGTCAAGGCCGTTAACGAGTTTTGCCTAACCGAATCAATTGAATGGTTGTTCATCCCTCCTCGCTCTCCGCACTTTGGTGGACTATGGGAAGCCGCTGTGAAGACTGCTAAGCACCACTTTTATCGATCTGTTTGCTCTTCCATTTTGGATTTCGATTCGCTGCGTACGCTCGTCTGCCACATCACGGCAATTATTAATTCTCGACCATTACTTCCACTTTCAGAGCATCCAGGTGATCTTGACGTCTTGACACCCGCACACTTCCTGGGTACAGCGCCATCTTCATCATACATTGAGCCCGATCTAAGGCAGCTTAACTTCAATCGGCTTAATTATTTTCAGCGCGTCACATATCTCCAACAAGTATTCTGGGCCCGTTGGCGCGAAGAGTATTTGACGCTTCTTCAACAGCGCTCCAAATGGCGCACTCCTCAGCCTGGACTCTCCATTAACGATGTTGTCCTTGTAAAGGATGAGAATCTACCGCCGCTGAAGTGGCCACTCGCCAGAGTGCAAGAGCTGATCTCTGGATCTGATGGGGTATCCAGAGTTGCTGTGCTTCAAACTGCGACTGGAGTCATACGTAGAGCTGTACGAAAGCTGTGTTTGCTGCCCAAACAGGATGATGTTGAAAGCCCTTGCCTTCCAACGGGGGGAGAATGTTTGGTCAAGTAACAGCAGAGATAACACCGACGGCTGCGGACATCATCCAACAGCAGAAAATAACAATCATAATTACAGCCTAAGAGCAAATAGTTTTTTTTTGCGCGCTCTTTGTAAGCTGCTGCCCACTCTCCTTCTGAATTGCTTTGCTTGCATTGCTGCCCTTTGCTCTAACCGGCGAGCGTCTTATTGGAGTTTCGTTTCGATTCGCTTTACATATTGTCATAACCAGTCTGTCTTTCGTTTGATCGCAACCTAGGCACAACTAATTCGAGTTGGCTGCCAAGCAACAATATAAAACTTATAAATTCTAATAAGTGCCCTGCGCGGCAAATAAATCCATTTGAAAACTAATCTAAGTGTTTGAATTTCGCTGCACAAGCAGTTAGAATTAATTGGTTGCAAAAAAGCTTGCAACTACACAGATATCTTGACCAAAGTCGGCATTTATACGTTTTAGTATGCTGCTCATATATATGCAAAATACTATTAAGATCGGAACACTATTCATATAGCTGCCATAGGAACGATCGGTCGAAAATTAAGTTTTTGTATAAAAAAACATTTTGTTTTTCAAATATCTTGCCAGAAGTCTCTTTTTATTTAGCACGCAGCACATATGTGTAAACCAGCTGGATCAGACCACTGTATCATGTAGATGCCATAGGAACGATCGGTCGAAAATTAAGGGTTTGTATAAAAAAACATTTTGTTTTTCAAGATATCTTGACCAAACTCGGCATTTATAAGATTTACTTTACTCCTCATATATATGCAAAATCCTATTAAGATCGGATCACTATATCGTGTAGCTGCCATAGGAAAGATCGGTCGAAAATTAAGTTTTGTATGAAAAAACATTTTGTTTTTCAAGATATCTTGGCCAGAAGTCCCATTTTATTTGGCACGCAGCACATAGGTGAAAACCAGCTGGATCGGAACAGTATATCATATAGCTGCCATAAGAGCGATCAGTCCAAAATTAAGTTTTTATATGAAAAAACATTTTGTTTTAAAGATATCTTGACCAAACTCGGTATTTATTAGTTTTACTTTACTCCTCATATATATGCAAAATCCTATTAAGATCGGACCACTATATCGTATAGCTGCCATAGGAACGATCGGTCGAAAATTAAGGTTTTGTATGAAAAAACATTTTGTTTTTCAAGATATCTTGACCAAACTCGGCATTTATTAGTTTTACCTTACTCTTCATCTATATGCAAAATCCTATTGAGATCGGACCACTATATCGTATAGCTGCCATAGGAACGATTGGTCGAAAATTAAGTTTTTGTATGAAAAAACATTTTGTTTTTCCAGATATCTTGGCCATAAGTCCCTTTTTATTTAGCACGCAGCACATAGGTGAAAACCAGCTGGATCGGACCACTATATCATATAGCTGCCATAGGAACGATCGGTCGAATATTAAGTTTTTGTATGAAAAAACATTTTGTTTTTCAAGATATCTTGACCAAACTCGGCGTTTATAAGATTTACTTTACTCCTCATATATATGCAAACTCCTATTAAGATCGGACTACTATATCGTATAGCTGCCATAGGAACGATTGGTCGAAAATTAAGTTTTTGTATGATAAAAACATTTTGTTTTTCAAGATATCTTGGCCAGAAGTCCGTTTTTATTTAGCACGCAGCACATAGGTGAAAACCAGCTGGATCGGACCACTATATCATATAGCTGCCATAGGAACGATCGGTCGAATATTAAGTTTTTGTATGAAAAAACATTTTGTTTTTCAAGATATCTTGACCAAACTCGGCATTTATAAGATTTACTTTACTCCTCATATATATGCATAATCCTCTTAAGATCGGACCACTATATCGTATAGCTGCCATAGGAACGATCGGTCGAAAATTACGTTTTTGAATGAAAAAACATTTTGCTTTTTAATATATCTTGGCCAGAAGTCCCTTTTTATTTAGCACGCAGCACATAGGTGAAAACCAGCTGGATCGGAACAGTATATCATATAGCTGCCATAAGAGCGCTCAGTCGAAAATTAAGTTTTTGTATAAAAAAACATTTTGTTTTTCAAAATATCTTGCCAGAAGTCTCTTTTTATTTAGCACGCAGCACATATGTGTAAACCAGCTAGATCAGACCACTGTATCATATAGATGCCATAGGAACGATCGATCGAAAATTAAGGTTTTGTCTAAAAAAAATATTTTGTTTTTCAAGATATCTTGACCAAACTCGGCATTTATAAGATTTACTTTACTCCTCATATATATGCATAATCCTCTTAAGATCGGACCACTATATCGTATAGCTGCCATAGCAACGATCGGTCGAAAATTACGTTTTTGCATGAAAAAACATTTTGCTTTTTAATATATCTTGGCCAGAAGTCCCTTTTTATTTAGCACGCAGCACATAGGTGAAAACCAGCTGGATCGGAACAGTATATCATATAGCTGCCATAAGAGCGATCAGTCGAAAATTAAGTTTTTATATGAAAAATCATTTTGTTTTAAAGATATCTTGACCAAACTCGGTATTTATTAGTTTTACTTTACTCCTCATTTATATGCAAAATCCTATTAAGATCGGACCACTATATCGTATAGCTGCCATAGGAACGATCGGTCGAAAATTAAGGTTTTGTATGAAAAAACATTTTGTTTTTCAAGATATCTTGACCAAACTCGGCATTTATTAGTTTTACCTTACTCTTCATCTATATGCAAAATCCTATTGAGATCGGACCACTATATCGTATAGCTGCCATAGGAACGATTGGTCGAAAATTAAGTTTTTGTATGAAAAAACATTTTGTTTTTCCAGATATCTTGGCCATAAGTCCCTTTTTATTTAGCACGCAGCACATAGGTGAAAACCAGCTGGATCGGACCACTATATCATATAGCTGCCATAGGAACGATCGGTCGAATATTAAGTTTTTGTATGAAAAAACATTTTGTTTTTCAAGATATCTTGACCAAACTCGGCGTTTATAAGATTTACTTTACTCCTCATATATATGCATAAGCCTATTAAGATCGGACCACTATATCGTATAGCTGCCATAGGAACGGTCGTTCGAAAATTAAGTTTTTGTATAAAAAAACATTTTGTTTTTCAAGATATCTTGACCAAACTCGGCTTTTATAAGATTTACTTTACTCCTCATATATATGCATAATCCTATTAAGATCGGACCACTATATCGTATAGCTGCCATAGGAATGATTGGTCGAAAATTAAGTTTTTGTATGAAAAACATTTTGATTTTTAAGATATCTTGACCAAAGTCGGCATTTATACGTTTTAGTATGCTGCTCATATATATGCAAAATACTATTAAGATCGGAACACTATTCATATAGCTGCCATAGGAACGATCGGTCGAAAATTAAGTTTTTGTATAAAAAAAACATTTTGTTTTTCAAGATATCTTGACCAAACTCGGCATTTATAAGATTTACTTTACTCCTCATATATATGCATAATCCTCTTAAGATCCGACCACTATATCGTATAGCTGCCATAGGAACGATTGGTCGAAAATTACGTTTTTGCATGAAAAAACATTTTGCTTTTTAATATATCTTGGCCAGAAGTCCCTTTTATTTAGCACGCAGCACATAGGTGAAAACCAGCTGGATCGGAACAGTATGTCATATAGCTGCCATAAGAGCGATCAGTCGAAAATTAAGTTTTTGTATAAAAAAACATTTTGTTTTTCAAAATATCTTGCCAGAAGTCTCTTTTATTTAGCACGCAGCACATATGTGTAAACCAGCTGGATCAGACCACTGTATCATGTAGATGCCATAGGAACGATCGGTCGAAAATTAAGGTTTTGTATAAAAAAACATTTTGTTTTTCAAGATATCTTGACCAAACTCGGCATTTATAAGATTTACTTTGCTCCTCATATATATGCAAAATCCTATTAAGATCGGATCACTATATCGTGTAACTGCCATAGGAAAGATCGGTCGAAAATTAAGTTTTGTATGAAAAAACATTTTGTTTTTCAAGATATCTTGGCCAGAAGTCCCATTTTATTTGGCACGCAGCACATAGGTGAAAACCACCTGGATCGGACCACTATATCATATAGCTGCAATAGGAACGATCGGTCGAAAATTAAATATTTGTGTGAAAAAACATATTGTTTATCAAGATATCTTGACCAAACTCGGCATTTATTAGTTTCACTTTACTCCTTATATATATGCAAAAGCTTATTAAGATCGGACCACTATATCATATAGCTGCCATAGAAACGATCGGTCGAAAATTAAGGTTTTGTATGAAAAACATTTTGTTTTTGAAGATATCTTGGCCAAACTAGGCATTTATTAGTTTGACTTTACTCCTCATATATATGCAAAATCCTATTAAGATCGGACCACTATATCGTATAGCTGCCATAGGAACGATCGGTCGATAATTAAGTTTTCTTATGAAAAAACATTTTCTTATCAAGATATCTTGACCAAACTCGACATTTATTAGTTTTACTTTACTCCTCACATATATGCATAATCGTATTAAGATCGGACCACTATATCGTATAGCTGCCATAGGAACGGTCGTTCGAAAATTAAGTTTTTGTATAAAAAAACATTTTGTTTTTCAAGATATCTTGACCAAACTCGGCTTTTATAAGATTTACTTTACTCCTCATATATATGCATAATCCTATTAAGATCGGACAACTATATCGTATAGCTGCCATAGGAACGATTGGTCGAAAATTAAGTTTTTGTATGAAAAACATTTTGTTTTTTAAGATATCTTGACCAAAGTCGGCATTTATACGTTTTAGTATGCTACTCATATATATGCAAAATACTATTAAGATCGGAACACTATTCATGTAGCTGCCATAGGAACGATCGGTCGAAAATTAAGTTTTTGTATAAAAAAACATTTTGTTTTTCAAAATATCTTGCCAGAAGTCTCTTTTTATTTAGCAAGCAGCACATATGTGTAAACCAGCTGGATCAGACCACTGTATCATGTAGATGCCATAGGAACGATCGATCGAAAATTAAGGTTTTGTATAAAAAAAACATTTTGTTTTTCAAGATATCTTGACCAAACTCGGCATTTATAAGATTTACTTTACTCCTCATATATATGCAAAATCCTATTAAGATCGGATCACTATATCGTGTAGCTGCCATAGGAAAGATCGGTCGAAAATTCAGTTTTGTATGAAAAAACATTTTGTTTTTCAAGATATCTTGGCCAGAAGTCCCATTATATTTGGCACGCAGCACATAGGTGAAAACCACCTGGATCGGACCACCATATCATATAGCTGCAATAGGAACGATCGGTCGAAAATTAAATATTTGTGTGAAAAAACATATTGTTTATCAAGATATCTTGAACAAACTCGGCATTTATTAGTTTTACTTTACTCCTCATATATATGCAAAAGCTTATTAAGATCGGACCACTATATCATATAGCTGCCATAGGAACTATCGGTCGAAAATTAAGGTTTTGTATGAAAAAACATTTTGTTTTTCAAGATATCTTGACCAAACTCGGCATTTATTAGTTTTACCTTACTCTTTATCTATATGCAAAATCCTATTGAGATCGGACCACTATATCGTATAGCTGCCATAGGAACGATTGGTCGAAAATTAAGTTTTTGTATGAAAAAACATTTTGTTTTTCCAGATATCTTGGCCATAAGTCCCTTTTTATTTAGCACGCAGCACATAGGTGAAAACCAGCTGGATCGGACCACTATATCATATAGCTGCCATAGGAACGATCGGTCGAATATTAAGTTTTTGTATGAAAAAACATTTTGTTTTTCAAGATATCTTGACCAAACTCGGCGCTTATAAGATTTACTTTACTCCTCATATATATGCAAACTCCTATTAAGATCGGACTACTATATCGTATAGCTGCCATAGGAACGATTGGTCGAAAATTAAGTTTTTGTATGAAAAAACATTTTGTTTTTCAAGATATCTTGGCCAGAAGTCCCTTTTTATTTAGCACGCAGCACATAGGTGAAAGCCAGCTGGATCGGACCACTATATCATTTGGCTGCCATAGGAACGATCGGTCGAATATTAAGTTTTTGTATAAAAAAACATTTTGTTTTTCAAGATATCTTGACCAAACTCGGCGTTTATAAGATTTACTTTACTCCTCATATATATGCAAACTCCTATTAAGATCGGACTACTATATCGTATAGCTGCCATAGGAACGATCGGTCGAAAATTAAGGTTTTGTATGAAAAAACATTTTGTTTTTCAAGATATCTTGGCCATAAGTCCCTTTTTATTTAGCACGCAGCACATAGGAGAAAACCAGCTGGATCGGACCACTATATCATATAGCTGCCATAGGAACGATCGGTCGAATATTAAAATTTTGTATGAAAAAACATTTTGTTTTTCAAGATATCTTGGCCATAAGTCCCTTTTTATTTAGCACGCAGCACATAGGAGAAAACCAGCTGGATCGGACCACTATATCATATAGCTGCCATAGGAACGATCGGTCGAATATTAAAATTTTGTATGAAAAAACATTTTGTTTTTCAAGATATCTTGACCAAACTCGGCGTTTATAAGATTTACTTTACTCCTCATATATATGCATAAGCCTATTAAGATCGGACCACTATATCGTATAGCTGCCATAGGAACGGTCGTTCGAAAATTAAGTTTTTGTATAAAAAAACATTTTGTTTTTCAAGATATCTTGACCAAACTCGGCTTTTATAAGATTTACTTTACTCCTCATATATATGCATAATCCTATTAAGATCGGACCACTATATCGTATAGCTGCCATAGGAATGATTGGTCGAAAATTAAGTTTTTGTATGAAAAACATTTTGTTTTTTAAGATATCTTGACCAAAGTCGGCATTTATACGTTTTAGTATGCTGCTCATATATATGCAAAATACTATTAAGATCGGAACACTATTCATATAGCTGCCATAGGAACGATCGGTCGAAAATTAAGTTTTTGTATAAAAAAAACATTTTGTTTTTCAAGATATCTTGACCAAACTCGGCATTTATAAGATTTACTTTACTCCTCATATATATGCATAATCCTCTTAAGATCGGACCACTATATCGTATAGCTGCCATAGGAACGATCGGTCGAAAATTACGTTTTTGCATGAAAAAACATTTTGCTTTTTAATATATCTTGGCCAGAAGTCCCTTTTTATTTAGCACGCAGCACATAGGTGAAAACCAGCTGGATCGGAACAGTATATCATATAGCTGCCATAAGAGCGATCAGTCGAAAATTAAGTTTTTGTATAAAAAAACATTTTGTTTTTCAAAATATCTTGAGAGAAGTCTCTTTTTGTTTAGCACGCAGCACATATGTGTAAACCAGCTGGATCAGACCACTGTATCATGTAGATGCCATAGGAACGATCGGTCGAAAATTAAGGTTTTGTATAAAAAAAACATTTTGTTTTTCAGGATATCTTGACCAAACTCGGCATTTATAAGATTTACTTTACTCCTCATATATATGCAAAATCCTATTAAGATCGGATCACTATATCGTGTAACTGCCATAGGAAAGATCGGTCGAAAATTAAGTTTTGTATGAAAAAACATTTTGTTTTTCAAGATATCTTGGCCAGAAGTCCCTTTTTATTTAGCACGCAGCACATAGGTGAAAGCCAGCTGGATCGGACCACTATATCATTTGGCTGCCATAGGAACGATCGGTCGAATATTAAGTTTTTGTATAAAAAAACATTTTGTTTTTCAAGATATCTTGACCAAACTCGGCGTTTATAAGATTTACTTTACTCCTCATATATATGCAAACTCCTATTAAGATCGGACTACTATATCGTATAGCTGCCATAGGAACGATCGGTCGAAAATTAAGGTTTTGTATGAAAAAACATTTTGTTTTTCAAGATATCTTGGCCATAAGTCCCTTTTTATTTAGCACGCAGCACATAGGAGAAAACCAGCTGGATCGGACCACTATATCATATAGCTGCCATAGGAACGATCGGTCGAATATTAAAATTTTGTATGAAAAAACATTTTGTTTTTCAAGATATCTTGGCCATAAGTCCCTTTTTATTTAGCACGCAGCACATAGGAGAAAACCAGCTGGATCGGACCACTATATCATATAGCTGCCATAGGAACGATCGGTCGAATATTAAAATTTTGTATGAAAAAACATTTTGTTTTTCAAGATATCTTGACCAAACTCGGCGTTTATAAGATTTACTTTACTCCTCATATATATGCATAAGCCTATTAAGATCGGACCACTATATCGTATAGCTGCCATAGGAACGGTCGTTCGAAAATTAAGTTTTTGTATAAAAAAACATTTTGTTTTTCAAGATATCTTGACCAAACTCGGCTTTTATAAGATTTACTTTACTCCTCATATATATGCATAATCCTATTAAGATCGGACCACTATATCGTATAGCTGCCATAGGAATGATTGGTCGAAAATTAAGTTTTTGTATGAAAAACATTTTGTTTTTTAAGATATCTTGACCAAAGTCGGCATTTATACGTTTTAGTATGCTGCTCATATATATGCAAAATACTATTAAGATCGGAACACTATTCATATAGCTGCCATAGGAACGATCGGTCGAAAATTAAGTTTTTGTATAAAAAAAACATTTTGTTTTTCAAGATATCTTGACCAAACTCGGCATTTATAAGATTTACTTTACTCCTCATATATATGCATAATCCTCTTAAGATCGGACCACTATATCGTATAGCTGCCATAGGAACGATCGGTCGAAAATTACGTTTTTGCATGAAAAAACATTTTGCTTTTTAATATATCTTGGCCAGAAGTCCCTTTTTATTTAGCACGCAGCACATAGGTGAAAACCAGCTGGATCGGAACAGTATATCATATAGCTGCCATAAGAGCGATCAGTCGAAAATTAAGTTTTTGTATAAAAAAACATTTTGTTTTTCAAAATATCTTGAGAGAAGTCTCTTTTTGTTTAGCACGCAGCACATATGTGTAAACCAGCTGGATCAGACCACTGTATCATGTAGATGCCATAGGAACGATCGGTCGAAAATTAAGGTTTTGTATAAAAAAAACATTTTGTTTTTCAGGATATCTTGACCAAACTCGGCATTTATAAGATTTACTTTACTCCTCATATATATGCAAAATCCTATTAAGATCGGATCACTATATCGTGTAACTGCCATAGGAAAGATCGGTCGAAAATTAAGTTTTGTATGAAAAAACATTTTGTTTTTCAAGATATCTTGGCCAGAAGTCCCATTTTATTTGGGACGCAGCACATAGGTGAAAACCACCTGGATCGGACCACTATATCATATAGCTGCAATAGGAACGATCGGTCGAAAATTAAATATTTGTGTGAAAAAACATATTGTTTATCAAGATATCTTGACCAAACTCGGCATTTATTAGTTTCACTTTACTCCTCATATATATGCAAAAGCTTATTAAGATCGGACCACTATATCATATAGCTGCCATAGAAACGATCGGTCGAAAATTAAGGTTTTGTATGAAAAACATTTTGTTTTTGAAGATATCTTGGCCAAACTAGGCATTTATTAGTTTGACTTTACTCCTCATATATATGCAAAATCCTATTAAGATCGGACCGCTATATCGTATAGCTGCCATAGGAACGATCGGTCGATAATTAAGTTTTCTTATGAAAAAACATTTTCTTATCAAGATATCTTGACCAAACTCGACATTTATTAGTTTTACTTTACTCCTCACATATATGCATAATCCTATTAAGATCGGACCACTATATCGTATAGCTGCCATAGGAACGGTCGATCGAAAATTAAGTTTTTGTATAAAAAAACATTTTGTTTTTCAAGATATCTTGACCAAACTCAGCTTTTATAAGATTTACTTTACTCCTCATATATATGCATAATCCTATTAAGATCGGACCACTATATCGTATAGCTGCCATAGGAACGATTGGTCGAAAATTAAGTTTTTGTATGAAAAACATTTTGTTTTTTAAGATATCTTGACCAAAGTCGGCATTTATACGTTTTAGTATGCTACTCATATATATGCAAAATACTATTAAGATCGGAACACTATTCATATAGGTGCCATAGGAACGATCGGTCGAAAATTAAGTTTTTGTATAAAAAAACATTTTGTTTTTCAAAATATCTTGCCAGAAGTCTCTTTTTATTTAGCAAGCAGCACATATGTGTAAACCAGCTGGATCAGACCACTGTATCATGTAGATGCCATAGGAACGATCGGTCGAAAATTAAGGTTTTGTATGAAAAACATTTTGTTTTTTAAGATATCTTGACCAAAGTCGGCATTTATACGTTTTAGTATGCTACTCATATATATGCAAAATACTATTAAGATCGGAACACTATTCATATAGCTGCCATAGGAACGATCGGTCGAAAATTAAGTTTTTGTATAAAAAAAACATTTTGTTTTTCAAGATATCTTGACCAAACTCGGCATTTATAAGATTTACTTTACTCCTCATATATATGCATAATCCTATTCATATAGCTGCCATAGGAACGATCGGTCGAAAATTAAGTTTTTGTATAAAAAAAACATTTTGTTTTTCAAGATATCTTGACCAAACTCGGCATTTATAAGATTTACTTTACTCCTCATATATATGCATAATCCTCTTAAGATCGGACCACTATATCGTATAGCTGCCATAGGAACGATCGGTCGAAAATTACGTTTTTGCATGAAAAAACATTTTGCTTTTTAATATATCTTGGCCAGAAGTCCCTTTTTATTTAGCACGCAGCACATAGGTGAAAACCAGCTGGATCGGAACAGTATATCATATAGCTGCCATAAGAGCGATCAGTCGAAAATTAAGTTTTTGTATAAAAAAACATTTTGTTTTTCAAAATATCTTGAGAGAAGTCTCTTTTTGTTTAGCACGCAGCACATATGTGTAAACCAGCTGGATCAGACCACTGTATCATGTAGATGCCATAGGAACGATCGGTCGAAAATTAAGGTTTTGTATAAAAAAAACATTTGTTTTTCAGGATATCTTGACCAAACTCGGCATTTATAAGATTTACTTTACTCCTCATATATATGCAAAATCCTATTAAGATCGGATCACTATATCGTGTAACTGCCATAGGAAAGATCGGTCGAAAATTAAGTTTTGTATGAAAAAACATTTTGTTTTTCAAGATATCTTGGCCAGAAGTCCCATTTTATTTGGGACGCAGCACATAGGTGAAAACCACCTGGATCGGACCACTATATCATATAGCTGCAATAGGAACGATCGGTCGAAAATTAAATATTTGTGTGAAAAAACATATTGTTTATCAAGATATCTTGACCAAACTCGGCATTTATTAGTTTCACTTTACTCCTCATATATATGCAAAAGCTTATTAAGATCGGACCACTATATCATATAGCTGCCATAGAAACGATCGGTCGAAAATTATGGTTTTGTATGAAAAACATTTTGTTTTTGAAGATATCTTGGCCAAACTAGGCATTTATTAGTTTGACTTTACTCCTCATATATATGCAAAATCCTATTAAGATCGGACCGCTATATCGTATAGCTGCCATAGGAACGATCGGTCGATAATTAAGTTTTCTTATGAAAAAACATTTTCTTATCAAGATATCTTGACCAAACTCGACATTTATTAGTTTTACTTTACTCCTCACATATATGCATAATCCTATTAAGATCGGACCACTATATCGTATAGCTGCCATAGGAACGGTCGATCGAAAATTAAGTTTTTGTATAAAAAAACATTTTGTTTTTCAAGATATCTTGACCAAACTCAGCTTTTATAAGATTTACTTTACTCCTCATATATATGCATAATCCTATTAAGATCGGACCACTATATCGTATAGCTGCCATAGGAACGATTGGTCGAAAATTAAGTTTTTGTATGAAAAACATTTTGTTTTTTAAGATATCTTGACCAAAGTCGGCATTTATACGTTTTAGTATGCTACTCATATATATGCAAAATACTATTAAGATCGGAACACTATTCATATAGGTGCCATAGGAACGATCGGTCGAAAATTAAGTTTTGTATAAAAAAACATTTTGTTTTTCAAAATATCTTGCCAGAAGTCTCTTTTTATTTAGCAAGCAGCACATATGTGTAAACCAGCTGGATCAGACCACTGTATCATGTAGATGCCATAGGAACGATCGGTCGAAAATTAAGGTTTTGTATGAAAAACATTTTGTTTTTTAAGATATCTTGACCAAAGTCGGCATTTATACGTTTTAGTATGCTACTCATATATATGCAAAATACTATTAAGATCGGAACACTATTCATATAGCTGCCATAGGAACGATCGGTCGAAAATTAAGTTTTTGTATAAAAAAAACATTTTGTTTTTCAAGATATCTTGACCAAACTCGGCATTTATAAGATTTACTTTACTCCTCATATATATGCATAATCCTATTCATATAGCTGCCATAGGAACGATCGGTCGAAAATTAAGTTTTTGTATAAAAAAAACATTTTGTTTTTCAAGATATCTTGACCAAACTCGGCATTTATAAGATTTACTTTACTCCTCATATATATGCATAATCCTCTTAAGATCGGACCACTATATCGTATAGCTGCCATAGGAACGATCGGTCGAAAATTACGTTTTTGCATGAAAAAACATTTTGCTTTTTAATATATCTTGGCCAGAAGTCCCTTTTTATTTAGCACGCAGCACATAGGTGAAAACCAGCTGGATCGGAACAGTATATCATATAGCTGCCATAAGAGCGATCAGTCGAAAATTAAGTTTTTGTATAAAAAAACATTTTGTTTTTCAAAATATCTTGCCAGAAGTCTCTTTTTATTTAGCACGCAGCACATATGTGTAAACCAGCTGGATCAGACCACTGTATCATGTAGATGCCATAGGATCGATCGGTCGAAAATTAAGGTTTTGTATAAAAAAAACATTTTGTTTTTCAAGATATCTTGACCAAACTCGGCATTTATAAGATTTACTTTACTCCTCATATATATGCAAAATCCTATTAAGATCGGATCACTATATCGTGTAACTGCCATAGGAAAGATCGGTCGAAAATTAAGTTTTGTATGAAAAAACATTTTGTTTTTCAAGATATCTTGGCCAGAAGTCCCATTTTATTTGAGACGCAGCACATAGGTGAAAACTACCTGGATCGGACCACTATATCATATAGCTGCAATAGGAACGATCGGTCGAAAATTAAATATTTGTGTGAAAAAACATATTGTTTATCAAGATATCTTGACCAAACTCGGCATTTATTAGTTTCACTTTACTCCTCATATATATGCAAAAGCTTATTAAGATCGGACCACTATATCATATAGCTGCCATAGAAACGATCGGTCGAAAATTAAGGTTTTGTATGAAAAACATTTTGTTTTTGAAGATATCTTGGCCAAACTAGGCATTTATTAGTTTGACTTTACTCCTCATATATATGCAAAATCCTATTAAGATCGGACCGCTATATCGTATAGCTGCCATAGGAACGATCGGTCGATAATTAAGTTTTCTTATGAAAAAACATTTTCTTATCAAGATATCTTGACCAAACTCGACATTTATTAGTTTTACTTTACTCCTCACATATATGCATAATCCTATTAAGATCGGACCACTATATCGTATAGCTGCCATAGGAACGGTCGTTCGAAAATTAAGTTTTTGTATAAAAAAACATTTTGTTTTTCAAGATATCTTGACCAAACTCAGCTTTTATAAGATTTACTTTACTCCTCATATATATGCATAATCCTATTAAGATCGGACCACTATATCGTATAGCTGCCATAGGAACGATTGGTCGAAAATTAAGTTTTTGTATGAAAAACATTTTGTTTTTTAAGATATCTTGACCAAAGTCGGCATTTATACGTTTTAGTATGCTACTCATATATATGCAAAATACTATTAAGATCGGAACACTATTCATATAGGTGCCATAGGAACGATCGGTCGAAAATTAAGTTTTTGTATAAAAAAACATTTTGTTTTTCAAAATATCTTGCCAGAAGTCTCTTTTTATTTAGCAAGCAGCACATATGTGTAAACCAGCTGGATCAGACCACTGTATCATGTAGATGCCATAGGAACGATCGGTCGAAAATTAAGGTTTTGTATGAAAAACATTTTGTTTTTTAAGATATCTTGACCAAAGTCGGCATTTATACGTTTTAGTATGCTACTCATATATATGCAAAATACTATTAAGATCGGAACACTATTCATATAGCTGCCATAGGAACGATCGGTCGAAAATTAAGTTTTTGTATAAAAAAAAATTTTTGTTTTTCAAGATATCTTGACCAAACTCGGCATTTATAAGATTTACTTTACTCCTCATATATATGCATAATCCTCTTAAGATCGGACCACTATATCGTATGGCTGCCATAGGAACGATCGGTCGAAAATTACGTTTTTGCATGAAAAAACATTTTGCTTTTTAATATATCTTGGCCAGAAGTCCCTTTTTATTTAGCACGCAGCACATAGGTGAAAACCAGCTGGATCGGAACAGTATATCATATAGCTGCCATAAGAGCGATCAGTCGAAAATTAAGTTTTTGTATAAAAAAACATTTTGTTTTTCAAAATATCTTGCCAGAAGTCTCTTTTTATTTAGCACGCAGCACATATGTGTAAACCAGCTGGATCAGACCACTGTATCATGTAGATGCCATAGGAACGATCGGTCGAAAATTAAGGTTTTGTATAAAAAAAACATTTTGTTTTTCAAGATATCTTGACCAAACTCGGCATTTATAAGATTTACTTTACTCCTCATATATATGCAAAATCCAATTAAGATCGGATCACTATATTTTGTAACTGCCATAGGAAAGATCGGTCGAAAATTAAGTTTTGTATAAAAAAACATTTTGTTTTTCAAGATATCTTGGCCAGAAGTCCCATTTTATTTGGCACGCAGCACATAGGTGAAAACCACCTGGATCGGACCACTATATCATATAGCTGCAATAGGAACGATCGTTCGAAAATTAAATATTTGTGTGAAAAAACATATTGTTTATCAAGATATCTTGACCAAACTCGGCATTTATTAGTTTCACTTTACTCCTCATATATATGCAAAAGCTTATTAAGATCGGACCACTATATCATATAGCTGCCATAGAAACGATCGGTCGAAAATTAAGGTTTTGTATGAAAAACATTTTGTTTTTGAAGATATCTTGGCCAAACTAGGCATTTATTAGTTTGACTTTACTCCTCATATATATGCAAAATCCTATTAATATCGGACCACTATATCGTATAGCTGCCATAGGAACGATCGGTCGATAATTAATTTTTCTTATGAAAAAACATTTTCCTATCAAGATATCTTGACCAAACTCGACATTTATTAGTTTTACTTTACTCCTCACATATATGCATAATCCTATTAAGATCGGACCACTATATCGTATAGCTGCCATAGGAACGGTCGTTCGAAAATTAAGTTTTTGTATAAAAAAACATTTTGTTTTTCAAGATATCTTGACCAAACTCGGCTTTTATAAGATTTACTTTACTCCTCATATATATGCATAATCCTATTAAGATCGGACCACAATATCGTATAGCTGCCATAGGAACGATCGGTCGAAAATTAAGTTTTTGTATGAAAAACATTTTGTTTTTAAGATATCTTGACCAAAGTCGGCATTTATACGTTTTAGTATGCTACTCATATATATGCAAAATACTATTAAGATCGGAACACTATTCATATAGCTGCCATAGGAACGATCGGTCGAAAATTAAGTTCTTGTATAAAAAAACATTTTGTTTTTCAAAATATCTTGCCAGAAGTCTCTTTTTATTTAGCAAGCAGCACATATGTGTAAACCAGCTGGATCAGACCACTGTATCATGTAGATGCCATAGGAACGATCGATCGAAAATTAAGGTTTTGTATAAAAAAAAACATTTTGTTTTTCAAGATATCTTGACCAAACTCGGCATTTATAAGATTTACTCTACTCCTCATATATATGCAAAATCCTATTAAGATCGGACCACTATATCGTGTAGCTGCCATAGGAAAGATCGGTCGAAAATTAAGTTTTGTATGAAAAAACATTTTGTTTTTCAAGATATCTTGGCCAGAAGTCCCATTTTATTTGGCACGCAGCACATAGGTGAAAACCACCTGGATCGGACCACCATATCATATAGCTGCAATAGGAACGATCGGTCGAAAATTAAATATTTGTGTAAAAAAACATATTGTTTATCAAGATATCTTGACCAAACTCGGCATTTATTAGTTTTACTTTACTCCTCATATATATGCAAAAGCTTATTAAGATCGGACCACTATATCATATAGCTGCCATAGAAACGATCGGTCGAAAATTAAGGTTTTGTATGAAAAACATTTTGTTTTTGAAGATATCTTGGCCAAACTAGGCATTTATTAGTTTGACTTTACTCCTCATATTTATGCAAAATCCTATTAAGATCGGACCACTATATCGTATAGCTGCCATAGGAACGATCGGTCGAAAATTAAGGTTTTATATAAAAAAACATTTTGTTTTTCAAGATATCTTGACCAAACTCGGCATTTATTAGTTTTACCTTACTCTTCATCTATATGCAAAATCCTATTGAGATCGGACCACTATATCGTATAGCTGCCATAGGAACGATTGGTCGAAAATTACGTTTTTGTATGAAAAAACATTTTGTTTTTCAAGATATCTTGCCCATAAGTCCCTTTTTATTTAGCAGGCAGCACATAGGTGAAAACCAGCTGGGTCGGACCACTATATCATATAGCTGCCATAGGAACGATCGGTCGAATATTAAGTTTTTGTATGAAAAAACATTTTGTTTTTCAAGATATCTTGACCAAACTCGGCATTTATAAGATTTACTTTACTCCTCATATATATGCAAAATCCTATTAAGATCGGACCACTATATCGTATAGCTGCCATAGGAACGATTGGTCGAAAATTACGTTTTTGCATGAAAAAACATTTTGTTTTTTAAGATATCTTGGCCAGAAGTCCCTTTTTATTTAGCACGCAGCACATAGGTGAAAACCACCTGGATCGGACCACTATATCATATAGCTGCCATAAGAGCGATCAGTCGAAAATTAAGTTTTTATATGAAAAAACATTTTGTTTTCAAGATATCTTGACCAAACTCGGCATTTATTAGTTTTACTTTACTCCTCATATATATGCAAAATCCTATTAAGATCGGACAACTATATCGTATAGCTGCCATAGGAACGATCGGTCGAAAATTAAGTTGTATAAAAAAACATATTGTTTTTCAAGATATCTTGACCAAACTCGGCATTTATTAGATTCACTTTACTCCTTATATATATGTAAAATCCTATTAAGATCGGACCACTATATCATATAGCTGCCATAGGAACGATCGGTCGATAATTAAGTTTTTGTATGAAAAAACATTTTGTTTTTGAAGATATGTTAAACAAACTCGGCATTTATAATTTTCACTTTACTCCTCATATATATGCAAAATCCTATTAAGATCGGACCACTATATCATATAGCTGCCATAGGAACGATCGGTCGAAAATTAAGTTGTATAAAAAAACATATTGTTTTTCAAGATATCTTGACCAAACTCGGCATTTATTAGATTCACTTTACTCCTTATATATATGTAAAATCCTATTAAGATCGGACCACTATATCATATAGCTGCCATAGGAACGATCGGTCGATAATTAAGTTTTTGTATGAAAAAACATTTTGTTTTTGAAGATATGTTAAACAAACTCGGCATTTATTATTTTCACTTTACTCCTCATATGTATGCAAAATCCTATTAAGATCGGACCACTATATCATATAGCTACCATAGGAACTATCGGTCGAAAATTAAGTTTCTGTATAAAAAAACCTTTAGTTTTTCAAGATATTTTTATATATTTATTTATTTATTAACGGTCGACAAACCGAGTATCTTCCTCATTATTCAATAGGTTATACAATAGATAATAGAATTATATGCTAAAAGCCTAGTTAAAGAATACAATTTTCTAAATAGCATCACCGACCGATGGAGGTGTTTTATTTGCCAGTCCGGTCAGCTGTGCCCCTTTTCGCAGCTAATTTTGTCAGTGACGCTATTAGAGCCTACCTCTAAGCAGAAGGTTGTAATTAGGAAAAAAGTGTTCTCACGTAAAAATAAAAATATACTTAATTTTCTATATTAATAAAAAAAATACAATAAATAGGAAAAAAGAGAAAGTATGAAGATTGTTAATAAAGTAAAGTAATGTAAGTTAGATGAAGAGTGTTAAGTAGATAGGACAAAGAGAAAAGTAAGGGGAAATCACCGACCCGGTGGGGGAAAATTTTTCAGCCTGTCCGGCAAGCTATGCCCCTGCTCATAGCTGGGAATGGTCAGAGACTTTCCGAAGCAACGATTTTATTAGGGGTAGAGACAGTTCTGTAGAGAAAACGAGATGCAAACTATTATAATTTTTACATAGCACGCGAAAAGGATTGTGCATAGCGTAGTCTGTTGTGCACGTAGATAGGAATAAGGGGCGATAATTTCTAGTTGGTCTAGCCGGAACAGAGAGTTGAAGACGCCCTAGCCGAAAAGAGGAATCTATGTCGCCAATAATCAACTTATGGAGAAGGACAACACCGAGAATTGTTCTACGGTTGGTTAAAGACGGAAGGTTGAGAAGAAGCAGTCTGCTGGAGTAGGATGGCAACCCAAGATTAGGGTCCCAATTTAAACCTCGTAAGGCAAAAAGCAGAAATTGCTTCTGAACAGATTCAATACGATCCTGGCTATTGTTACACTGTGGAGACCAGATGCAAAAGCAGTATTCAAGGATAGGGCGAACAAGAGAGATGTACAGAAGTTTTGTTATAAAAGGATCGTTAAACTCTTTAGACCATCGTTTAATGAATCCAAGTACACCTTTTGCCTCATTAACGATGGTATCTATGTGAAGATTGAAACAGACTTTAAAATCAAAAATTACGACTAGATCCTTAACTGTTAGTATACGTTGCAAAGGGATATTGTCGATTGTATAACTGACAATATAAGGTGTAGTACGATTAAAAGTCATAAACATATACTTTGAACAATTTAGATGCAATTGATTGGCCGAACACCATAGTTGCATAGCGTTCAACTCGTCTTGTAGACGAGAATGATGTAGGGGATTAGTGTATTATAGAAAAAGTTTGACATCGTCCGCATACATGAGTACACGGGCATGTGATATAACAGAGGGGAGATAATTTATAAAAAGAGTAAAGAGTAAAGGTCCAAGACTACCTTGAGGAACACTAGAAGTAACGTGAACCCCTTTAGAGGTAGTCAGCCTCAGCATTACTCTTTGGGTCCTACCTTTTAAACAAGAATTAATCCAAAGCAAAAGAGACAGGAGGAAACCTATTGGGTCAAGTTTAAAAAGTAAAATGTCATGGTGCACAGAGTCAAACGCCTTACTGAAGTCAGTGTAAATGACATCAGTTTGCATTTTCGAAAGGAAAGCATCATTTACCAAGGAAGTAAACTCAAGCAGATTGGTCGTAGTTGACCGATTCTTTACGAATCCATGTTAAACAGGGGAAACAACTGATTTGCAGAAATGCTGCAAATTCGAAGTGATTATATTTCCAAATAATTTAGGAATAGCGGACAGTTTTGCAATGCCCCTGTAATTTCGTATATCAGACTTCCCAGCTTTCTTGTGAAGAGGAATGATATAAGATTCTTTCCAAAGATATGGAAAGACAGAAGTTTCAAGGGACAGATTAAAAAGCTTTAGCAATGGACAAAGAAGGGAAGAACTACACTCCTTGAGTAGACAACTAGGAATATTGTCCGGCCCAGAAGAGTAAGAAGACTTTAAAGAGTTTATAGCTAATAGGATATCTTGGCCAAACTCGGCATTTATTAGTTTTACTTTACTCCTCATATATATGCAAAATCCAATTAAGATCGGACCACTATATCATTTAGCTCCCATAGGAACGATCGGTGGAAAATTAAGTTTTTGTGTGAAAAAACATTTTGTTTTTCAAGATATCTTGGCCAAACTCGGCATTTATTAGTTTTACTATACTCCTCATATATATGCAAAATCCTATTAAGATCGGAACACTATATCATATAGCCGCCATAGGAACGATCGGTCGAAAATTAAGTTTTTGAATAAAAAAAAACATTTTGTTTTTCAAAATATCTTGACCAAACTCGGAACTTATGAGATTTACTTTACTCCTCATATATATGCAAAATCCTATTAAGATCGGACCACTATATTATATAGCTGCCATAGGATCGACGGTCGAAAATTAAGTATTTGTATGAAAAAACATTTTGTTTTTCAAGATATCTTGACCGAACTCGGCATTTATTAGTTTTACCTAACTTCTCATATATATGCAAAATCCTATTAAGATCGTACCACTATATCATTTAGCTGCCATGAAAAAATATTTTGTTTTCCAGATATCTTGACCAATCTCGGCATTTATTAGTTTTACTTAACTGCTCATATATATGCAAAATCCTATTAAGAGCGGAACACTGCCATAGGAACGATCGGTCGAAAATTAAGGTTTTGTATGAAAAAACATTTTGTTTTTCAAGATATCTTGACCAAACTCGGCATTTATTAGTTTTACTTTACTCCTCATATAAATGCAAAATCCTATTAAGATCGGACCACTATATCATATAGCTGGCATAGGAACGATCGGTCGAAAATTAAGTTTTTGTATGAAAAAACATTTTGTTTTTCAAGATATCTTGGCCAGAAGTCCCTTTTTATTTACCACGCAGCACATATGTGAAAACCAGCTGGATCGGACCACTATATCATATAGATGCCATAGGAACGATCGGTCGAAAATTAAATTTTTTTATCAAAAAACATATTGTTTATCAAGATAAATTTGACAAAACTCGGCATTTATTAGTTTTACTCAACTCCTCATATATATATGCAAAATCCTATTAAGATCGGACCACTATAACATATAGCTGCCATAGAAACGATCGGTAAAAAAAAAAGTTGTATGAAAAAATATCCTGTTTTTCAAGATATCTTGACCAAACTCGGCATTTTTTAGTTTTACCTTACTCCTCATATATATGCAAAATCCTATTAAGATCGGACCACTATATTATATAGCTGCCATAGGAACGATCGGTCGAAAATTAAGTTTTTGTATAAAAAAACACTTTGTTTTTCAAGATATCTTGGCCAGAAGTCCCTTTTTATTTAGCATGCAGCACATATGTGAAAACCAGCTGGATCGATCCACTATATCATATAGATATCATAGGAACGATTGGTCGAAAATTAAATTTTTGTATGAAAAAACATATTGTTTATCAAGATAAATTTGACCAAACTCGGAATTTATTAGTTTTACTCTACTCCTCATACATGTACAAAATCCGATTAAGATTGGACCACTGCCATAGAAACGATCGGTCGAAAATTAAGTTTTTGAATAAAAAAACATTTTGTTTTTCAAAATATCTTGACCAAACTCGGAACTTATAAGATTTACTTTACTCCTCATATATATGCAAAATCCTATTAAGATCGGACCACTATATCATTTAGCTGCCATGAAAACAAAATTTTGTTTTCAAGATATCTTGACCAAACTCGGCATTTATTATTTTTACTTTACTCCTCATATATATGCAAAATCCTATTGAGATCGGACCACTATATCATATAGCTGCCATTGAAACGATCAGTCAAAAATTAAGTTGGTGTATGAAAAAATGTTCTGTTTTTCAAGATATCTTGACCAAACTCGGCATTTATTAGTTTTACTTTACTGCTCATATATATGCAAAATCCTATTAAGAGCGGAACACTGCCATAGAACCGATCGGAAGAAAATTAAGGTTTTGTATGAAAAAAAAAATTGTTTTTCAAGATATCTTGACCCAAGTCGGCGTTTATAAGTTTTAGTATGCTACTCATATATATGCAAAATACTATTAAGATCAGAACACTATATCATATAGCTGCCATAGGAACGATCGGTCGAAAATTAACGTTTTGTATGAAAATACATTTTGTTTTTCAAGATATCTTGACCAAACTCGGCATTTTTCAGCTTTACTTTACTCATATATATAAAAAAATCCTAATAAGATCGGACCACTATATCATATAGCTGCCATAGGAACGATCAGTCGAAAATTAAGTTTTTGCATGAAAAAACATTTTGTTTTTTAAGACATCTTGACCAAAGTCGGCATTTATAAGTTTTAGTATGCTACTCATATATATGCAAAATACTATTAAGATCGGAACACTATATCATATAGCTGCCATAGGAACGATCGGTCGAAAATTAAGTTTTTGTATGAGAAAACATTTTGTTTTTCAAGATATCTTGCCAGAAGTCCCTTTTTATTTAGCACGCAGCACATATGTGCCATAGGAACGATCGGTCGAAAATTAAGTTTTTGTATAAAAAAAACATATTGTTTTTCAAGATATCTTGATCAAACTCGGCATTTATAAGATTTACTTTACTCCTCATATATATGCAAAATTCTATTAAAATCGGACCACTATATCATATAGCTGCCATAGAAAAGTTCAGTCAAAAATTAAGTTGGTGTATGAAAAAATATTCTGTTTTTCAAGATATCTTGACCAAACTCGGTATTTATTAGTTTCACTTTACTCCTCATATATATGCAAAATCCTATTAAGATCGGATCATTATATCGTTTAGCTGCCATAGGAACGATCGATCGAAAATTAAGTTTTTGCATAAAAAAACATTTTGTTTCTTAAGATATCTTGACCAAACTCGGCATTTATTAGTTTTACTTTACTCCTCATATATATGCAAAATCCTATTGAGATCGGACCACTATATCATATAGCTGCCATAGAAACGATCAGTCAAAAATTAAGTTGGTGTATGAAAAAATATTCTGTTTTTCAAGATATCTTGACCAAACTCGGCATTTATTTTACTTTACTGCTTTTATATATGCAAAATCCTATTAAGAGCGGAACACTGCCATAGGAATGATCGGTCGAAAATTAAGGTTTTGTATGAAAAAAATTTTGTTTTTCAAGATATCTTGACCAAAGTCGGCATTAATTTCTTTTACTTTACTCCTCATATATATGCAAAATCCTATTGAGATCGGATCACTATATCATATAGCTGCCATAGAAACGATCAGTCAAAAATTTAGTTGGTGTATGAAAAAATATTCTGTTTTTCAAGATATCTTGACCAAACTCGGCATTTATTAGTTTTACTTTACTCTTCATATATATGCAAAATCCTATTGAGATCGGACCACTATATCATATAGCTGCCATAGAAACGATCAGCCAAAAATTAAGTTGGTGTATGAAAAAGTATTCTGTTTTTCAAGATATCTTGACCAAACTCGGCATTTATTAGTTTGACCTTACTCCTCATATATATGTAAAATCCTATTGAGATCGGACCACTATATCATATAGCTGACATGGAAACGATCGGTCAAAAATTAAGTTGTTGTATGAAAAAATATTCTGTTTTTCAAGATATCTTGACCAAAGTCGGCATTAATTACTTTTACTTTACTCCTCATATATATGCAAAATCCTATTGAGATCGGATCACTATATCATATAGCTGCCATAGAAACGATCAGTCAAAAATTTAGTTGGTGTATGAAAAAATATTCTGTTTTTCAAGATATCTTGACCAAACTCGGCATTTATTAGTTTTACTTTACTCTTCATATATATGCAAAATCCTATTGAGATCGGACCACTATATCATATAGCTGCCATAGAAACGATCAGCCAAAAATTAAGTTGGTGTATGAAAAAGTATTCTGTTTTTCAAGATATCTTGACCAAACTCGGCATTTATTAGTTTGACCTTACTCCTCATATATATGTAAAATCCTATTGAGATCGGACCACTATATCATATAGCTGACATGGAAACGATCGGTCAAAAATTAAGTTGTTGTATGAAAAAATATTCTGTTTTTCAAGATATCTTGACCAAACTCGGCATTAATTAGATTCACTTTACTCCTCATATATATGCAAAATCCTATTAATATCGGATCACTATATCGCTTAGCTGCCATAGGAACGATCGGTCGAAAATTAAGTTTTTGTATGAAAAAACATTTTATTTTTCAAGATATCTTGGCCAGAAGTCCCTTTTTATTTAGCACGCAGTACATATGTGAAAACCAGCTGGATCGGACCACTATATCATATAGATGCCATAGGAACAATCGGTCGAAAATTAAATTTTGTATGAAAAAACATATTGTTTATCAAGATAAATTTGACCAAACTCGGCATTTATTAGTTTTACTTTACTCCTCATACATGCACAAAATCCTATTAAGATTGGACCACTAGATCATATAGCTGCCATAGGAACGATCGGTCGAAAATTAAGTTTCTGAATAAAAAAAACATATTTTTTTTCAAGATATCTTGACCAAACTCGGCATTTTTAAGATTTACTTTACTCCTCATATATATGCAAAATCCTATTAAGATCGGACCACTATATCATTTAGCTGCCATGAAAAAACATTTCGTTTTCAAGATATCTTGACCAAACTCGGCATTTATTAGTTTTACTTTACTCTTTATATGTATGCAAAATCCTATTAAGAGCGGAACACTGCCATAGGAACGATCGGTCGAAAATTAAGGTTTTGTATGAAAAAACCATTTTGTTTTTCAAGATATCTTGACCAAACTCGGCATTTATTTGTTTTACTTTACTCCTCATATATATGCACAATCCTATTGAGATCGGACCACTATATCATATAGCTGCCATAGAAACGATCAGTCAACAAATTAAGTTGGTGTATGAAAAAATATTCTGTTTTTCAAGATATCTTGGCCAAACTCGGCATTTATTAGTTTTACTTTAATGCTCATATATATGTAATAAGAGGACTTGAATTATAAATTGAATAAGCCAGCACGTGAGTGCTGTTTCGTATATTGATTCAGAATGTATTTATTCATTTATTATAATGTTCGCTTAGCCTATGGGTATACATATATACCTATGCTGTTATTCGTTAACAGCTACAAAGAGAGGGAGAGTGAGTAGCTCGCATATGCCTGTATTAGTGAGCATATATATTGCTCACGGAATGCGCTCAGACGGAGCGTGGGATATGCAGCATAAGCATTAACGGTCAGCTTGTGAGGCCAGTGAACCGCGCTGCGTAATATGAGACCGAGCCAATACATAATGTGGCTCTGGGCTCGTTTACTATATTATTGTTATTGTATGCAACAAAGTGTTGCATACTTTATATTGAGGTACGGGGTATTCTGTAAGGGCATATTCGCACTACACCTCCCTTTTTAGAGAAATAACGTAACATTATGAATGTGTAGTTATTAAATGAACTTAATTATTGTGGGTTTTTTGTTTTTATTATTTTTTTTTTTTTGTATAAAAAATTGAAATTTTTGTTTTTTTTTTATATATATAATAAGAAATTTTAAATGTTGGAGTATAAAAATACAAAATTATTTAAGGTATAAAAATTTATAATTCGTTTATTTGTAAAAAAAAAATTTTTTTTCATTCGGTTGATCAGGCCGTCATATATTTTTATTTTATTTTATTAAGAATTAAACATTTTTAATCTATTCTTATGAACTTTTTGTTTTTATCTTTACTATCTTTAATAAAATGTTGTCATTATCTTCTATTTTCCCTACAATATATGGTCCTAAATATACTGGGTCTAATTTGTGCCCTGTTTCGTTTCTTATAAGTACTTTATCTCCTACTTTTAATTCAAAGTTTTTTGTTTTTTCGTCATATGCTAATTTCCTATAAGCCTTGGCTTTTTCTAACATAATTCTAGCTCTTTTGTATGCTATTTCCAATCTAAACTTTATTTCCTTAGCATAATCATCTATGTTATATAGGGGATCTATCTTATCTATATTATTAAAATCAATGAACTGTTTTGGTAGTCTGCCAAAAACTAGTTCGTATGGACAATAATTATGTGCTACCCTGTATTGAAACAATAAGTGAAATATTGTATCCAAACATCCCAATCGGTCTTATCTGCAGAGAGATGTAAGAACGAACGTATTCATTGAATGGTTTGATGATGATATGCAGTAGACGTTATGTTGTCTATCTTTAAATATTTGCACAAATCATTTATTACTGAATTCTTATATTCTGTTCCCATGTCCGTAATGAACGTCTTCATTGGACCGTACTTTAGAATAAAGTTTTCAAATATAGCTTTGGCAACAGTTGTTGCACTTTTATTTGGAATTGGAATGGTTACTAAATACTTAGTTAAATCGCATATTAACGTAACTGCGTATTCATTTCCATTCTCTGAGTGTGGTAGTGGACCTATAGTATCTACTATCACTCTATCGAAAGCTTGTGTTGGTGTGTCTGTTAATGTCATTGGGGTCTGAACATGTGTTGTTATTTTAGATAGCTGACATCTACCTACGTTCTCTTTGACATGACGAGTCATGTTTTTCCAATAGTAGTGTCTTTTGATTTTTGCTAGCGTTCTTGTAATGCCAGTATGACCACCTTGTATAGGATCATTATGGTATGTAGACATAATTGCTTCTTTATCTTTATCTTTTTCGATAATGGTCACCGGTTGGAGTAGCGCTACTCTTAATGAATTCAATATTTTATTGCCCATTTCTTTAAAAGATTCTATTGAAATAGTTTCAAAAATCTTTTCACACGGTGTCAGTTTGAGTTGGCTGATCTTTAGTATACCGGCTGGTTTTTAAAGCCTTTGAAAGAATCGACCTAAGTCAAGATTTCCATTGGTGTACAGATCGCTAACGTCAATTCTTGCTTTAACTTTTTTCCATGTTTAAGTAAACATAAATTATTTGTTATGTGCAAGGTCACTACTTTCCGTACTTCATCATTGCAAATGACTTCATGTACGTTGGGCTTAGAAGCTTTATTAGGAACTTGCCTAAGCATAGTTTCATTTTTGTTCTCTGGCCAGAGATTGTTTTGTCTACTTTGTTGCCTGGTAGTGACTTTCAGGACTTTGTTTTGTATGTATTTTAATTTGGATATTGTTATCCTCGATAAGGCATCTGCCACGAAATTGTCTTTTCCCTTTAAGTATTCCACAATGAAGTCATATTCCTCGCATTCTAGTCTCATGCGTGTTAGTTTTGAACTTGGGTTAACCATTGAAAAAAGGTACGTTAGTGGTCTGTGGTCTGTTTTTACTGTAAAGTGTTTTCCATAGATATATGGTCGAAAATATACTATTGCCCAGTGAATTGCTGTTAATTCTTGTTCTGTAGTGCTCTAATTGCTTTCACCTTTCGTGAACGCTCTTGATGCATATGCAATGGGAGGTTGGAGTCCATTTTTGTTTTGAGTTAAAACCGCTCCACACGCTTGTTTGCTTGCATTTGTGATTATGCAAAATTCTTTGCTAAAATCTGGATATTGTAATATTGGTTCTATTAGCTTATCTTTTAGATATTGGAATGCTTTCTGGCATTCATCTGTTCATTGAAAAGGAATATTCTTTTTACTTAATTTCGTTATATGCCGTGAATAATCGGCGAAGTTTTTTATAAAGTGTGTATAGTAATTGCAGAATGCAATAAAACGTCTCGCACTGTCCGCATCATGTGGGACTGGATAATTCTTGATGACATTATATTTCTTGTCATCTGGTAATATTCCTTTGTCTGTACCCTTGTGACCAAGAAATGTCACTTCGTGCATGAAAAATGAGCATTTTTCTGGATGTAACTTTAAATTATATTTTTTACAGAGTTCGAAAACGTATTTTTAATCATTTGTTTTTCTGAAAATCCAACAACGATTAAATCGTCCATATAAAGGAATGCTTGTGAAGGTTCTAGACCTGAAAACGCAATAGTCATCATTCTCTGAAATGAGTTTGGTGCTATTTTTAGTCCAAATGGTAATCGTGTGAAACGATATGAGCCATTGCTCGTTGAAAAGGACGTTATATTTCTAGAACTTGCTTCTAGTTAAATTTGATGGAATCCTTACATTAAATCAAGACATGAGAAATATTTTGCTCGACCCAATTGATCTAGAATGTCATCAATTCTGGAGAGGAAATTTGTCAGATAAGAGCTTTTTATTGATTTTACAATAGTCGATTACTAATCGCCATTTCTTTTCTTCTGATCCCGGGAGGGATTTCTTGGGTACTAATAAAAGTGGGCTATTATATTCAGACACAGAAGGTTCGACTATATTGTCGTTAATGAGTTTCCCAACTTGTTTTTGGATTTCATCTACATGACTATGAGGACTTCTGTTTTTTATGTAAACAGGTTCATTATATTTTAATCTCAATGCTTGCTTATAAAAGTTGTTTGTTGTGATTGATACGATCTGTATTCCGAATACATCACAATATTTGGCGCACAGTTCTGTTAATTGATCATTGAATAGTTGTGGAAAATTTTTCCTTAGAAGCGATAAAACTTTTTCATTTCTAGTATATTGGTTGTTTTGAACTACTTCATAGTTCGAAAGTGATTCGTATTTTATATTATTAATATTTACTAATAAATCGGAATTGGATGTATTTAATAATCGGACAAATGTACATTGGGATTTTGTTATTGTGTTAGCAATATTAACTCCTTTTTGTATTTCTTGATTAGGTATATAAATGAAATTATCTTTCGAATCGATTTTTATGTTTCTTATCACTTCAGATCTTGCTGGTAGAATTAGAGAGTAAGTACCAGAATTGTATGTTATTGGAACATAAATTGGATAAGTAAGATTTTGAGATCGAATTATAAATCAGTTGGTTTGAAATCTAGTAGGCAATTAAATTTTTTTATAAAATCGATGCCTATAATTCCATCACAAGGTATTTCGAAGTTTGCATTTACTATGTTAAATTCGTGTGGAATTGTATATTGTTTGAATTGAAGACCTATTAGAGTAGTGCCTTGGGACTTTATAACCCGTTGACCTATTCCTTGAATATTTATTGTTGTATCTTCAGAAATTGTATCGAAGTGATCAGAATTAATTTTAAGAATTGAAATGTCTGCACCAGTATCGATTAAAAATGTTCAAATTGTTTTTGTAACATTGTTACGAAATTTTACAAAGATATTGAGATTAAAATTTATTGAATATGTTTTATTGATTATTGTGTGGTATGATAATGGAGCAGTTCTGAGTCATAGCTTTGACAGCAAGTGTTGTGCTGTACTTATTAGCTAAATCAGGTGACAAACCATCACTGATATAAGCTCCTTCTAGAGACTTAGTCAATTTTTCTACCTCTTGGGTATATTGGTTAGCCGTTTTGTTTTTCTGTTGCAGATTAAGTAGCTTGGCAGATACAACTTCTACCGATTCTCCTTTTACTGCATTTGACAGTTGCGTAATGATTGCAGCAATTGTCTGCTCATTACTTATTAGATTTCTTGCATGTCCTTTTAGTTTTGTTTTTATAAGGCTTATGGCCGTTAGCTCATGTATGCCTTTTAAGGTTTCTAATAGATTCAGAGAATCTAGAAAACTTTGTAGATTTTCCGGCTTACCGTCAAACTCTGGTATTAGAGATGTGGCTAGCTTGATAAATTCTACAACTGTTTGTGCCATGTTTACCAATTTTGTATCTTCTCTTTGGTCGTTTGTCAGTAGTGACTTATCAAATGTTACCGGTGTATTTAACACCGATGGTAGATAAAGCTGGAGATCATACTTTTTATTTAAGTTTACCAGATTATCCTTTAGACGCTGTAAAACGTCTGAAGTTTGGACTCTGTGTAAACTTGTCAGTTTATTTTGACACTCGGTAACTAGACTCCTGATTTCATTGTACTCATATACAAGGATCTCAGTATGTTTAATTATGGTGGGTCTTAAAACTGGTGCGCTTTTATTAAGGCACTTGTATGATTTATCGAAATTTTCCCTATGCCGCTTTATGCTTTCTACTATTTGGGACCAGTCCATGTAAGCTTCCGCTACTTAAATATTTATTTAAGCAGTGGCTTAGACCTTGTCTAAGTCGTTGGCTCGACTCATGTAACGCTTCCTCAGTGATTTTTTATGAAGAAGATAAATCTTCAGAAGGATGTCTACTGAAGCTATTACAATGAGTATATTAGCAGTATGTTTGTTAACTGCACATGGGGAGTGGTGTCTACGACTTCTACTACGTTAACTACATTGGCAGTGTTATCATCTGCCTTTGATTCTTTTCCCCCCATATTCCTATATAAATATTCTTGCTTTTTGGTTTGACTACTACCTATGCAGACGTACTAAGACAATTGTTATCTGCCCTAGAATCGGATGCTCGTCAATAATTGTTTTTATTTTGAACATGAATAGAGTGGACTTGTCACTGTGCCGAATGTTTCTATATATTCGTATTCGAACTCATATACTGGTATGAATTCTTCAGCCTTTGCAAAATTTGTATGGCTCGCATACTAAAGTCTGTTTAGTCGTTATATACCTTGTTAATCTTGTCCTTAATCATGCTAATTCTTGATTAAATTTTGAATTACCTAATGAGACAAACTGAACGAATTATAACTTTTTAATTTCCTCTTTTTGATATTAATATTCATATATTGTATGGGATCATACATAAAATTAAAAAGGAATTATCTTAAAAAAAAATTTACAAATGCGTAATGTTAAATTTGTTCTCGTTTACTTTTACAAGACAAGTTGTTGTTTGTATCGTTCATTTGAGATTTTATTACTATATTTATTGAGTTTGATGCTTTTAGTGTTTTACAAGTCGGGTTTTGTTTTGCTTGTTTGTTTTCTGCTTAAAACGCATCTTAAAAAAAATTTTTTTTTTTTTTTTACAATCTGTATATTTCCTACCTATTGTTTCGAATGGTACGGGCCAAACATCTTGCCGGTTGACTCAATTGTTGTCGGGCATTACAATTTTTAAGTTTTATTTATTACTATTTAATTTAATATGTTGGGCGCTGCCGGTACTGTTGTTATAGGGTCTTCTTTTCCTTCTTCCCACGTAGGCATAAGGGGCGGTGTGCCTCTCATGCAACTCGTCTTAGTTGCTTAGTATTCCCTCGTAGGCATAAGCGGCGGTTTGCCTCTCATGCAGCTCGTCTTAGTTGCTTAGTATTCCCTCGTACGCATAAGCGGCGGTTTGCCTCTCATGCGTTGGTTGTCTCTCCTTCCTTAGTGCGGCAGGTGCCCTCGCAATGGGGGCTGTGGAGTGGGCCCTCACAATCTGGTGGGCATCTGCGTGGGCGTGCTGGTATCTGTCTTGGTGGTGGACGATGATTCTTTGTTAGTTGTTTTATATTCGTATCTGAGGGACAGGGCTCGCTCTTTGATTTTAATAACGACTCGAGATGTTCGAGTTCGTCACTTAGTTTCACTGCAGTGTCCCATGGGAGGGGATTTTTGCATTTATAAAGGAGTCTTACGATTTCAGACTTTCTTCGTCTGATTCGCTCCTTAATGCCACTGCGTCTTGGCTTATTTTTTTGCCTTAGAGCTCATGCCCTGTACTCAGTATATATATATTTTTTTTTTTTTTGTCCAGTCTAGTCCAACGTTGCTCATTTACTTCTTGGTATCTGCTACTGCTGTCCGTGGCCTATGGGCTCAGGCGGTGCGGTGCTGGCCATCGCACAGGCTGTCTTTGGTTTACTCGTTCGTGTCATCTGTTAAGTTGCTTCTGTTGTTGTTGTTGTTGAATTTGAAATTGTTTTCTCTGTTGTTGTCGTTGAATCAGATTCTGTTGCTTGTCACTTTCGACTTATAAGACATGTTGCACAATGTTGATTGCAATTTTTGTTCATAATTTTAATCAATCTTTGATTTTGACGCACTCTATTAAAGAGCACTCTCATTATGCACTATTATTAATTTATTTTAATTTTTTTTGTATTTTCCGCACAACAATCTCAACATTTTAATTTTTATTCATTATTAATTTTTGTTTTAAACAAACGGCAAACCACTGTCACGGTCGCCATGTAATAAGAGGACTTGAATTGTAAATTGAATAAGCGTCATTAATAAACGTCAGTGCTGTTTCGTATATTGATTCAGAATGTATTTATTCACTTGTTATAATGTTCGCTTAGCCTATGGATATACATATATACTTATGCTGTTATTCGTTAACAGCTACAAAGAGAGGGATAGTGAGTAGCTCGCATATGCCTGTATTAGTGAGCATATATATTGCTCACGGAATGCGTGACGGTCAGCTTGTGAAGCCAGTGAACCGCGCTGCGTAATATGAGACCGAGCCAATACATAATGTGGCTCTGGGCTCGCTTACTATATTAGTTATTGTATGCAACAAAGTGCTGCATACTTTATATTGAGGTACGGGGTATTCTGTAAGGGCATATACGCACTACATATATGCAAAATCCTATTAAGAGCGGAACACTGCCATAGGAACGATCGGTCGAAAATTAAGGTTTTGTATGAAAAAAAATTTTGTTTTTCAAGATATCTTGACCAAACTCGGCATTTATTAGTTTTACTTTACTCCTCATATATATGCAAAATCCTATTGAGATCGGACCACTATATCATATAGCTGCCATAGGAACGATCGGTCGAAAATTAAGTTTTGTATGAAAAAATATTTTGTTTTTTAAGACATCTTGACCAAAGTCTGCATTTATAAGTTTTAGTATGCTACTCATAAATATGCAAAATACTATTAAGATCAGAACACTATATCATATAGCTGCCATAGGAACGATGGGTCGAAAATTAAGTTTTTGTATAAAAAAAAACATTTTGTTTTTCAAGATATCTTGACCAAACTCGGCATTTATTAGTTTTACTTAACTCCTCATATATATGCAAAATCCTATTGAGATCGGACCACTATATCATATAGCTGCCATAGAAACGATCAGTCAAAAATTAAGTTGGTGTATGAAAAAATATTCTGTTTTTCAAGATATCTTGACCAAACTCGGCATTTTTCAGCTTTACTTTACTAATATATATATAAAATCCTATTGAGATCGGACCACTATATCATATAGCTGCCATAGGAACGATCGGTCGAAAATTAAGTTTATGTATAAAAAAACATTTTGTTTTTTTAAGACATCTTGACCAAAGTCTGCATTTATAAGTTTTAGTATGCTACTCATAAATATGCAAAATACTATTAAGATCAGAACACTATATCATTTAGCTGCCATGAAAAACCATTTTGTTTTCAAGATATCTTGACCAAACTCGGCATTTATAAGTTTTACTTTACTGCTCATATATATGCAAAATCCTATTAAGAGCGGAACACTGCCATAGGAACGATCGGTCGAAAATTAAGGTTTTCTATGAAAAAAATTTTGTTTTTCAAGATATCTTCACCAAACTCGGCATTTATTAGTTTTACTTTACTCCTCATATATATGAAAAATCCTATTAAGATCGGAACACTATATCATATAGCTGCCATAGGAACGATCAGTCGAAAATTAAGTTTTTGTATGAGAAAACATTTTGATTTTCAAGATTGTTCACACAAGAAGTGTATCCGACAGTCGCCATCCAACCGCCATGTAACTCCGGAACCAGTACACGGAAAATGTACTGAAATTTCACCACACGTATACTAATACACTTGTAGGTACTCTTGTAATGTACTCTGAGAAAATGAAATAGACGAAAAAAACCTTCAAGCGAACAAAACGTGTTTTTCCTTCAAACCTAAAATAAATTTGTGCAGAGCAGAAACGCTCCCCCAACGGCAATTCATTCTATAGAACTTCACCTGGAAGCCCTGCGGACGCCCTACTACAACATTTGGTCCTTCGAGCCGGATACTTCTACAACGTTTGGTATATCCAGTTCGCCCCAGCAAGCATTGGTGGATCTGCAAGAAAAGGTTCCAGGAACAGCTATAAATTCGAACAAGATAAGTAGCAGTGCACCTACCTCAACTTGTCCATTGCCAAATTTCCGGCAACCCCAGTTAATTAATTCTTTTGTGTGTCTGAACATATTTTTTTCGCTTCACATTGTCCGTGGTTAAAGCGAGGGGCAATTGTATTTAAAAAATTCAACAAAAAAACCCGCAGATAAAATATTGTTCGTGGCCATTAAGGCGTCTAAAAAGTGATAAATATTGAAAGAAATAAAACAGAAAGTGACTCCGATAAGGTCGCCATATTGGTGTCTGTACATATATATATACATATATGTACAAGTGCATACCCAAAAATTTAACCGATCACCATATTGATGTACGCAAGTACATCCAGACATATCTGCACACATAGGCTTTCGCTCCGTTGAACAACAAGTGTATGCGCTTCTCCATTCCAACCTTCACCAAAGAATCACACACTAAAAACATATATAAAAACACACAATTCTAATTGGTATTTAATTAAATAAAACCACACTGTGCAAATTCACCTGCATGTATACACACACACATCCTATTATATGTGTATCGTTTGTTATTTTTCCTCCACAGCAGCTTCAATATTAATTTATATATTTATTTTTACCAATTAATTGGCAAGTGTGAAACGTAAACAAACAACAGGGTTGTAAAGTGTCAAGATCGGTTTTCGATAAACTGATTCTGTGAAACTTTTATATTTTGTATGTTTCCACCTTGCCATTGAGCTGCGTTTACTTAATAAAATACAAACATATACATTACTTTTTCTTATTCTTATAAAAAATTTATAAAACATAATTATAAGTTAAGACGTTTCCAAGTTGCGTATTAAATCGAATATCCGTGCGATTTTTATTAAAATAACAATTTATCACAAGTAATTCTATGACAAAAAACCTTTTCGTTGAGCTGCGTTTAGAATAAACGTGCTTCTTCTTGAGCTCAACCATCAATAAGCAATAAGCGATAAGCATCATTTTTTTGCGCGATCCGTTTCCACCACACGGCCGCTTTGTCAAAAGAGAATAAATCCTTTTCTCTGGTGTTTCAATAAAGAAATAATTAGATTTTTTTCTCAATTAAAGGAAACTAAATAAGAATCAATTTGGTAAATTATTAGTAAAATAATTAATTTAACAAAATTTCCGATTTCGTTGGACTCAATAGTGCACACCATTTCGGTCATTCCATTTTATTCTGATATCTCGATTCCATCGTTCCTGTGCCATTTCTTATTCCATTTTCTCTCTGCTGATTCAAATTATTTGTATTTGATCACATTTCACCTGGTTAGTACAATTTTCGGCTCTGTGAAGAGCCTAGTATGCCAATCGGTGGTGATCAAAACAGCCAAAAACGACTCACAGCACCGTCCGTCAAGGAGTCAAAGCGACCTTTAACCTCACCTAGAGCAGTTTTCGGGAAACTCAAGGTCGAGAGTACCAGCACAACCGTCCGCAAGACTGTGAGTCCGATTCCAACAAGAGATATTACCCCAAAAATTACCCGTTCGACTGCGCAAAAAATGCAGAAGTCAAGCGAAATGGCACTGAACGACTTCGTTTCTATAACTGACCGACTAGGCCAGTTTGAAGTGAAGATCAATGACGCAGCGGACAGTGACGTGTCACTGTTCACTCTCCAAGTCCGACGAGATCAGATTAAGACTTTATGGGAAAAGGTAGAACGCGACTACGAGTTATGTTCCAAAGCTCTCAACCAAGGCGCTTGCAGCAGCAGTGACCTGGTGGCTATGCAAGCTAAATATGATTACTCGTACTCCGTTTACGAGCGATGTGCGGCTCAACTAAGCGAAAAAATAGAAAGATCCACGGCGTTAAATAGACAAGCTGAGCAACCCCCCTCCAACTTCTCCATGTGCAGGGGTTGCAGTCTCCCGCCATGCGACACTGAAGTTTTCAGTGGGGATTACCTACGCTGGCCTACTTTCCGAGACTTGTTTACAGCTGTTTATATTAACAATCCAAGATTGACGCCGGTGGAAAAATTGTTCCATCTTAATTCCAAAACCAGCGGCGAAGCTAGAGCAATTGTCTCCAAGTCCCCGCTCACGAACGACGGCTTTCAGTCAGCGTGGGCGAGCCTGACGGAGAGATTTGAGAATAAGCGACTATTAGTCAATAGTCAATTGAAAATTCTTTTCAATCTCCCCTCAGCAACACAAGAGTCTGGAGCCGCCCTTAAAGAGCTTCAGGGCACAATCCAGGGATGTTTAACGGCTCTCGACTTGTCCAGGGTGAGCACCGAAAATTGGGATTGTCTGCTAATTTTCTTGTGCTCCTCTAAATTGCTTAAGCTCACGCTGTCGTTATGGGAGCAATCGCTCCACGATAAGGCAGAGATCCCTCAATGGTCCGAGATGAATTTATTTCTGATCGACCGATATCGCACCTTGGAGGCGATAGAAGATGTACGACCTACCGCACATACGCCACTCCAGTCCAAACCCACAAGAAAAGAGTCCAACCACCTGAGAACCTTCGAAGCAACAGTGACTGCAAAGCCACAGCACTGCAAATTGTGTCAGAAGGAAAACCATCCCGTGCGTCTATGCCCGCGTTTTCTACAAATGTCCGTACCCGAGAGAGTTTCCGTCATTAAGCAACAAAAGCTGTGCTTAAACTGCTTCGCCAGACAGCACCAGTTGAAAGACTGCACCAGCGCAAATAGTTGTTTCACGTGCAAGGGACGTCACAACACGCTACTCCACCGTGACAGACCCCAGGTGCCCTCAGCTTCCACAACACCAATAGTTTTGAACCCTCCTTCACCAATACAGTCCACTTCTACTTCAACCCAAGCTACCGTTCAAAACTATTTTTCCGCAAACTCACATGGTGTTCTCCACGGCTGTCATCCAAGTGTGTCATTTGGGCACAAAATATACAGCCCGGGCATTAATCGACTCTGGGTCTGAAGCGACCTTTATTTCAGAGCGATTGTTCAAAAGGGTTAAACTTCCTTATCAACCCGTCGACGCACAGGTCTCCGGTTTGAATCAAGCCATTTCGGCTCAACCTCAAAAACTTTGCCATTTTAATATTGGCTCTCCTATAAAGCCCAGGGTTCATATTGAAACCTCGGCTTATGTTCTTCCAAAGCTGGCAGGCAATTTGCCCTCCTACACCATCCCCCAAACTGCTTTGGAAGAACTTCCAAAATTACACTTGGCCGATCCCTCTTTCTATAGGAGCTCACAGATAGACGTGCTTCTCGGCGCCGATATCCTCCCATCCATATTGTTAGGTGGCTCCTATCCCAACATATGTGGCACTCTCCTTGGTCAAGAAACGATTTTCGGCTGGATCCTTACAGGCCCCGTTTCCAAGACCAGTGCCAAATTTGTCGCATCCTTTTCGACTCAAGTCTCGCTGAATCCAAATGCGAGCTTGGATAAACTGCTCACAAAATTTTGGGAGGTGGAGGATATTCCAGTTAAGCTGGAAAAGGAATCCGACCTTTTTTGTGAGCGCAATTTTCAAAAAACCACTAAAAGGGATAAAAACGGCAGATACTTGGTCACACTGCCATTCAAGAATTCCGATCACATCCAGTTAGGCCATTCAAGGTCCATCGCACTAGCTCAATTTCTACGAAATGAGAATCGTCTGGCAAAAAATGCCCCCCTTAAGGAGCAGTACGATGCGGTGATGCAGGAATATCTGGACTTAGGTCAAATGCGACAAGTCCCTCCAAGCAATGGTTCAGATAACTTTTATCTACCACACCATGCTGTTCACAAGCCTGACAGCACCACGACCAAGCTCCGCGTAGTATTTAACGCCTCCCACCCGTCATCGAATGGCAAAAGTCTGAACGATGTGCTACATGCAGGGCCCGTTCTGCAATCCGACTTAACCATTCAAATTCTAAGATGGCGCTTCTTCCGATATGTGTTCAATGCCGATATCACAAAAATGTATCGGCAAATACTTGTGCATCCCAACCACACGCCCTATCAGAGAATTCTGTTCCGAACAAAGGACAACGAGCTTCGTGACTTCGAACTCAGCACAGTCACGTTTGGAGTTAACTGTGCCCCCTTTTTGGCAATCCGGGTACTACATCAGCTATCTGATGACGTTCGTTCGCTCTATCCCTTAGCAAGTCATATTATCGCAAACAATATGTATGTCGACGATGTACTAGCGGGAGCCCATTCCAAATCAACAGCAGATCAAGCAATTGCAGAACTCCGCAAGGCCCTTGAATCTGCCGGGTTTCCCTTGCGAAAATGGACATCCAATGAAAAGGACTTGCTAAGAGCGATTCCCAAGGACCACTTGCTTCACGCCGACTTTTTAGAGATCGAGGAAGCCTGTTCGGCAAAGACTCTCGGGATCAGATGGAAAGCTGACACCGATCAGTTCTTTTTCGCTCCATCCGAGCTAACAGCCAAACAGTCCGTCTCCAAACGTGAAGTCCTTTCACAGATTGCCAAACTGTTCGACCCAGCAGGTTGGCTGGGTCCAGTCATTATCCAGGCAAAAATATTCATGCAGGAGATCTGGCTCCAAGAACTGGGCTGGGACGATCCGCTACCTGAGAGTCTTCTCATTAAGTGGAATTTATTTCTGCAAGAGTTTCCGGGCCTCAGTGCGATTCGCATCCCTAGATGGGTCGAATTCCGCCCACAGGGACTATCCAATACCATGGGTTTTGTGACGCTTCGCAGCGTGCATATGGGGCCGCCATTTACGTGCGCACTGAGATACAAGATCGCATCTCAGTACATCTCCTAACAGCGAAAACGAGGGTCGCTCCGGTCAAGACGATATCCTTGCCACGACTAGAGCTGTGCGGAGCAGCACTTCTGTCCGAGTTATCCGCTGCACTCAGTCCCCAGCTACCTTCCGCTGGCGGCGACTGGTTCTATTGGACAGATTCCACAATTGTGCTAGCTTGGCTTCATAAGCCACCATGCGCCTAGACTACCTTTGTAGCAAACAGAGTCGCAAAAATTACTCAGGCCACCGACTCCAATAAATGGTCCCATGTACGATCCGAGTACAATCCAGCGGACCTAGCGAGCAGAGGTGCCCCACCACACGCGTTAGTCAACAATGAGCTGTGGTGGCACGGGCCAGAATGGTTACGTCTACCTCAGAACCAATGGCCCATTCCTTCAGATCCCCTCCCAGATACGACAATAGAGCAACGTACGATTAAGGTAAACCTCGTAAACACGGCTCCCTCATTTTCTTTCCTCGAGCGCTTCTCCAAGTTCGATCGAGCCCTGCGAGTGTTAGCCTACATCTATCGCTTCTTCAATCGTTGCAAACGATTGTCGCTCCCGTCAACTATGGAAATTGACAGCAACGAGATTTCTTATGCACAAGAAAAACTCATTCTCCTGACCCAGAGACAAGCATACTCGTCAGAGTACACTTGCGTGAGCACGAAAAAAAACAGCTCACTTCCAGCAAAATCCTTAATTTGAACCCCTTTTTAGATGGTAAGGGAATTATTCGAGCATGTGGTCGTGTAAGAGCGGCCGAAGCACTCGGCTACGATGAGCGGCATCCAATCATACTGCCATACACATGTGCATATTCGCGTCTCTTGACCGCTTTCACCCATCTTATATCCTTGCATGGAGGCAACCAGCTCATGATGCGTTTAATACGATCACAGTACTGGATTCCAAAGCTGAAGGTGTTGGTCAAATCCACAATTCATTCCTGCAAAATCTGCGTCATCCGAAAAAAGAAATTGCAAACGCAGCTGATGGGCGACTTGCCTGTGGAGAGAGTCACATTCTCTCGACCGTTCACTCACACAGGAGTCGATTTTGCAGGCCCCTTCGATGTAAAAAATTACACAGGTCGAGCCTGTCTTATTACGAAAGGCTACGTGTGCGTCTTTGTGTGCTTCAGCACCAAAGCCATCCACCTAGAAGCTACATCTGACCTGACCACAGAAAAATTCCTAGCGGCATTTGCGAGATTTGTGGCACGACGAGGGTGCCCAAGTCAAATGCATTCCGACAACGGCAAAACCTTCGTCGGAGCGGCCAAAGTCCTCTCGCGCGATTTTGTAGAAGCGCTTAAGACTCAACTCCAGGCCACTTACAGTCTCCAGAAACTGTCCTGGCACTTCAACCCTCCTAGTGCACCGCATATGGGTGGCCTGTGGGAGGCAGGTGTAAAGAGTTTCAAAAATCTATTTATAAATCTACATCGACCTCCAAATACACCTTCGAAGAGCTTTCCACGCTCCTATCCAAAGTTGAAGCATGCCTGAATTCAAGACCGATATCTCCATTGTCGGAAGATCCTACTGATCTCCTAGCTCTGACTCCCGGTCATTTTCTAGTCGGGGGTCCTCTACTTTCCGCCACAGAGCCAGAGATCAAAGAAAACGCCGCGTCCATCATCAACCGCTGGCAGCGCTTGAAGGCTTTGCAACAACAGTTCTGTCTCCGTTGGAAACATGAGTATCTTTTAGAGTTACACAAAAGAAACAAATGGCAAACTCCAACGCGAGACTTACAACGGGGCGATCTAGTCATTATTAAAGAAGATAATCTTCCAGTTAATGACTGGCGTCTAGGTCGAATCCAAACGACCTATCCTGGCGACGACCAAAGAGTCCGAGTGGTCGACGTCTTAACAGCCCGAGGTGTCTCCAAGAGACCTATCTCTAAGCTGATCCTGCTCCCGATAGAATCTAGTCTCCATTTTCCATCCAGTAAAATTTCCAGTAAAGACTAGAATCCTAGATCCATAGGTCTGCGGACCATCCGTATAAAGCCGCATCAGTAATGTCTACTATGTTTTTTTTTTTCACATTCTTCACGTAAGAGCACGATGTCTCCACGCCAACAACATGGCCGATCCAAGAGCCGACCGGCAACGGAATCGTTCCGATGCCGAGTATGCCGAGGAGTCCACGCGCTGCGCAAGTGCCAGCGGTTCATGCGGCTGTCTCCAGAGAATAGACTCCGAGCAGTTCTCGTTAATAAATACTGCCCAAACTGCCTGGCTCACCAACATTCCGGGGAGTCATGTCGCCGCAAGGACAAGTGCCGCAAGTGCCAGGGCGACCATCACACCTTGCTTCATTTGCAAGAAGCGCGTCGCATGCCATCTCCAGAGCGATCCCAGACAAGGCGCAGCACCAAGGCCCAAGCGCGACGCTCCGCGCCGCCTTCATCCGCTGGTTCCATCTCCTTATCATCACTAATGGAACACAAAAGGACAACCGTGCTCCCGAGAGCACTCATCCGACTCGGAAACGGCAAGGCGACCCGCGAAACTCGGGCACTTTTAGACCCGTGCTGTCCGGTAAGTCTTATCGACGCATCCTTGGCAAAGGCCTCCGGGCTATCCGTCACCCGCGTCGGTAAAGACAACGCTTGCTCGGCTTCAATAAGCTCTAGGACCTCTAGCTTCCAGCGAGAGGTCATCCTGCAAGTGATGCCAAATCTCCGGTATCGAACTCCAACGAAGCCCATCAGCGAGGAACTGAACGAGCCCTTCACCAACATTCGATTGGCAGACGATCGCTGGTTCCAGCCGGAAATCTCCAATCTGGTTTTGGGCTCGGATATATATCCGGATTTAATCCTCCAAGGCGTCCTGCCGAGTCTTGGCGGCGCACCACTGGCCCAAAACACGGTCTTTGGGTGGATATTGTCCGGCTCCTGTGCTCAATAGTAGGAACAGAGCCACGTCCCTCTCCCTTTTTCTCTTGCAATACTGCAAGGCGGGCGGCATGTTCACACAAGAAGTGTATCCGACAGTCGCCATCCAACCGCCATGTAACTCCGGAACCAGTACACGGAACATGTACTGAAATTTCACCACACGTATACTAATACACTTGTAGGTACTCTTGTAATGTACTCTGAGAAATGAAATAGACGAAAAATAACCTTCAAGCGAACAAAACGTGTTTTTCCTTCAAACCTAAAATAAATTTGTGCAGAGCAGAAACGCTCCCCCAACGGCAATTCATTCTATAGAACTTCACCTGGAAGCCTGCGGACGCCCTACTACAACAAAGATATCTTGCAGAAGTCCCTTTTATTTAGCACACAGCACATATGTGAAAACCAGCTGGATCAGACCACTATATCATATAGGTGCCATAGGAACGATCGGTCGAAAATTAAGTTTTTGTATAAAAAAACATTTTGTTCTTCAAGATATCTTGACCAAACTCGGCATTTATAAGATTTACTTTACTCCTCATAAATATGCAAAATCCTATTAAGATCGGACCACTTATCATTTAGCTGCCATGAAAAACCATTTTGTTTTCAAGATATCTTGACCAAACTCGGCATTTATAAGTTTTACTTTACTGCTCATATATATGCAAAATCTTATTAAGAGCGGAACACTGCCATAGGAACGATCGGCCGAAAATTAAGATTTTCTATGAAAAAAAATTTTGTTTTTCAAGATATCTTCACCAAACTCGTCATTTATTAGTTCTACTTTACTCCTCATATATATGAAAAATCCTATTAAGATCGGAACACTATATCATATAGCTGCCATAGGAACGATCAGTCGAAAATTAAGTTTTTGTATGAGAAAACATTTTGTTTTTCAAGATATCTTCCAGAAGTCCCCTTTATTTAGCACGCACCACATATGTGAAAACCAGCTGGATCAGACCACTATATCATTTAGCTGCCATAGAAACGATCGGTCAAAAATTAAATTGTTGTATGAAAAAATATTCGGTTTTTCAAGATATTTTGACCAAACTCGGCATTTATTAGTTTCACTTTACTCCTCATATATTTGCATATATGCAAAATCCTATTAAGATCGGACCACTATATATATAGATGCCATAGGAACGATCGGTCGAAAACTAAATTTTTGTATGAAAAACATATTGTTTATCAAGATAAATTTGACCAAACTCGGCATTTATTAGATTTACTTTACTCCTCATACATGCACAAAACCCTATTAAGATTGGACCACTAGATCATATAGCTGCCATAGGAACGATCGGTCGAAAACTAAGTTTTGAATAAAAAAGCATTTTGTTTTCCAAAATATCTTGACCAAACTCGGCATTTATAAGATTTACTTTACTCCTCATATATATGCAAAATACTATTAAGATCGGACCACTATAACATATAGCTGCCATAGGATCGATCGGTCGAAAATTAAGTTTTTGTATGAAAAACATTTTGTTTTTTAAGACATCTTGACCAAAGTCGGCATTTATAATTTTTAGTATGCTACTCTTATATATGCAAAATCCTATTGAGATCGGACCACTATATCAGTCAAAAATTAAGTTGGTGTATGAAAAAATATTCTGTTTTTCAAGATATCTTGACCAAACTCGGCATTTATTAGTTTTACTTTACTCCTCATATATATGCAAAATCCTATTTAGATCGAACCACTATATCATATAGGTGCCATAGGAACAATCGGCCGAAAATTAAGTTTTTGTAAAAAAAAATGTTGTTTTCCAAAATATCTTGACCAAACTCGGCATTTATAAGATTTACTTACTCCTCATATATATGCAAAATACTATTAGATCGGACCACTATAACATATAGCTGCCATAGGATCGATCGGTCGAAAATTAAGTTTTTGTATGAAAAAACATTTGTTTTTAAGACATCTTGACCAAAGTCGGCATTTATAGTTTTAGTATGCTACTCTTATATAGCAAAATCCTATTAATATCGGACCACTATATCATTTAGCTGCCATGAAAAAACATTTGTTTTCCAGATATCTTGACCAAACTCGACATTTATTAGTTTTACTTTACTCCTCATATATGCAAAATCCTATTGAGATCGGACCGCTATATCATATAGCTGCCATAGAACGATCAGTCAAAAGTTAAGTTGGGTGTATGAGAAAATATTCTGTTATTCATGATATCTTGACCAAACTCGGCATTTATTAGTTTTACTTTACTCCTCATATATATGCAAAATCCTATTGAGATCGGACCGCTATATCATATAGCTGCCATAGAAACAATCAGTCAAAAATTAAGTTGGTGTATAAGAAAATATTCTGTTTTTCAAGATATCTTGACCAAACTCGGCATTTATTAGTTTTACTTTACTCCTCATATATATGCAAATCCTATTAGATCGGACCACTATATCATATAGCCCCATAGGAACGATCGGTCGAAAATTAAGTTTTTGTATGAAAAAACATTTTGTTTTTCAAGATATCTTGGCCAGAAGTCCCTTTTTATTTAGCACGCAGCACATATGTGAAAACCAGCTGGATCGGACCACTATATCATATAGATGCCATAGGAACGATCGGTCGAAAATTAAGGGTTTGAATAAAAAAAATATTTTGTTTTTCAAGATATCTTGACCAAACTCGGCATTTATTAGTTTTACTTTACTCCTCATATATATGCAAAATCCTATTAAGATCGGAACACTATATCATATAGCTGCCATAGAAACGATCGGTCAAAAATTAAGTTGTATGAAAAAAATATTCTGTTTTTCAAGATATTTGACCAAAATCGGCATTTATTAGTTTCACTTTACTCCTCATATGTATGCAAAATCCTATTAAGATCGGAACACTATATCATATAGCTGCCATAGGAACGATCGGTCGGAAATTAAGTTTTTGTATGAAAAAACATTTTGTTTTTCAAGATATCTTGGCCAGAAGTCCCTTTTTATTTAGCACGCAGCACATATGTGAAATCCAGCTGGATCGGACCACTATATCATATAGGTGCCATATAAACGATCGGTCGAAAATTAAGTTTTTGTATCAAAAAACATATTGTTTATCAAGATATCTTGGCCAGAAGACCCATTTTATTTAGCACGCAGCACATATGTGAAATCCAGCTGGATCGGACCACTTATCATATAGATGCCATAGGAACGATCGGTCGAAAATTAAATTTTGTATCAAAAAACATATTGTTTATCAAGATAAAATTTGACCAAACTTGGCATTTATTAGTTTTACTACACTCCTCATATATATGCAAAATCCTATTAAGATCGGACCACTATATCATATAGCTGCCATAGAAATGATCGGTCAAAAATTAAGTTGTATGAAAAAGTATTCTGATTTCAAGATATTTTGACCAAAATCGGCATTATTAGTTTCACTTTACTCCTCATATGTATGCAAAATCCTATAAGATCGGAACACTATATCATATAGCTGCCATAGGAAAATTCGGTCGAAAATTAATTTTTGTATGAAAAAACATTTTGTTTTTCAAGATATCTTGGCCAGAAGGCCCTTTTTATTTAGCACTCAGCACATATGTGAAATCCAGCTGGATAGGACCATAATATCATATAGGTGCCATAGGAACGATGGGTCGAAAATTAAGTTTTTGGATAAGAAAACATTTTTTTTCATGATATCTTGCCAGAAGTCCCTTTTTATTTAGCACGCAGCACATAAGTGAAAACCAGCTGGATCAGACCACTATATCATATAGGTGCCATAGGAACGATCGGTCGAAAATTAAGGTTGTATTAAAAAATATTTTGTTATTCAAGATATCTTGACCAAACTCGGCATTTATAAGTTTTACTTTACTCCTCATATATATGCAAAATCCTATTGAGATCGGACCGCTATATCATATAGCTGCCATAGAACGATCAGTCAAAAATTAAGTTGGTGTATGAGAAAATATTCTGTTTTTCAAGATATCTTGACCAAACTCGGCATTTATTAGTTTTACTTACTCTTCATATATATGCAAAATCCTATTGAGATCGGACCACTATATCATATAGCTGCCATAGAAACGATCATTAAAATTACGTATTTGTATGAAAAAACATTTTGTTTCTCAAGATATCTTGGCCAGAAGTCCCTTTTTATTTAGCACGCAGCACATATGTGAAATCCAGCTGGATAAGACCACTATATAATATAGGTGCCATAGGAACGATGGGTCGAAAATTAAGTTTTTGGATGATAAAACATTTTGTTTTTCAAGATATCTTGCCAGAAGTCCCTTTTTTTTAGCTTGCAGCACATATGTGAAAACCAGCTGATCAGAACACTATATCATATAGGTGCCATAGGAACGATCGGTCGAAAATAAGATTTTGTATAAACAAAAATATTATTTTTCAAGATATCTTGACCAACTCGGCATTTATAAGTTTTAGTATGCTGCTCTTATATATGCAAAATACTATTAAGATCGGAACACTATATCATATAGCTGCCATAGGAACGATCGGTCGAAAAATTAAGTTTTTGTATAAAAAAAATTTTGTTTTTCAAGATATCTTGACCAACTCGGCATTTATAAGGTTTACTTATACCTCATATATTGCAAAATCCTATTAATATCGGACCACTATATCATTTAGCTGCCATGAAAAAAATTTTGTTTTCCAGATATCTGACCAAACTCGACATTTATTAGTTTTACTTTACTGCTCATATATATGCAAAATCCTATTAAAGCGGGGAACACTGCCATAGGAACGATCGGTCGAAATTAAGGTTTTGTATTAAAAAAATATTTTGTTTTTCAGATATCTTGACCAGAAGTCCTTTTTATTTAGCACGTAGCACGATGTGAAAAACAGCTGGATCGGACACTATATCATATAGATGCCATAGGAACGATCGGTCGAGAATTAAGGTTTGTATTAAAAAATATTTTGTTTTTCAAGATATCTTGACCAAACTCGGCATTTATTAGTTTTACTTTACTCCTTATATATATGCAAAATCCTATTAAGATCGGAACACTATATCATATAGCTGCCATGGAACGATCGGACGAAAATAAGTTTTTGTATGAAAAAACATTTTGTTTTTCAAGATATCTTGGCCAGAAGTCCCTTTTTATTTAGCACGCAGCACATGTGGAATCCAGCTGGATCGGACCACTAATCATATAGGTGCCACAGAAACGATCGGTCAAAAATTAAGTTGTATGAAAAAATATTCTGTCGGCATTTATTATTTCACTTTACTCCTCATATGTATGCAAATCCTATTAAGATCGGAACACTATATCATATAGCTGCCATGGGAACGCTCGGTCGAAAATTAAGTTTTTGTATGAAAAAACATTTTGTTTTTCAAGATATCTTGGCCAGAAGTCCCTTTTTATTTAGCACGCAGCACATATGTGAAATCCAGCTGGATCGGACCACTATATCATATAGGTGCCCAGAAACGATCGCTCAAAAATAAGTTGTATGAAAAAATATTCTGTTTTTCAAGATATTTGACCAAACTCGGCATTTATTAGTTTCACTTTACTCCTCATATGTATGCAAAAGATATTTTGACCAAACTCGGCATTTATTAGTTCACTTTACTCCTCATATGTATGCAAAATCCTATTAAGATCGGAACACTATATCATATAGCCATGTGAACGATCCGGTCGAAAACTAAGTTTTTGTATGAGAAAACATTGTGTTGTTCAAGATATCTTGCCAGAAATCCTTTTTATTTAGCACGCAGCACATATGTGAAAACCAGCTGGATCAGACCACTATATCATATAGGTGCCATAGGAACGATCGGTCAAAAATCAAGTTGTTGTATAAGAAAACGTTTGTTTTCAAGATATCTTGACCAAACTCGGCATTTATAAGATTTACTTTGCTCCTCATATATATGCAAAATCCTATTATGATCGGACCACTATATTTAGCTGCCATGAAAAACATTTTGTTTTCCAGATATCTTGACCAAACTCGACATTTATTAGTTTTACTTACTGCTCATATATATGCAAAATCCTATTAAGAGCGGAACCCTAGGAACGATCGATCGGTCGAAAATTAAGGTTTTGTATTAAAAAAAATTTTGTTTTTCAAGACCAAACTCATGACCAAACTCGGCATTTATAAGATTTACCTTACTCCTTAAATATATGCAACATCCTATTGAGATCGGACTTAGATCGGACCACTATATCATATAGCTGCCATAGGAACGATCGGTCGAAAATTAAGTTTTTGTATGAAAAAACATTTTGTTTTTCAAGATATCCTGGCCAGCAGTCCCTTTTTATTTAGCACGCAGCAAATATGTGAAAACCAGCGGGATCGGACCACTATATCATATAGATGCCATAGGAACGATCGGTCGAAAATTAAATTTTTTGTATCAAAACACATATTGTTTATCAAGATAAATTTGACCAAAACTTGGCATTTTAGTTTTACTATACTCCTCATATATATGCAACAATCCTATTAAGATCGGACCACTATATCATATAGCTGCCATAAAACGAACGGTCAAAAATTACGTTGTATGAAAAAATAATCTGCTTTTCAAGATATTTTGACCAAAATCGGCATTTATTAGTTTCACTTTACTCCTCATATGTATGCAAAATCCTATTAAGATCGGAACACTATATCATATAGCTACCATAGGAACGATCGGTCGAAAATTAAGTTTTTGTATGAAAAACATTTGGTTTTTCAAGATATCTTGGCCAGAAGTCCCTTTTTATTTAGCACGCAGCACATATGTGAAATCCAGCTGGATCGGACCACTATATCATATAGGTGCCATAGAAGCGATCGGTCAAAAATTAAGTTGTATGAAAAATATTCTGTTTTCAAGATATTTTGACCAAACTCGGCATTTATACTTTCACTTTACTCCTCTATATGTATGCAAAATCCTATTAAGATCGGACCACTATATCATATAGCTGCCATCGAACGATCGCGTCGAAAACTAAGTTTTGGTATGAAAAAACATTTTGTTTTTCAGATATCTTGGCCAGAAGTCCCTTTTTATTAGCACGCAGCACATATGTGAAATCCAGCTGGATCGAACACTATATCATATAGCTGCCATAGAAATGATCGGTCTCGAAAATTAAGTTTTTGTATGAGAAAACATTTTGTTTTTCAAGATATCTTGCCAGAAGTCCCTTTTTATTTAGCACGCAGCACATATGTGAAAACCAGCTGGATAAGACCACTATATATCATATAGGTGCCATAGGAACGATCGGTCGAAAATTAAGTTTTTGTATAAAAAAAAACATTTGTTCTTAAAGAATATTGACCAAACTCGGTATTTATAATATTTACTTTACTCCTTATATATATGCCAAAATCCTATTAAGATCGGATCACTATATCATTTAGCTGCCATGAAAAAACATTTTGTTTTCAAGATATCTTGACCAAAACTCGGCATTTATTAGTTTTCATGAAAAAACATTTTGTTTTCAAGATATCTTGACCAAACTCGGCATTTATTAGTTTTACTTTACTGCTCATATATATGCAAAATCCAATTAAGAGCGGAACACTGCCATAGGAACGATCGCGCGAAAATTAAGTTTTTGTATGAAAAAACAATTTGTTTTTCAAGATATCTTGGCCAGAAGTCCCTTTTATTATGCACGCAGCACATATGTGAAATCCAGCTGGATCGGACCACTATATCATATAGATGCAATAGGAAAAATCGGTCGAAAATTAAATTTTTGTATGAAAAAACATATGGTTTATCAAGATAAAATTTGCCAAACTCGACATTTATTAGTTTTACTTACTCCTCAGACATCTACAAAATCCTATAAGATTGGACCACTAAATCATATAGCTGCCATAGGAACGATCAGTCAAAAACTAAGTTTCTAAATAAAAAAAACATTTTGTTTTTCAAAATATCTGACCAAACTCGGCATTTATTAGTTTACTTTACTCCTCATATATATGCAAAATATATTAAGATCGGGCCACTATATATATAGCTGCCATAGAAACGATCGGTCGAAAATTAAGTTTTTGTATAAAACAACATTTTGTTTTCAAGATATCTTGACCAAAGTCGGCATTTATAAGTTTTAGTATGCTACTCATATATATGCAAAAATACTATTAAGATCGGAACACTATATAAAATAGCTGCCATAGGAACGATCGGTCGAAATTTCAGTTTTGTATGAAAAACATTTGTTTTTCAAGATATCTGACCAATCTCGTCATTTATAAGATTACTTTACTCCTCATATAATGCAAAATCCTATTAGATCGGACCACTTCATCATATAGCTGCCATAGAATCGATAGGTCGAAAATTAAGGTTTTGTATGAAAAAATATTCTGTTTTCAAGATATCTTGTACCAAACTCGGCATTATTAGTTTTACTTTACTCCTCATATATATGCAAAATCTTATTAAGATCGGACCACTATATCATCTAGCTGCCACAGGAACGATCGGTCAATATTAAGTATTTGTATGAAAAAACATTTTGTTTTTCAAGATATCTTTGCCAGAAGTCCCTTTTTATTTAGCACGCAGCACATATGTGAAATCCAGCTGGATCGGACCACTCTATCATAGAGAAAATTAAATTTTTGTATGAAAAAAACATATTGTTTATCAAGATAAATTCGACCAAACTCGACATTTATTAGTTTTACTTTACTCCTCATAATATACAAAATCCTATTAAGATTGGACCACTAAATCATATAGCTGCCATAGGAACGATCAGTCAAAAACTAATTTTCTAAATAAAAAAAACATGTTGTTTTCAAAATATCTTGACCAAACTCGGCATTTATAAGATTTAGTTTACTCCTCATATATATGCAAAAATCCTATTAAGATCGGACCTATATTATATAGCTGCCATAGGAACAACGGTCGAAAATTAAGTTTTTGTATTAAAACAACATTGTTTTTCAAGATATCTTGACCAAGTCGGCATTTATAAGTTTTAGTATGCTACTCATTATATGCAAAATACTATAAGATCGGAACACTATATCAATAGCGCCATAGGAACGATCGGTCAAAATTCAGTTTTTGTATGAAAAAAACATTATGTTTTTCAAGATTATCTTGACCAATCTCGTCATTTATAAGATTTACTTTACTCCTCATATATATGCAAAATCCTATTAAGATCGGACCACTTCATCATATAGCTGCATAGAATCGATAGGTCGCAAAATAAGGTTTTGTATGAAAATATTCTGTTTTTCAAGATATCTTTTACCAAACTCGGCATTTTAGTTTTACTTTACTCCTCATATATATGCAAAATCTTATAAGATCGGACCACTATATCATATAGCTGCCACAGGAAACGATCGGTCGAATATTAAGTATTTGTATGAAAAACATTTTGTTTTCAAGATATCTTTGCCAGAAGTCCCTTTTATTAGCACGCAGCACATATGTGAAATCCAGCTGGATCGGACCACTCTATCATAGAGAAAAATTAAATTTTTGTATGAAAACATATTGTTTATCAAGATAAATTCGACCAAACTCGGCATTTATTAGTTTTTACTTTACTCCTCATACGTATACAAAATCCTATTAAGATTGGACCACTAGATCATATAGCTGCAATAGGAACGATCTGTCGAAAATTAAGTTTTGAATAAAAAAACATTTGGTTTTTTAAATTATCTTGACCAAACTCGGCATTTATTAGTTTTACTTTACTGCTCATATATATGCAAAAATCCTATTAAGATAGGACCACTATCATTAGCTGCCATGAAAAAACATTTGTTTTCAAGATAGCTTGACCAAACTCGGCATTTATTAGATTTACTTTACTGTTCATATATATGCAAAAATCCTATTAAGAGAGGAACACTGCCATAGAAACGATCAGTCAAAATTAAGTTGGTGTATGAAAAAATATTCTGTTTTTAAGATATCTGACCAATATCGGCATTTATAAGATTTACTTTACTCCTCATATATATGCAAAATCCTATTAAGATCGGAACACTATATTATTTAGCTGCCATTAAAAACATTTTGTTTCAAGATAATTTGACCAAACTCGGCATTTATTAGTTTTACTTTATGCTCATATATATGCAAAATCCTATAAGAGCGGAACACTGCCATAGGAACGATCGGTCGAAAATTAAAGTTTTGTATGAAAAAACATTTTGTTTTTCAAGATATCTGACAAACTCGGCATTTATAGTTATTTTACTCCTCATATATATGCAAAATCCTATTTAGATCGGACCACTATATCAGTCAAAAATTAAGTTGGTGTATGAAAAAATATTCTGTTTTCAAGATATCTTGACCAAACTCGGCATTATTAGTTTACTTTACTCCTCATTATATGCAAAATCCTATTTAGATCGGACCACTATATCATATAGGTGCCATAGGAACGATCGTTCGAAAATTAAGTTTTTGTATAAAAAAAACATTTGTTTTTCAAGATATCTTGACCAACTCGGCATTTATTAGTTTTACTTTACTCTCATATATATGCAAAATCCTATTAAGATCGGACCACTATATCATTTAGCTGCCATAAAAAACATTTTGTTTTCAAGATATTGACCAAACTCGGCATTTATTAGTTTACTTTACTGCTCATATATATGCAAAATCCTATTAAGAGCGGGAACACTGCCATAGGAACGATCGGTCGAAAATAAGTTTTGTATGAAAACACATTTTGTTTTTCAAGATATCTTGGCCAGAAGTCCCTTTATTTAGCACGCAGCACATATGTGAAATCCAGCTGGATCGGACCACTATATCATATAGATGCAATAGGAAACGATCGGTCGAAAATTAAATTTTGTATGAAAAAAACATATTGTTTATCAATATAAATTTGACCAAACTCGGCATTTAATAGTTTTACTTTACTCCTCATACATATACAAAATGCTATTCAGATTGGACACTAGATCATATAGCTGCCATAGGAACGATCGGTCGAAAATTAAGTTTTTGAATAAAAAAACATTTGTTTTTCAAAATATCTTGACCAAACTCGGCATTTATAAGATTTACTTTACTCGTCATATATATGCAAAACCCTATTAAGATCGGACCACTATATTATATAGCTGCCATAGGATCGATCGGTCGAAAATTAAGTTTTTGTATAAAAAAACATTTTGTTTTTCAAGTTTTGTATGAGAAAACATTTGTTTTTCAAGATATCTTGACCAAACTCGGCATATAAGATTTAGTTTACTCCTCATATATATGAAAAATCCTATTAAGATCGGACCACTATATCATATAGGTGCCATAGGAACGATCAGTCAAAAATTAAATGGGTGTATGAAAAATATTCTGCTTTTCAAGATATCTGCCAAACTCGGCATTTATTAGTTGATTTTACTCCTATATATATGCAAAATCCTATTGAGATCGGACCACTATACCAGTCAAAAATTAAGTTGGTGTATGAAAAAATATTCTGTTTTTCAAGATATCTTGACCAAACTCGGCATTTATTAGTTTACTTTACTCCTCATATATATGCAAAATCCTATTAAGATCGGACCACTATATCATATAGGTGCCATAGGAACGATCGGTCGAAAATTAATTTTTTGTATAAAAAAACATTTTGTTTTGAAGTTTTGTATGAGAAAACATTTTGTGTTTCAAGATATCTTGACCAAACTCGGCATTTATAAGATTTACTTTACTCGTCATATATATGCAAAACCCTATTAAGATCGGACCACTATATTATATAGCTGCCATAGGATCGATCGGTCGCAAATTAAGTTTTTGTATAAAAAAACATTTTGTTTTCAAGTTTTGTATGGAAAACATTTTGTTTTTCAAGATATCTTGACCAAACTCGGCAATAAGATTTAGTTTACTCCTCATATATATGCAAAATCCTATTGAGATCGGACCACTATATCAGTCAAAAATTAAGTGATGTATGAAAAATATTCTGTTTTTCAAGATATCTTGACCAAACTCGGCATTTATAAGATTTACTTTACTCCTCATATATATGCAAAATCCTATTAAGATCGGAGCACTATATCATTTAGCTGCCATGAAAAAACATTTTGTTATCAAGATTTTTTTTTTTATTTATTATAATTAAGTTTAGCTTTATTTTAATTTTTCTGTTATTATCTGGAACAACTTAAATTAAATTTGTATGAATATTTACAATCTACTATTCTACTGGTAAGTCTAATACGATATCTCTGACCAAATCGGCATTTATTATGCAAAATCCTATTAAGAGCGGAACACTATATCATATAGCTGCCATACAATCGATCAGTCAAAAATTAATTGGTGTATGGTGTATGCCATAGGAACGATCGGTCGAAAATTAAGTTTTTGTATGAAAAAACATTCTGTTTTTCAAGATATCTTGGCCAGAAGTCCCTTTTATTTAGCACGCAGCACATATGTGAAAACCAGCTGGATCGGACCACTATATCATATAGATGCCATAGGAACGATCGGTCGAAAATTTAGGTTTGTATGAAAAAACATTTGTTTTTTAAGATATCTTGCCAGAAGTCCCTTTTTATTTAGCACGCAGCAAATATGTGAAAACCAGCTGGATAAGACCACTATATCATATAGGTGCCATAGGAACGATCGGTCGAAAATAAGTTTTGTATGAAAAAACATTCTGTTTTTCAAGATATCTTGACCAAATCGGCATTTATTAGTTTTACTTTACTCCTCATATATATGCAAAATCCTATTGAGATCGGACCACTATATCATATAGCTGCCATACAAACGATCAGTCAAAAATTAAATTGGTGTATGGTATGCCATAGGAACGATCGGTCGAAAATTAAGTTTTTGTATGAAAAAACATTCTGTTTTCAAGATATCTTGGCCAGAAGTCCCTTTTATTTAGCACGCAGCACATATGTGAAAACCAGCTGGATCGGACCACTATATCATATAGATGCCATAGGAACGATCGGTCGAAAATTTAGTTTTGTATGAAAACATTTTGTTTTCAAGATATCTTGCCAGAAGTCCCTTTTTATTTAGCACGCAGCACATATGTGAAAACCAGCTGGATAAGACCACTATATCATATAGGTGCCATAGGAACGATCGGTCGAAAATTAAGTTTGTGTATAAAAAAACATTTTTTTTAAAGTTTTTGTATGAGAAAACATTTTGTGTTCAAGATATCTTGACCAAACTCGGCATTTATAAGATTCAGTTTACTCCTCATATATATGCAAAATCCTATTAAGAGCGGAACACTATATCATATAGCTGCCATACAATCGATCAGTCAAAAATTAAATTGGTGTATGGTGTATGCCATAGGAACGATCGGTCGAAATTAAGTTTTGTATGAAAAAACATTCTGTTTTTCAAGATATCTGGGCCAGAAGTCCCTTTTTATTTAGCACGCAGCACATATGTGAAAACCAGCTGGATCGGACCACTATATCATATAGATGCCATAGGAACGATCGGTCGAAAATTTAGGTTTTGTATGAAAAACATTTTGTTTTTCAAGATATCTTGCCAGAAGTCCCTTTTATTTAGCACGCAGCACATATGTGAAAACCAGCTGGATAAGACCACTATATCATATAGGTGCCATAGGAACGATCGGTCGAAAATTAAGTTTTTGTATGAAAAAACATTCTGTTTTTCAAGATATCTTGACCAAACTCGGCATTTATTAGTTTACTTTACTCCTCATATATATGCAAAATCCTATTGAGATCGGACCACTATACATATAGGTGCCATAGAACGATCGGTCGAAAATTAAGTTTGTGTATAAAAAAACATTTGTTTTTAAAGTTTTTGTATGAGAAAACATTTTGTGTTTCAAGATATCTTGACCAAACTCGGCATTTATAAGATTTAGTTTATTCCTCATATATATGCAAAATCCTATTAAGATCGGACCTCTATATTATATAGCTGCCATAGGATCGATCGGTCGAAAATTAAGTTTTTGTATAAAAAAACATTTTGTTTTTTAAGTTTTTGTATGAGAAAACATTTTGTTTTTCAAGATATCTTAACCAAACTCGGCATTTATAAGATTTAGTTTACTCCTCATATATATGCAAAATCCTATTAAGATCGGACCACTATATCATATAGGTGCCATAGGAACGATCAGTCAAAAAATTAAATTGGTGTATGAAAAAATATTCTGCTTTTCAAGATATCTTGACCAAACTCAGTATTTATTAGTTGATTTTACTCCTCATATATATGCAAAATCCTATTAAGATCGGACACTATATCAGTCAAAAATTAAGTTGGGTATGAAAAAATATTCTGTTTTTCAAGATATCTTCACCAAACTCGGCATTTATTAGTTTTAGTTTACTCCTCATATATATGCAAAAATCCTATTTAGATCGGACCACTATATCATATAGGTGCCATAGGAACGATCGGTCGAAAATTAAGTTTTTGTATAAAAAAACACATTTTGTTTTTTAAGTTTTTGTATGAGAAAACATTTTGTGTTTCAAGATATCTTGACCAAACTCGGCATTTTTAAGATTTAGTTTACTCTCAATATATGAAAAATCCTATTAAGATCGGACCACTAATCATATAGGTGCCATAGGAACTATCAGTCAAAAATTAAATTGGTGTATGAAAAAATATTCTGTTTTCAAGATATCTTGACCAAACTCGGCATTATTAGTTTGATTTTACTCCTCATATATATGCAAAATTCTATTGAGATCGGACCACTATATCAGTCAAAAATTAAGTTGGTGTATGAAAAAATATTCTGTTTTTCAAGATATCTTGACCAAACTCGGCATTTATAAGATTTACTTTACCTCTCATATATATGCAAAATCCTATTAAGATCGGACTACTATATCATTTAGCTGCCATGAAAAAACATTTGTATTCAAGATTTTTTTTTTTTATTATTACTATTAAGTTTAGCTTTATTTTAATTTTCTGTTATTATCTGGAACAACTTAAATTAATTTGTATGAATATTTACAATTACTTATTCTACTGGTAAGTCTAATACGATATCTTGACCAAACTCGGCATTTATTATGCAAAATCCTATTAAGAGCGGAACACTATATCATATAGCTGCCATACAATCGATCAGTCAAAAATTAAATTGGTGTATGGTGTATGCCATAGGAACGATCGGTCGAAAATTAAGTTTTTGTATGAAAAAACATTCTGTTTTTCAAGATATTTGACCAAAACTCGGCATTTATTAGTTTTACTTTACTCTTCATATATGCAAAATCCTATAAGATCGGACCACTATATCATATAGCTGCCATAGGACGATCAGTCAAAAATTAAATTGGTGTATGAAAAAATATTCTGTTTTTCAAGATATCTTGACCAAACTCGGCATTTACTAGTTTTGCTTTACTGCTCATATATATGCAAAATCTATTAAGAGCGGAACACTGCCATAGGAACGATCGGTCGAAAATTAAGTTTTTGTATAAAAAAAACATTCTGTTTTTCAAGATATCTTGGCCAGAAGTCCCTTTTTATTAGCACGCAGCACATATGTGAAAACCAGCTGGATCGGACCACTATATCATATAGATGCCATAGGAACGATCGGTCGAAAAATTAAGTTTTTGTATGAAAAAACATTTGTTTTTCAAGATATCTTGCCAGAAGTCCCTTTTTATTTAGCACGCAGCACATATGTGAAAACCAGCGGATAAGACCACTATATCATATAGGTGCCATAGGAACGATCGGTCGAAAATTAAGTTTTGTATAAAAAAACATTTGTTTTTAAGTTTTTGTATGAGAAAACATTTTGTGTTTCAAGATATTGACCAAACTCGGCATTTATAAGATTTAGTTTACTCCTCATATATATGCAAAATCCTATTAAGATCGGACCTCTATATTTATATAGCTGCCATAGGATCGATCGGTCGAAAACTAAGTTTTTGTATAAAAAAACATTTGTTTTTTAAGTTTTGTATAAGAAAAACATTTTGTTTTTCAAGATATCTTGACCAAACTCGGCATTTATAAGATTTAGTTTATCCTCATATATATGCAAAATCCTATTAAGATCGGACCACTATATCATATAGGTGCCATAGGAACGATCAGTCAAAAATTAAATTGGTGTATGAAAAAATATTCTGCTTTTCAAGATATCTTGACCAAACTCGGCATTTATTAGTTTGATTTTACTCCTCATATATATGCAAAATCCATTGAGATCGGACCACTATATCAGTCAAAAATTAAGGTGGTGTATGAAAAAATATTCTGTTTTTCAAGATATCTTGACCAAACTCGGCATTATTAGTTTAGTTTACTCCTCATATATATGCAAAATCCTATTTAGATCGGACCACTATATCATATAGGTGCAATAGGAACGATCGGTCGAAAATTATGTTTTGTATGAAAAAACATTTGTTTTTAAGTTTTTGTATGAGAAACATTTTGTGTTTCAAGATATCTTGACCAAACTCGGCATTTATAAGATTTAGTTTACTCCTCATATATATGCAAAATCTATTAAGATAGGACCACTATATCATATAGCTGCATACAAACGATCAGTCAAAAATTAAATGGTGTATGGTGTATGCCATAGGAAACGATCGGTCGAAAATTAAGTTTTTTTATGAAAAAACATTCTGTTTTCAAGATATCTTGGCCAGAAGTCCCTTTTATTTAGCACGCAGCACATATGTGAAAACCAGCTGGATCGGACACATATCATATAGATGCCATAGGAACGATCGGTCGAAAATTTAGGTTTTGTATGAAAAACATTTTGTTTTCAAGATATCTTGCCAAAAGTCCTTTTTTTAGCACGCAGGCACATATGTGAAAACCAGTGGATAAGACCACTATATCATATAGGTGCCATAGGAACGATCGGTCGAAAATTAAGTTTTTGTATGAAAAAAACATTCTGTTTTCAAGATATCTTGACCAAACTCGGCATTTATTAGTTTTACTTTACTCCTCATATATATGCAAAATCCTATGAGATCGGACCACTATATCATTATAGCTGCCATACAAACGATCAGTCAAAAATTAAATTGGTGTATGGTGTATGCCATAGGAACGATCGGTCGAAATTAAGTTTTGGTATGAAAAAACATTCTGTTTTTCAAGATATCTTGGCCAGAAGTCCCTTTTTATTTAGCACGCAGCACATATGTGAAAACCAGCTGGATCGGACCACTATATCATATAGATGCCATAGGAACGATCGGTTCGAAAATTAAAGTTTTTGTATGAAAAAACATTTTTGTTTTTCAAGATATCTTGCCAGAAGCCCTTTTTATTTAGCACGCAGCAATATGTGAAAACCAGCTGGATAAGACCACTATATCATAGAGGTGCAATAGGAACGATCGGTCGAAAATTAAGTTTGTGTATAAAAAAAACATTTGTTTTAAAGTTTTTGTATGAGAAAACATTTGTGTTCAAGATATTTGACCAAACTCGGCATTTATAAGATTTAGTTTAATCCTCATATATATGCAAAATCCTATTAAGATCGGACCTCTATATATATAGCTGCCATAGGATCGATCGGTCGAAAATTAAGTTTTGTATAAAAAAACATTTTGTTTTAAGGTTTTTGAGAGAAAACATTTTGTTTTTCAAGATATCTGAACCAAAATCGGCATTATAAGATTTAGTTTACTCCTCATATATTGCAAAATCCTATTAAGATCGGACCACTATATCATATAGGTGCCATAGGAACGATCAGTCAAAAATTAAATTGGTGTATGAAAAAATATTCGCTTTTCAAGATATCTTGACCAAACTCAGTATTTATAGTTTGATTTTACTCCTCATATATATGCAAAATCTATTGAGATCGGACCACTATATCAGTCAAAAATTAAGTGGTGTATGAAAAAATATTCTGTTTTCAAGATATCTTGACCAAACTCGGCATTTATTAGTTTTAGTTTACTCCTCATATATATGCAAAATCTATTTAGATCGGACCACTATATCATATAGGTGCCATAGGAACGATCGGTCGAAAATTAAGTTTTTGTATAAAAAAACATTTGTTTTTTAAGTTTTGTATGAGAAAACATTTTGTGTTTCAAGATATCTTGACCAAATCGGCATTTTTAAGATTTAGTTACTCCTCATATATATGCAAAATTCCTATTAAGATCGGACCTCTATATTATATAGCTGCCATAGGATCGATCGGTCGAAAATTAAGTTTTGATATATAAAAAACATTTTGTTTTTTAAGTTTTTGTATGAGAAAACATTTTGTTTTTCAAGATATCTTAACCAAACTCGGCATTTATAAGATTTAGTTTACTCCTCATATATATGCAAAATCCTATTAAGATGGGACCACTTATCATATAGGTCCCATAGGAACGATCAGTCAAAAATTAAATTGGTGTATGAAAAAAATATTCGCTTTTCAAGATATCTTGACCAAACTCAGTATTTATTAGTTTGATTTTACTCCTCATATATATGCAAAATCCTATTGAGATCGGACCACTATATCAGTCAAAAATTAAGTTGGTGTATGAAAAAATATTCTGTTTTCAAGATATCTTGACCAAACTCGGCATTTATTAGTTTTAGTTTACTCCTCATATATATGCAAAATCTAATTAGATCGGACCCATATATCATATAGGTGCCATAGGAACGATCGGTCGAAAATTAAGTTTTTGTATAAAAAAACATTTTGTTTTTTAAGTTTTGTATGAGAAAACATTTTGTGTTTCAAGATATCTTGACCAAACTCGGCATTTTTAAGATTAGTTACCTCCTATATATGAAAATCCTATTAAGATCGGACCAATATATATCATATAGTGCCATAGGAACTATCAGTCAAAAATTAAATTGGTGTATGAAAAAATATTCTGTTTTTCAAGATATCTTGACCAAACTCGGCATTTATTAGTTTGATTTTACTCTTCATATATATGCAAAATCTATTGAGATCGGACCACTATATCAGTCAAAAATTAAGTGGGTGTATGAAAAAATATTCTGTTTTCAAGATATCTGACCAAACTCGGCATATAAGATTTACTTTACCTCTCATATATATGCAAAATCCTATTAAGATCGGATACTATATCATTTAGCTGCCATGAAAAAACATTTTGTATTCAAGATTTTTTTTTTTTATTATTACTATTAAGTTAGCTTTATTTTAATTTTTCTGTTATATCTGGAACAACTTAAATTAAATTGTATGAATATTTACAATCTACTATTCTACTGGTAAGTCTAATACGATATCTTGACCAAACTCGGCATTTATTATGCAAAAATCCTATTAAGAGCGGAACACTAATCATATAGCTGCATACAATCGATCAGTCAAAAATTAAATTGGTGTATGGTGTATGCCATAGAACGATCGGTCGAAAATAAGTTTTTGTATGAAAAAACATTCTGTTTTTCAAGATATCTTGACCAAACTCGGCATTTATTAGTTTTACTTTACTCTTCATATATATGCAAAATCCTATTAAGATCGGACCACTATATATATAGCTGCCATAGGACGATCAGTCAAAATTAAATTGGTGTATGAAAAAATATTCTGTTTTTCAAGATATCTTGACCAAACTCGGCATTTACTAGTTTTACTTTACTGCTCATATATATGCAAAATCCTATTAAGAGCGGAACACTGCCATAGGAACGATCGGTCGAAAATTAAGTTTTTGTATAAAAAAAACATTCGGTTTTCAAGATATCTTGGCCAAAGTCCCTTTTTATTTAGCACGCAGCCATATGTGAAAACCACCTGGATCGGACCACTATATCATATAGATGCCATAGGAACGATCGGTCGAAAATTAAGTTTTTGTATGAAAAACATTGTTTTTCAAGATATCTTGCCAGAAGTCCCTTTTATTTAGCACGCAGCACATATGTGAAAACCAGCTGATAAGACCACTATATCATAAGGTGCCATAGGAACGATCGGTCGAAATAAGTTTTTGTATAAAAAACACATTTGTTTTTTAAGTTTTTGTATGAGGAAAACATTTTGGTTTCAAGATATCTTGACCAAACTCGGCATTTATAAGATTTAGTTTACTCCTCATATATATGCAAAATCATATTAAGATCGGACCTCTATATTATATAGCTGCCATAGGATCGATCGGTCGAAAACTAAGTTTTTGTATAAAACAACAATTTTGTTTTTAAGTTTTTGTATGAGGAAAACATTTTGTTTTTCAAGATATCTTGACCAAAACTCGGCATTATAAGATTTAGTTTACTCCTCATATATATGCAAAATCCTATAAGATCGGACCACGATATCATATAGGTGCCATAGGAACGATCAGTCAAAAATTAAATTGGTGTATGAAAAAATATTCTGCTTTTCAAGATATCTTGACCAAACTCGGCATTTATTAGTTGATTTTACTCCTCATATATATGCAAAATCCTATGAGATCGGACCACTATATCAGTCAAAAATTAAATTGGTGTATGAAAAAATATTGTTTTTCAAGATATCTTGACCAATCTCGGCATTTATTAGTTAGATGTTACTCTCATATATATATGCAAAATCCTATTGAGATCGGACCACTATATCAGTCAAATATTAAGTTGGTGTATGAAAAAAATATTCTGTTTTTCAAGATAGTTTTTTGTATGAAAAAACATTCTGTTTTCAAGATATCTTGACCAAATCGGCATTTATTAGTTTTAACTTTACTCTTCATATATATGCAAAATCCTATTAAGATCGGACGTCTATATCATATAGCTGCATAGGACGATCAGTCAAAAATTAAATTGGTGTATGAAAAAATATTCTGTTTTTCAAGATATCTTACCAAACTCGGCATTTACTAGTTTTACTTTACTGCTCATATATATGCAAAATCCTATTAAGAGCGGAACACTGCCATAGGAACGATCGGTCGAAAATTAAGTTTTTGTATGAAAAAACATTAGTTTTTCAAGATATCTTGGCCAGAAGTCCCTTTTATTTAGCACGCAGCACATATGTGAAAAACCAGCTGGATCGGACACTATATCATATAGATGCCATAGGAACGATCGGGCGAAAATTAAGTTTTGTATGAAAAACATTTTGTTTTCAAGATATCTTGCCAGAAGTCCCTTTTTATTTAGCACGCAGCACATATGTGAAAACCAGCTGATAAGACACTATATCATATAGGGCCATAGGAACGATCGGTCGAAAATTAAGTTTTTGTATAAAAAAAAATTTTGGTTTTTTAAGTTTTTGTATTGAGAAAACATTTTGTGTTTCAAGATATCTTGACCAAACTCGGCATTATAAGATTTAGTTACTCTTCATATATGCAAAATCCTATTAAGATCGGACCTCTATATTATATAGCTGCCATACAAACGATCAGTCAAAAATTAAATTGGTGTATGGTGTATGCCATAGCAACGATCGGTCGAAAATTAAGTTTTGTATGAAAAAACATTCTGTTTTTCAAGATATCTTGGCCAGAAGTCCCTTTTTATTTAGCACGCAGCACATATGTGAAAAACAGCTGGATCGGACCACTATATATATAGATGCCATAGGAACGATCGGTCGAAAATTAAGTTTTTGTATGAAAAACATTTGCTTTTCAAGATATCTTGCCAGAAGTCCCTTTTTATTTAGCACGCAGCACATATGTGAAAACCAGCGGATAAGACCACTATATCATATAGGGGATAGGACGATCGGTCGAAAATTAGTTTTTGTATAAAAAAACATTTTGTTTTGAAGATATCTTGGACCAACTCGGCATTTATTAGTTTTACTTTACTCCTCATATATATGAAAATCCTATTAAGATTGGAACACTAGATCATATAGCTGCCATAGGAACGATCCGGTCGAAAATTAAGTTTTGTATGAAAAAAACATTCTGTTTTTCAAGATATTGACCAAACTCGGCATTTATTAGTTTGATTTTCTCCTCATATATATGCAAAATACTATTGAGATCGGACCACTTTATCAGTCAAAAATTAAATTGGTGGTTGAAAAAATATTCTGTTTTCAAGATATCTGACCAATCTCGGCATTATTAGTTTGATTTTACTCCTCATATACATGCAAAAGCCTATTGAGATCGGACCACATATCAGTCAAATATTAAGTGGTGTATGAAAAATATTCTGTTTTTCAAGATCTGACCAAACTCGGCATTTATAAGATTTACTTTACTCCTCATATATATGCAAAATCCTATTTAGATCGGACCACTATATCATTTAGCTGCCATGAAAAAACATTTTGTTTTCAAGATATCTTGCCAGAAGTCCCTTTTTATTTAGCACGCAGCAATATGTGAAAACCATCTGGATCGGACCACTATATCATATAGATGCCATAGGAACGATCGGTCGAAAATTAAGTTTTTGTATGAAAAACATTTTGTTTTTCAAGATATCTTGCCAGAAGTCCCTTTTATTAGCACGCAGCACATATGTGAAAACCAGCTGGATAAGACCACTATATCATATAGGTGCCATGGGAACGATCGGTCGAAAATTAGGTTTTTGTATAAAAAACATTTTGTTTTTCAAGATATCTTGACCAAACTCGGCATTATTAGTTTTACTTTACTCCTCATATATAGCAAAATCCTATTAAGATTGGGACCACTAGATATATAGCTGCCATAGGAACGATCGGTCGAAAATAAGTTTTTGAATAAAAAAACATTTTGTTTTTCAAAAATATCTTGACCAAATTCGGCATTTATAAGATTTACTTTACTCTATATATGTGCAAAATCTTTTGAGATCGGACCACTATATCATATAGCTGCCATAGGAACGATCGGTCGAGAATTAAGTTTTTGTATGAAAAACATTTGTTTTCAAGATATCTTGACAAACTCGGCATTATTAGTTTACTTTACTTCTCATATATATGCAAAATCCTTTGAAAATTAAATTTTGTATGAAAAAACATATTTATCAGAGATAAATTTGACCAAAACTCGGCATTATTAGTTTTACTTCACTCTCATACATATTCAAAATCCTATAAGATTAGACCACTAGATCATATAGCTGCCATAGGAACGATCGGTCGAAAATTAAGTTTTTGATAAAAAAAATTTTGTTTCTCAAAATATCTTGACAAATTCGGCATTGATAAGATTTACTTACTCATCATATATATGCAAAATCCTATTAAGATCGGACCAATATTATATAGCTGCCATAGGACCGATCGGTTGAAAATTAAGTTTTGTATGAAAAAACATTATGTTTTTTAAGACATCTTGACCAAAGTCGGCATTGTAAGTTTTAGTATGCTAATCATATGTATGCAAAATACTATTAAGATCGGAACACTGTATCATACAGCTGCCATAGGAACGATCGGTCGAAAATTAAGTTTTTGTATGAGAAAACATGTTGTTTTCAAGATTTCTTGCCAGAAGTCCCTTTTTATTAGCATGCAGCACATATGAGGATGGTCTATCATCCAACTTTAGAGATTGCAATGCTAAATTGTAATCTTTCATTTCGTGCTCATCAGCCAATAAGCCCGCTATGCTTTCGCAAAGGAAATTATTCTTTGCTGAATCAGCTTATTTATTCAACCGTTTGGTCTTTCTTAATAACTCAGTTGATATGAATACAGCCATTAATGTTTTTTACATCACCCTAATCTCCCTCTTAGATGTGTGTATCCTAAGTCAATTCCTTCGACTACTTTTTCAAAACCCACCCTGGCTTACTACCAGATTATCACATCTAATAAATGTAAAATCCAAATATTTTAAAAAGTTTCAAAAGTCTGGTTCGTGTACAGACTTGGCTAAATATTCCATAGCCAAGTCGAACTTCTTTCTTCTTAATTCTCAATGCTATGAGAATTATCTAACACGTTATAAAAGATAATTTGCCCGAAATCCGAGACAGTTTTATAATTTGTAAGCTTGAAGCGTAAATCTTCAAGTTTGCCATTTCTTTTTTTCTTGGCTTGGATAAAGCTAGCAATGACACTGATTCTGCTAACCTCTTTGCTAATTTTTCCAATCAACTTACTCTTCAGTCTGTCCTAATACTAATGCGTACCCTTATACTATTTCTTCCGCAAGTTATATACCTCCTCTAATTATTCACAGTCTCTCTCTCTATTAGCTATAAACTCTTTTAAGTCTTCTTACTCTCTGGGCCGGAAATATTCCTAGTTGTCTACTCAAGGAGTGTAGTTCTTCCCTTCTTTATCCACTGCTAAAGCTTTTAATCTATCCCTTGAAACTTCTGTGTTTCCATCTCTTTGGAAAGAATCTTATATCATTCTATTCACAGAAAGTTGGAAAGTCTGATATTCGAAATTACAGGGGCATTGCAAAACTGTCCGCTATTCCTAAATTATTTGAAAAAAATAATCACTTCGAATTTGCAGCATTTCTGCAAATCAGTTGTTTCCCCTGTTAAACATGGATCGTAAAGAATCGGTCTACGACCAATCTGCTTGAGTTTACTTCCTTGGTAAACGATGCTTTCCTTCGAAAATGCAAACTGATGTCATTTACACTGACTTCAGTAAGGGTTTGACTCTGTGCACCATGACATTTTACTTTTTAAACTTGACCGAATAGGTTTCCCCTGTCTCTTCTGCTTTGGATTAATTCTTATTAAAAGGTAGGACCCAAAGAGTAATGCTGAGGCTGACTACCTCTAAACGGGTTCACGTTACTTCTGGTGTTCCTCAAGGTAGTAATCTTGGACCTTTACTCTTACCCTTTTTATAATGATCTCCCCTCTGTTATATCACATGCCCGTGTACTCATGTATGCGGATGATGTCAAACTTTTATATCATACACTAATCCCCTACATCATTCTCGTCTACAAGACGATTTGAACGCTATGCAACTATGGTGTTCGGCCAATCAATTGCAATTAAACTTTCAAAGTGTATGTTTAGGACTTTTAATCGTACTACACCTTATTTTGTCAGTTATACAATCGACAATATCCTTTGCAAGTATACTAACAGTTAAGGATCTAGGCGTAATTTTTGATTCTAAACTCTGTTTCAATCTCACATAGATACCATCGTTAATGAGGCAAAAGGTGTACTTGGATTATTAAACGATGGTCTTAGAGTTTAACGATCCTTTTATAACAAAACTTCTGTACATCTCTCTTGTTCGCCTATCTTGAATACTGCTCTTGCATTTGGTTCCACAGTATAACAACAGCCAGGATCGTATGAATCTGCTCAGAAGCAATTTCTGCTTTTGCCTTACGTGGTTTAAATTGGACCTAATCTTCGGTTGCCGTCCTACTCCAGCAGACTGCTTCTTCTCAACCTTCCGTCGTAACCAACCGTAGGACAATTCTCGGTGTTGTCCTTCTACATGAGTGATTATTGGCGACATACATTCTCCTTTTCTGATAGGGCGTCTTCAATTCTCTGTTCCGGCTAGACCAACCAGAAATTATCGCCCTTTTCATTATCTACGTACACAACAGACTACGCTATGCACAATCCTTTTCGCGTGCTATGTAAAAATTTAATAGTTTGCATCACGTTTTCTCTACCAAACTGTCTCTACCTAATAAAATCGTTGCTTTCAGGATACCTTCGGGAAGTCGCTGACCATCCCAGCTATGAGCAGGGGCATTGCTTGCCGGACAGGCTGAAAAATTTTCCCCCACGGGTCGGTGATTTCCCATTACTTTTCTCTCTGTCCTATCTACTTAACACTCTTATCTAACTTACATTGCTTTACTTTATTAACAATCTTCTTACTTTCATTTCTTCATTTATTGTATTTTCTTTATTAATATAGCAAATTAAGATATTTAATGTTACTTGAGAACATTTTTCCTACTTCAACCTTCTGCTTAGATGTAGGCTCTAATAGCGTCACTGACAAAATTAGCTGTGAAAGGGGGCACAGCTGGCCGGACTGGCAAATAAAACACCTCCATCGGTCGGTGATGCTATTTAGAAAATTGTATCCTTTAACTAGGCTTTTAGCATAAAATTCTATGTATAATCTATTGAATAATGAGGAAGACACTCGTTTTGTCGACCATTAATAAATAAATAAATAATAAATATGTGAAAACCAGCTGGATCGGACCACTATATCATATAGATGCCATAGGAACGATCGGTCGAAATAAAAATTTTGTATCAAAAAACATATTGTTTATCAAGATAATTTGACCAAACTCGGCATATATTAGTTTACTTTACTCCTCATATATATACAAAATCCTATTGAGATCGGACCACTATATCATATAGCTGCCATAGAAACGATCGGTCAAAAATTAGTTGTATGAAAAAAATATTGTTTTTTCAAGATATCTGACTAAACTCGGCATTTATTAGTTTCACTTTACTCTGATATATATGCAAAATCCTATTAAGATCGGAACACTATATCATATAGCTGCCATAGGAACGATCGGTCGAAAATTAAGTTATGTATGAAAAAACCTTTGTTTTTCAAGATATCTTGGCCAGAAGTCCCTTTTATTTAGCACGCAGCACTATGTGAAATCCAGCTGGATCGCTATCGCTGGATCACTTATCATATAGATGCAATAGGAACGATGGGTCGAAAATTAAATTTTGTATGAAAAAACATATTGTTATCAAGATAAATTTGACCAAACTCGGCATTTATTAGTTTTACTTCACTCCTCATACATATACAAAATCCTATTAAGATTGGACCACTAGATCATATAGCTGCCACAGGAACGATCGGTCGAAAATTAAGTTTTTGAATAAAAAAAAACATTTTGTTTTCAAAATATCTTGACCAAATTCGGCATTTATAAGATTTACTTTACTCCTCATATATATGCAAAATCCTATTAAGATCGGACCACTATATTATATAGCTGCCATAGGACCGATCGTGAAAAATTAAGTTTTGTATGAAAAAACATTATGTTTTTCAAGATTTCTTGCCAGAAGTCCCTTTTTATTTAGCATCCAGCACATATGTGAAAACCAGCTGGATAAGACCACTATATATATAGGTGCCATAGGAACGCTCGGTCGAAAATTAAGTTTTTGTATAAAAATAAACATTTTGTTTTTCAAGATATCTTGACCAACCTCGGCATTTATAAGATTACTTACTCCTCATATATATGCAAAATCCCATTAGGATCGGACCACTATATCATTTAGCTGCCAAAAACATTTGTTTTCAAGATATCTTGACTAAATCGGCATTTATTAGTTTCACTCTACTGCTCATATATATGCAAAATCTATTAAGAGCGGAAAACATGTCATAGGAACTATCGGTCGAAAATTAAAGTTTTGTATGAAAAAAACATTTTGTTTTTCAAAATATCTTGACCAAACTCGGCATTTTAGTTTTACTTTACTCCATATATATACAAAATCCTATGAGATCGGACCACTATATCATATAGCTGCCATAGAAACGATCGGTCAAAAATTAAGTTGTATGAAAAAATATTCTGTTTTTCAAGATATATTGACTAAATCGGCATTTATTTTTTACTTTACTCCTCATATATATGCAAATCCTATTGAGATCGCAAAATATATCATATAGCTGCATAGAAACGATCAGTCAAAAATTAAATTTGTGTATGAAAAAATATTCTTTTTTCAAGATCTTGACCAACTCGGCATTATTAGTTTTACTTACTCCTCATATAAATGTAAAATCCTATTGAGATCGGACCACTAATAGTATAGCTGCCATAGAAAACGATAGTTCAAAAATTAAGTTTTTGTATGAAAAAACATTATTTTTTCAAGATTTCTTGCCAGAAGTCCCTTTTTATTTAGCATCCAGCACATATGTGAAAACCAGCTGGATAAGACCACTATATCATATAGGTGCCATAGGAACGCTCGGTCGAAAATTAAATTTTTGTATAAAAATAAACATTTTGTTTTCAAGTTATCTTGACCAAACTCGGCATTATAAGATTTACTTTACTCCTCATATATATGCAAAATCCCATTAGGATCGGACCACTATATCATTAGCTGCCATGAAAAGCATTTTGTTTTCAAGATATCTTGACTAAACTCGGCATTTATTAGTTTACTCTACTGCTCATATATATGCAAAATCCTATTAAGAGCGGAACACTGCCATAGGAACGATCGGCCGAAAATTAAAGTTTTGTATGAGAAAACATTTTGTTTTTCAAAATATCTTGACCAAACTCGGCATTTATTAGTTTTACTTACTCCTCATATATATACAAAATCCTATGAGATCGGACCACTATATCATATAGCTGCCATAGGAACAATCGGTCGTAAACTAAGTTTTTGTATGAAAAACATTTTGTTTTAAGATATCTTGCCAGAAGTCCCTTTTTATTTAGCACGCAGCACATGTGTGAAAACCAGCGGATCGGACCACTATATCATATAGATGCCATAGGAACGATCGGTCGAAAATTAGGTTTGTATAAAAAACCATTTGTTTTTGAAGATATCTGACCAAATGCGGCATTTATTAGTTTTACTTTAATCCTCATATATATGCAAAATCCTATTAAGATCGGACCACTATATCATTTAGCTGCCATGAAAAAACATTTTGTTTTTCAAGATATCTTGACTAAACTCGGCATTTATTAGTTTACTTTACCTCATATATATGCAAAAGCCTATTGAGATCGGACCAATATATCATATAGCTGCCATAGAAACGATCAGTCAAAATAAAAGTTTGTGTATGAAAAAATATTCTGTTTTTCAAGATATCTTGACCAAACTCGGCATTATTAGTTTTACTTTACTCCTCATATATGTAAAATCCTATTGAGATCGGACCACTATATCGTATAGCTGCCATAGAAACGATCGTTTCAAAAAATTAAGTTGTTGTATGAAAAAAATATTCTGTTTTTCAAGATATCTTGACCAAACTCGGCATTTATTAGTTTTACTTTACTCCTCATATATATGCAAAATCCTATTAAGATCGGACCACTATATCATATAGCTGCCATAGGAACGATCGGTAGAAAATTAAGTTTTGGTATGAAAAACATTTTGTTTTTAAGATATTTGCCAGAAGTCTTTTTATTTAGCACGCAGGACATGTGTGAAAACCAGCTGGATAAGACCACTATATCATATAGGTGCCATAGGAACGATCGGTCGAAAATTAGGTTTTTGTATAAAAAACCATTTTGTTTTTGAAGATATCTTGACCAAACGCGGCATTTATTAGTTTACTTTATGATCATATATATGCAAAATCCTATAAGAGCGGAACACTGCATAGGAACGATCGGTCGAAAATTAAAGTTTTGTATGAAAAAACATTTTGTTTTTCAAGATATCTTGACCAAACTCGGCATTTATTAGTTTTACTTTACTCCTCATATATATGCAAAATCCTATTTAGATCGGACCACTATATCATATAGCTGCCATAGGAACGATCGGTCGAAAATTAAGTTTTTGTATGAGAAAATATTTGTTTTTCAATATATCTTGACCAAGCTCGGCATTTATAAGATTACTGTACTCCTCATATATATGCAAAATCTGTTAAGATCGGACCACTATATCATATAGGTGCCATAGAAACGATCGGTCGAAATATATATCATATATATCATATAGCTGCCATAGGAACGATCGGTCGAAAATTAAGTTTTTGTATGAGAAAATATTTTGGTTTTCAATATATCTTGACCAAGCTCGGCATTTATAAGATTTACTTACTCCTCATATATATGCAAAATCCTGTTAAGATCGGACCACTATATCATATAGGTGCCATAGGAACGATCAGTCAAAAATTAAATTGGTGTATGAAAAAATATTCTGTTTTTCAAGATATCTTGACCAAACTCGGCATTTATAAGTTTTACTTTACTCTCATATATATGCAAAATCCTATTTAGATCGGACCACTATATCATATAGGTGCCATAGAAACGATCGGTCGAAAATTAAGTTTTTATATAAAAAAAACATTTTGTTTTTCAAGATATCTTGACCAAACTCGGAATTTATTAGTTTTACTTACTCCTCATATATATGCAAAATCCTATTGAGATCGGACCACTATATCATATAGCTGCCATACAAACGATCAGTTAATAATTAAGTAGGGTATGAAAAACATTCTGTTTTCAAGATATCTGACCAAACTCGGCATTTATTAGTTTTACTTTATTTCTCATTATATGCAAAATCCTATTTAGATCGGACCACTATATCATATAGCTGCCATAGGAACGATCGGTCGAAAATTAAGTTTTTGTATGAGAAAACATTTTGTTTTTCAAGATATCTTGCCAGAAGTCCCTTTTTATTTAGCACGCAGCACATATGTGAAAACCAGCTGGATAAGACCACTATATCATATAGGTGCCATAGGAACAATCGGTCGAAAATAAGGTTTTTGTATAAAAACATTTTGTTTTGAAGATATCTTGACCAAACTCGCCATTTATTAGTTTTACTTACTGCTCATATATATGCAAAATCCTATTAAGAGCAGAACACTGCCATAGGAACGATCGGTCGAAAATTAAAGTTTTGTATGAAAAAATATTTGTTTTTCAAGATATCTTGACCAAACTCGGCATTTATAAGATTTACTTTACTCATCATATATATGCAAAATCCTATTAAGATCGGACCACTATATCATATAGGTGCCATAGGAACGATCAGTCAAAAATTAAATTGGTGTATGAAAAAATATTCTGTTTTTCAAGACATCTTGACCAAACTCGGCATTTATTAGTTTATTTTACTCCTCATATATATGCAAAATTCTATTGAGATCGGACCACTATATCAGTCAAAAATTAAGTTGGTGTATGAAAAAATATTCTGTTTTTCAAGATATCTTGACCAAACTCGGCATTTATAAGATTTACTTTACTCCTCATATATATGCAAAATCCTATTAAGATGGACCACTATATCATATAGGTGCCATAGGAACGATCAGTCAAAAAATTAATTGGTGAATGAAAAAATATTCTGTTTTTCAAGATATCTTGACCAAACTCGGCATTTATTAGTTTTTCTTACTCCTCATATATATACAAAATCCTATTTAGATCGGACCACTATATCATATAGGTGCCATAGAAACGATCGGTCGAAAATTAGCTTTTTGTATAAAAAAAACATTTTGTTTTTCAAGATATCTTGACCAAACTCGGCATTTATTAGTTTTACTTTACTCCTCATATATATGCAAAATCCTATTGAGATCGGGCCACTATATCATATAGCTGCCATACAAACTATCAGTCAAAAATTAAGTTGGTGTATGAAAAAATATTCTGTTTTTCAAGATATCTTGACCAAACTCGGCATTTATTAGTTTTACTTAACTCCTCATATATATGCAAAATCCTATTTAGATCGGACCACTATATCATATAGCTGCCATAGGAACGATTGGTCGAAAATTAAGTTTTGTATGAGAAAACATTTTGTTTTTCAAGATATCTTGCCAGAAGTCCCTTTATATTTAGCACGCAGCACATATGTGAAAACCAGCTGGATAAGACCACTATATCATATAGGTGCCATAGGAACGAACGGTCGAAAATTAGGTTTTTGTATAAAAAAACATTTTGTTTTTCAAGATATCTTGACCAAACTCGGCATTTATTAGTTTTACTTTACTCCTCATATATAGCAAAATCCTATTGAGATCGGGCCACTATATCATATAGCTGCCATACAAACTATCAGTCAAAAATTAAGTTGGTGTATGAAAAAATATTCTGTTTTTCAAGATATCTTGACCAAACTCGGCATTTATTAGTTTTACTTTACTCCTCATATATATGCAAAATCCTATTAGAATCGGACCACTATATCGTTTAGCTGCCATGAAAAACATTTTGTTTTCAAGATATCTTGACCAAACTCGGCATTTATTAGTTTTACTCTATTGCTCATATATATGCAAAATCCTATTAAGAGCGGAACACTGCCATAGGAACGATCGGTTGAAAATTAAGTTTTTGTATGAAAAAACATTTTGTTTTTCAAGATATCTTGACCAAACTCGGCATTGTTAGTTTTACTTTACTCCTCATATATATGCAAAATCCTATATAGATCGGACCACTATATCGTTTAGCTGCCATGAAAAACATTTTGTTTTCAAGATATCTTGACCAAACTCGGCATTTATTAGTTTTACTCTACTGCTCATATATATGCAAAATCCTATTAAGAGCGGAACACTGCCATAGGAACGATCGGTCGAAAATTAAGTTTTTGTATGAAAAAACATTTTGTTTTTTAAGATATCTTGACCAAACGCGGCATTTATTAGTTTTACTTTATTTCTCATTTATATGCAAAATCCTATTTAGATCGGACCACTATATCATATAGCTGCCATAGGAACGACCGGTCGAAAATTAAGTTTTGTATGAGAAAACATTTTGTTTTTCAAGATATCTTGGCCAGAAGTCCCTTTTTATTTAGCACGCAGCACATAGGTGAAAGCCAGCTGGATCGGAACAGTATGTCATATAGCTGCCATAAGAGCGATCAGTCGAAAATTAAGTTTTATATGAAAAAACATTTTGTTTTAAAGATATCTTGACCAAACTCGGTATTTATTAGTTTTACTTTACTCCTCATATATATGCAAAATCCTATTAAGATCGGACCACTATATCGTATAGCTGCCATAGGAACGATCGGTCGAAAATTAAGGTTTTGTATGAAAAAACATTTTGTTTTTCAAGATATCTTGGCCATAAGTCCCTTTTATTTAGCACGCAGCACATAGGAGAAAACCAGCTGGATCGGACCACTATATCATATAGCTGTCATAGGACCGATCGGTCGAAAATTAAGTTTTTGTATGAAAAAACATGTTTTTTAAGACATCTTGGCCAAAGTCGGCATTTGTAAGTTTTAGTATGCTAATCATATATATGCAAAATACTATTAAGATCGGAACACTATATCATATAGCTGCCATAGGAACGATCGGTCGAAAATTAAGTTTTTGTATGAGAAAACATTTTGTTTTTCAAGATTTCTTGCCAGAAGTCCTTTTTATTTAGCATGCAGCACATATGTGAAAACCAGCTGGATAAGACCACTATATCATATAGGTGCCATAGGAACGCTCGTTCGAAAATTAAGTTTTTGTATAAAAATAAACATTTTGTTTTTCAAGATATCTTGACCAAACTCGGCATTTAAAAGATTCCTTTACTCCTCATATATATGCAAAATCCTATTAGGATCGGACCACTATATCATTTGGCTGCCATGAAAAACATTTTGTTTTCAAGATATCTTGACCAAACTCGGCATTTATTAGTTTTACTCTACTGCTCATATATATGCAAAATCCTATTAAGAGCGGAACACTGCCAAAGGGACGATCGGTCGAAAATTAAGTTTTTGTATGAAAAAACATTTTGTTTTTCAAGATATCTTGACCAAACTTGGCATTTATTAGTTTACTTTACTCCTCATATATATGCAAAATCCTATATAGATCGGACCACTATATCGTTTAGCTGCCATGAAAAACATTTTGTTTTCAAGATATCTTTACCAAACTCGTCATTTATTAGTTTACTTTACTCCTCATATATATGCAAAATACTATTGTGATCGGACCACTATATCATATAGCTGCCATACAAACGGTCAGTCAAAAATTAAGTTGGTGTATGAATAAAATTCTGTTTTTCAAGATATCTTGACCAAAACTCGGCATTTATTAGTTTTACTGTACTCCTCATATATTTGTAAAATCCTATTGAGATCGGACCACTATATCAGTCAAAAATTAAGTTGGTGTATGAAAAAATATTCTGTTTTTCAAGATATCTTGACCAAACTCGGCATTTATAAGATTTACTTTACTCCTCATATATATGCAAAATCCTATTAAGAGCGGAACACTGCCATAGGAACGATCGGTCGAAAATTAAAGTTTTGTATGAAAAAACATTTTGTTTTTCAAGATATCTGACCAAACTCGGCATTTATAGTTTTACTTTACTCCTCATATATATGCAAAATCCTATTTAGATCGGACCACTATATCATATAGCTGCCATAGGAACGATCGGTCGAAAATTAAGTTTTTGTATGAGAAAATATTTGTTTTTCAAGATATCTTGACCAAGCTCGGCATTTATTAGTTTTACTCTACTGCTCATATATATGCAAAATCCTATTAAGAGCGGAACACTGCCATAGGAACGATCGGTCGAAAATTAAAGTTTTGTATGAAAAAACATTTTGTTTTTCAAGATATCTTGACCAAACTCGGCATTTATTAGTTTTACTTTACTCCTCATATATATGCAAAATCCTATTAGATCGGACCACTATATCATATAGCTGCCATAGGAACGATCGGTCGAAAATTAAGTTTTTGTATGAGAAAATATTTTGTTTTTCAAGATATCTTGACCAAGCTCGGCATTTATAAAATTTACTTTACTCCTCATATATATGCAAAATCCTGTTAAGATCGGACCACTATATCATATAGGTGCCATAGGAACGATCAGTCAAAAATTAAATTGGTGTATGAAAAAATATTCTGTTTTTCAAGATATCTTGACCAAACTCGGCATTTATAAATTTTACTTTACTCCTCATATATATGCAAAATCCTATTTAGATCGGACCACTATATCATATAGGTGCCATAGAAACGATCGGTCGAAAATTAAGTTTTTATATAAAAAAAAAACATTTTGTTTTTCAAGATATCTTGACCAAGCTCGGCATTTATTAGTTTTACTCTACTGCTCATATATATGCAAAATCCTATTAAGAGCGGAACACTGCCATAGGAACGATCGGTCGAAAATTAAGTTTTTGTATGAGAAAATATTTTGTTTTTCAAGATATCTTGACCAAGCTCGGCATTTATAAGATTTACTTTACTCCTCATATATATGCAAAATCCTGTTAAGATCGGACCACTATATCATATAGGTGCCATAGGAACGATCGGTCAAAAATTAAATTGGTGTATGAAAAAATATTCTGTTTTTCAAGATATCTTGACCAAGCTCGGCATTTATTAGTTTTACTCTACTGCTCATATATATGCAAAATCCTATTAAGAGCGGAACACTGCCATAGGAACGATCGGTCGAAAATTAAGTTTTTGTATGAGAAAATATTTTGTTTTTCAAGATATCTTGACCAAGCTCGGCATTTATAAAATTTACTTTACTCATCATATATATGCAAAATCCTGTTAAGATCGGACCACTATATCATATAGGTGCCATAGGAACGATCAGTCAAAAATTAAATTGGTGTATGAAAAAATATTCTGTTTTCAAGATATCTTGACCAACTCGGCATTTATAAATTTTACTTTACTCCTCATATATATGCAAATCCTATTTAGATCGGACCACTATATCATATAGGTGCCATAGAAACGATCGGTCGAAAATTAAGTTTTATATAAAAAAAAAACATTTTGTTTTTCAAGATATCTTGACCAAGCTCGGCATTTATTAGTTTTACTCTACTGCTCATATATTGCAAAATCCTATTAAGAGCGGAACACTGCCATAGGAACGATCGGTCGAAAATTAAGTTTTTGTATGAGAAAATATTTTTTTTTCAAGATATCTGACCAAGCTCGGCATTTATAAGATTTACTTTACTCCTCATATATATGCAAAATCCTATTTAGATCGGACCACTATATCATATAGCTGCCATAGGAACGATCGGTCGAAAATTAAGTTTTTGTATGAGAAAATTTTGTTTTTCAAGATATCTTGACCAAGCTCGGCATTTATTAGTTTTACTCTACTGCTCATATATATGCAAAATCCTATTAAGAGCGGAACACTGCCATAGGAACGATCGGTCGAAAATTAAGTTTTTGTATGAGAAAATATTTTGTTTTTCAAGATATCTTGACCAAGCTCGGCATTTATAAGATTACTTTACTCCTCATATATATGCAAAATCCTGTTAAGATCGGACCACTATATCATATAGGTGCCATAGGAACGATCAGTCAAAAATTAAATTTGGTGTATGAAAAAATATTCTGTTTTTCAAGATATCTTGACCAAACTCGGCATTTATTAGTTTTACTTTACTCCTCATATATATGCAAAATCCTATTGAGGTCGGACCACTATATCATATAGCTGCCATACAAACGATCAGTTAAAAATTAAGTAGGTGTATGAAAAAATATTCTGTTTTCGAGGTATCTTGACCAAACTCGGCATTTATTAGTTTTACTTTACTCCTTATATATATGCAAAATCCTATTTAGATCGGACCACTATATCATAAGGTGCCATAGGAACGATTGGTCGATAATTAAGTTTTGTATGAAAAAACATTTTGTTTTTCAAGATATCTTGCCAGAATTCCCTTTTTATTTAGCACGCAGCACATATGTGAAAACCAGCTGGATAAGACCACTAAATCATATAGGTGCCATAGGAACAATCGGTCGAAAATTAGGTTTTTGTATAAAAAACATTTTGTTTTTGAAGATATCTTGACCAAACTCGGCATTTATTAGTTTTACTTTACTGCTCATAGATATGCAAAATCCTATTAAGAGCAGAACACTGCCATAGGAACGATCAGTCTAAAAATTAAATTGGTGTGTGAAAAAATATTCTGTTTTTCAAGACATCTTGACCAAACTCGGCATTATTAGTTTTATTTAGCTCATATATATGCAAAATTCTATTGAGATCGGACAACTATATCAGTCAAAAATTAAGTTGGTGTATGAAAAAATATTCTGTTTTTCAAGATATCTTGACCAAACTCGGCATTTATAAGATTTACTTTACTCCTCATATATATGCAAAATCCTATTAAGAGGGGAACACTGCCATAGGAACGATCGGTCGAAAATTAAAGTTTTGTATGAAAAAACATTTGTTTTTCAAGATATCTTGACCAAACTCGGCATTTATTAGTTTTACTTTACTCCTCATATATATGCAAAATCCTATTTAGATCGGACCACTATATCATATAGCTGCCATAGGAACGGTCGGTCGAAAATTAAGTTTTGTATGAGAAAATATTTTGTTTTTCAAGATATCTTGACCAAACTCGGCATTTATTAGTTTTACTTTACTCCTCATATATATGCAAAATCCTATTTAGATCGGACCACTATATCATATAGCTGCCATAGGAACGATCGGTCGAAAATTAAGTTTTTGTATGAGAAAATATTTTGTTTTTCAAGATATCTTGACCAAGCTCGGCATTTATAAAATTTACTTTACTCCTCATATATATGCAAAATCCTGTTAAGATCGGACCACTATATCATATAGGTGCTATAGGAACGATCAGTCAAAAATTAAATTGGTGTATGAAAAAATATTCTGTTTTCAAGATATCTTGACCAAACTCGGCATTTATAAGTTTTACTTTACTCCTCATATATATGCAAAATCCTATTTAGATCGGACCACTATATCATATAGGTGCCATAGAAACGATCGGTCGAAAATTAAGTTTTATATAAAAAAAAACATTTTGTTTTTCAAGATATCTTGACCAAGCTCGGCATTTATTAGTTTTACTCTACTGCTCATATATATGCAAAATCCTATTAAGAGCGGAACACTGCCATAGGAACGATCGGTCGAAAATTAAGTTTTTGTATGAGAAAATATTTTGTTTTTCAAGATATCTTGACCAAGCTCGACATTTATAAGATTTACTTTACTCCTCATATATATGCAAAATCCTGTTAAGATCGGACCACTATATCATATAGGTGCCATAGGAACGATCGGTCATTTTTTTTTTTTTTTTTTTTTTTTTTTTTTGGTTTTAAGTTACTTTTATTTTTGCTAATTTCTGTTACTTTTCACTTTTAGCAACTTTTATCAGCGTGAGTTTTGGGTAATGAAAGCTTAAGTTAAATATTTACAATGTGTATATATATGTACATGTTAATTTTGCTTCATTATAGTCGGCGTTTGGCCAGGTCTATAGGATAACACTTTTTAAGCCTCCTTCTTCGCCTCCTTAGCAGGTTTCTTGCCAAGACATTAGGGTGGTTGCGGAGCTTACATAAGTGACTTGCTGTTTGTTGATTAATAAGGTCTCCTACCATAGTAACCTTAAGGACCTTTGCAATGTCTCGTGTTCGAATATACCATTCGGCTCCAGTTATTTTGCGCAGGGTTTTGGCCTGAATGATGCGAATTTTGTTCAGGTGTGTTTTTGCAGCTATACCGTAAACTTGAAGCCCGTAACGCCACACTGGGGCAAGGATTACCTTGTAGATTAGGACCTTGTTTCGGAGCGAGAGTTTGTTTTTGGAGTTGAGGAGCCAGCTCATTCGCCTTATCTTAGATTTGATGTTGCTCGTTACTGCAGAGACGTGCTTACTAAATGTAAGTCGTCTGTCGAGAGTGACACCTAGGTACTTGTGTTGACGATATTGCTCTAGAAGCTCACCATGAAGAAAAAGTCCGGGGCATGAGTCCTTGCGTAGAGTGTGGGTAACCGTGGCGCATTTTCCAGGGTCACTGCGATGTTCCATCTACAAGCCCAGTTTTCAAATCGCTTGAGGTATTCCTGCAAGAGGTCAGTTGCCACGTACACACATTTGTTTTTTGCAAGGATTGCCGTGTCGTCAGCAAACGTGGCCACCAGAAGGTCCTGCCGATCATTCCGTCTGCTTGCATTTGCTGTGGGCATGTCATGTGTAAACAGGCTATATAGCGTGGGACCCAAGACGCTGCCTTGTGGTACGCCCGCTTTTATGCGTTTGGTTTGAGAGGCTTCTCCATCCTGTACCACTCTAAATGTCCTCTCGTTCAAGAAGCTCGCAATGATGTTAAAGAGCTGCGGATTCAATTTGCCCTTAATCTTGGAGAGGATTCCTGCGTGCCCACCGGTCAAAAGCTTGTTGGATGTCGAGGTATGCTGCCACCACATACTCCTTCCTGTTAAAGCCGTCCAAAATAAAATTTGTGACCCGATGGAGTTGCTCAGGGGTACCGTGTTTCAGTCTAAACCCAAACTGGAACTTCGGGATTAAGCGTTTTATTTCCGGAGTATCCAGGATCCTTCTAAGGATGCACCTTTCCAGTATCTTGCCAAAGGTAGGCAGGAGGCTGATGGGGCGATAAGAGTCCAGTTGATTAGGGGATTTTCCGCTCTTGTGCAACATAATGATGTGCGCCTTCTTCCAGGCTACTGGAAAATGACCTAGCCGAAGAGTTGCATTAAAAATGGCTACGAGAAAAAGCACCGCCTTGTATGGCAATAGCTTAATTGTCTGGTTGTCCAACCGATCTTCCCCAGGGGCTTTGTTGTTTTTAGGCTCTTTATCTCCTGCTTTACTTCTTGGAAGGTGATTGGTGATAAAGGGAGTGCCGTTTGTAGCGGCGCCTCCAGGATTTGCGCGACTCGCTGTATCCTTCTATGCGATGCGGTCTCAACGGGTTGAAACGCTCCTCCAGGTTACAGGCGAAGGCTTCGGCTCTTTCCATTGGCGACCTGGCCCAGGTGCCATCGGGATGTCGAACGGGAAACTTTGGTGCAGGTTGCCGCTTGTATCGACTGGTAAGTTTCCACAGTGCGAATTTGGAGCTCTCGTCTGCCGTTGCTTCCTCCAGCATGGTGTCTGTGGCTTTTCTTCTCAGTAAGGTCAACTCCTTTCGACTCTGTTGGCGATACGGCGATAGATCCTATCGATTCTGGGGTCCTGGGTCCGGACGTACTCCCTCCTCAGCTGCTTTTTCAGGCAAAGAAGGCCTTCAACGATGGGGGGAAGCGTCCTCGTAGGTTGGCTTGTAGGCGTAAAATACATTTGTGCTGGCGCGTTGGCAGCCGCGGTATGTATTTGATACAGCAGGGTTTGAACTGCAGCGTCGGCATCCTCGGCTGTCAAGATTGGCATGCTTAGATCAATCATGCCATTCAGTTCAGCTTTGAAGCGTTGTATGTTCGACTGGGGGGTGACAAGCCTTCGCTTTTTTACAGTCCTTTGAGCAGACGTAGATACCGTTGCAAGTAAGGGTAGATGGTCAGATGAAAGCTCATACTCTTCGCGAACTGATATTAAGCTGTTGGGAATACCTTGTATATATAGAAGTCAATGCACGAAGGAGTACTTTGCCTGTTATACGGGAAGTGGGTAGGTCTCCCGGTGGCCAAGACTGGGCTGAGCAGCTGGTGAGCGCTTCATGTAGCGCAATGCCTCTGTTGTCAGCTCTGTAGCTTCCCCACAGCCGGTGTTTGGCGTTGAAGTCACCTCCAACGATGAATTTATGACCAAATGATCAAGGAGAGAATCGAATCCAGCTCGGCTCCAGGATAGATTTGGTGGTAAGTACACTGCAGCTACAGGTATTTCGCCCAAAGGAGTCCCCACCATAATAGCAGCCATTTGTGTTGCGCTGGAAGTCACCTGAGATAGTGGTAGTGCACCAAGTTCTGCTTGACAAGCACCGCAGCACCTCCTCTGGCTCGATTTGCTGGGTGATCCGCACGGTAGCAAACATATCCCTCCATGGCGAAGTACAGGCCGGCGTGTAGGTGGGTTTCTGAGACAAGCATGATGTCTATTTCATGTTTTCTCAAAAACAGTTTGAGCTCGTTTGCATTTTGTAAGATGCTGCGAGCGTTCCACGATCCGAGGCGCATCTGGGCAGCCATTATTTGCGGTGAGTGGGAAGACCGAGCTGTGGAGCTTGCGCGTCCTTCAGCTCCTTGATGCTGACCAGGATACTTGTGACTGCTGCATTCAGTGCTGCGATCGACTGCTGGAGTCCTTGAAGGATACTTCCGAGGGACGTGTCTCGCCCTGAGATCCATGCTGGAGGTATTGGGGCTGCATTGTTGTAGCGGTGGGCTGATTGCACACAGGGGGTTGGCACGCTTGTGCATTTTGCTGGTACGTGTTGCGTCCTGGCCGCAACGCGTCAGCATACGACAGGCCTTGTTGCACAATTCGGGAGGGTACGAACTGCGAGTTGATGCGCCGTGCAGGTTCCTGTTGGTTGTGTCGTGCCGGGAGGGCAACATTGATGGCCGGTTGTCGGGCATTCAAGCGCTGCTGGAATGCTTTGCATCCTTTATAATAAGCAGCATGGTTCCCATCACAGTTTGAGCATCGCAGGTCTGCCACCGTTTTGGCCTGACATTGCTCCGAGTTGGTCCAGTGGGGTTGGCCGCACCGTCCACATATGGGCTTTTGAGGCAATAGTTTTTTGTGTGGTCGAACTCATAGCAGCGATAACATTGCCTGATGCTTTTTTCTTTCTCGGAAGCTCAACTTGGACCCTTTGACGACCAACCTTGCTAATCAGAAGCGCGTCCCTGTTGTTTGGGGCCTGCTTAAGATCTACGAACCAGTAGTTGCGATTTGGCGAATCGTTTGCGGGGTCAGCATCAGCGTCACTGTAGGTAGCCTGGTCCCCGGGTTGTATAGATTTTTTACAACGTGGCCGTGTATTGCAAAGACATTTTCGATTTGGCTTCTGGGAGTAGAAGCGGCCAAGTTTTTGACGACTACGCGATATGGTCTGTCCTCCTTGAGACAGAAGTGCGTGAACTGGACCTGACCTCAGTGAGTTTGCGAATAATGGCTCTATGAGTGTCGGAATCTTTCGCGTATATTCTCAGCGTGCCGGAGGGAGAGACCTTAAATTCGTAGGCATCTGGGCCAGCTGCTGGTCAAGTGTCTGTTCCATTGCGACGATGTCGTTAACTCCAGGAAGTGTTATGGGCCTGGGCTTAGGGACCTTTTTTTCAGGATGAGGTTCGGGACGAGCTGGCGGAGCTTCATCTGCAATTTCAATCTCGTCGTCTTCGATGTCAGAGGCTTCTTCCAGAGGCGCAAGTGGAGCATATCTGTTTCCATTTGTCAGGGAGGCACTGGGAGCAGTTGAACTTTCTCCTGCCTTGCTGGTTTTCCCGTTTTTGTGGGTACTTTCCCTTTTTGATGGCTCCGGCCTTTAGTGTTGTTCCTTGTCGTTTTTTTGTTTTACTCGTTTGCCAATTGACCAGCGCTTCTGGAAGGCTGGCATATTACCTTTGCTCTTTAGAGGGTGCAGAGCAGGGATTTGGCTGCAAAGACCGCTGCAAGACGCAGCTGCGGGAAAACCGATCGGTCAAAAATTAAATTGGTGTATGAAAAAATATTCTGTTTTTCAAGATATCTTGACCAAGCTCGGCATTTATTAGTTTTACTCTATGCTCATATATATGCAAAATCCTATTAAGAGCGGAACACTGCCATAGGAACGATCGGTCGAAAATTAAGTTTTTGTATGAGAAAATTTTGTTTTTCAAGATATTTGACCAAGCTCGGCATTTATAAGTTTTACTTTATCCTCATATATATGCAAAATCCTATTTAGATCGGACCACTATATCATATAGGTGCCATAGAAACGATCGGTCGAAAATTAAGTTTTTATATAAAAAAAAAACTTTTGTTTTTCAAGATATCTTGACCAAGCTCGGCATTTATTAGTTTTACTCTACTGCTCATATATATGCAAAATCCTATTAAGAGCGGAACACTGCCATAGGAACGATCGGTCGAATATTAAGTTTTTGTATGAGAAAATATTTTGTTTTTCAAGATATCTTGACCAAGCTCGGCATTTATAAGATTTACTTTACTCCTCATATATATGCAAAATCCTATTTAGATCGGACCACTATATCATATAGCTGCCATAGGAACGATCGGTCGAAAATTAAGTTTTTGTATGAGAAAATATTTGTTTTTCAAGATATCTTGACCAAGCTCGGCATTTATTAGTTTACTCTACTGCTCATATATATGCAAAATCCTATTAAGAGCGGAACACTGCCATAGGAACGATCGGTCGAAAATTAAGTTTTTGTATGAGAAAATATTTTGTTTTTCAAGATATCTTGACCAAGCTCGGCATTTATAAGATTTACTTTACTCCTCATATATATGCAAATCCTGTTAAGATCGGACCACTATATCATATAGGTGCCATAGAAACGATCGGTCGAAAATTAAGTTTTTATATAAAAAAAAACATTTTGTTTTTCAAGATATCTTGACCAAGCTCGGCATTTATTAGTTTTTCTCTACTGCTCATATATATGCAAAATCCTATTAAGAGCGGAACACTGCCATAGGAACGATCGGTCGAATATTAAGTTTTTGTATGAGAAAATATTTTGTTTTTCAAGATATCTTGACCAAGCTCGGCATTTATAAGATTACTTTACTCCTCATATATATGCAAAATCCTATTTAGATCGGACCACTATATCATATAGCTGCCATAGGAACGATCGGTCGAAAATTAAGTTTTGTGTATGAGAAAATATTTTGTTTTTCAAGATATCTTGACCAAGCTCGGCATTTATTAGTTTTACTCTACTGCTCATATATATGCAAAATCCTATTAAGAGCGGAACACTGCCATAGGAACGATCGGTCGAAAATTAAGTTTTTGTATGAGAAAATATTTTGTTTTTCAAGATATCTTGACCAAGCTCGGCATTTATAAGATTTACTTACTCCTCATATATAGCAAAATCCTGTTAAGATCGGACCACTATATCATATAGGTGCCATAGGAACGATCAGTCAAAAATTAAATTGGTGTATGAAAAAATATTCTGTTTTTCAAGATATCTTGACCAAACTCGGCATTTATTAGTTTTACTTTACTCCTCATATATATGCAAAATCCTATTGAGGTCGGACCACTATATCATATAGCTGCCATACAAACGATCAGTTAAAAATTAAGTAGGTGTATGAAAAAATATTCTGTTTTTCGAGGTATCTTGACCAAAACTCGGCATTTATTAGTTTTACTTTACTCCTCATATATATGCAAAATCCTATTTAGATCGGACCACTATATCATATAGCTGCCATAGGAACGATTGGTCGATAATTAAGTTTTTGTATGAAAAACATTTTGTTTTTCAAGATATCTTGCCAGAATTCCCTTTTTATTTAGCACGCAGCACATATGTGAAAACCAGCTGGATAAGACCCTATATCATATAGGTGCCATAGGAACAATCGGTCGAAAATTAGGTTTTTGTATAAAAAACATTTTGTTTTGAAGAATCTTGACCAAACTCGGCATTATTAGTTTTACTTTACTGCTCATATATATGCAAAATCCTATTAAGAGCAGAACACTGCCTAGGAACGATCAGTCTAAAATTAAATTGGTGTGTGAAAAAATATTCTGTTTTCCAAGACATCTTGACCACACTCGGCATTTATTAGTTTATTTAACTCCTCAATATATGCAAAATTCTATTGAGATCGGACAACTATATCAGTCAAAAATTAAGTTGGTGTATGAAAAAAAATTCTGTTTTTTCAAGATATCTTGACCAAACTCGGCATTTATAAGATTTACTTTACTCCTCATATATATGCAAAATCCTATTAAGATCGGACCCCTATATATATAGGTGCCATAGGAACGATCAGTCAAAAATTAAATTGGTGTATGAAAAAATATTCTGTTTTTCAAGATATCTTGACCAAACTCGGCATTTATTAGTTTTTCCTTACTCCTCATATATATACAAAATCCTATTTAGATCGGACCACTATATCATATAGGTGCCATAGAAACGATCGGTCGAAAATAGGTTTTTGTATAAAAAAAAAACATTTGTTTTTCAAGATATCTTGCCAGAAGTCCCTTTATATTTAGCACGCAGCACATATGTGAAAACCAGCTGGATAAGACCACTATATCATATAGGTGCCATAGGAACGATCGGTCGAAATTAAGTTTTTGTATAAAAAAACATTTTGTTTTTGAAGATATATTTGATACTGCTCATATATATGCAAAATCCTATTAAGAGCGGAACACTGCCATAGGAACGATCGGTCGAAAATTAAGTTTTTGTATGAAAAAACAATTTGTTTTTCAAGAAATCTTGACCAAACTCGGCATTTATTAGTTTTACTTTACTCCTCATATATATGCAAAATCCTATTAGGATCGGACCACTATATCGTTTAGCTGCCATGAAAAACATTTTGTTTTCAAAATATCTTGACCAAACTCGGCATTTATTATTTTTACTCTACTGCTCATAGATATGCAAAATCCTATTAAGAGCGGAACACTGCCATAGGAACGATCGGTCGAAAATTAAGTTTTTGTATGAAAAAACATTTTGTTTTTCAAGATATCTTGACCAAACTCGGCATTTATTAGTTTTACTTTACTCCTCATATATATGCAAAATCCTATATAGATCGGACCACTATATCGTTTAGCTGCCATGAAAAACATTTTGTTTTCAGATATCTTGACCAAACTCGGCATTTATTAGTTTTACTCTACTGCTCATATATAGCAAAATCCTATTAAGAGCGGAACACTATATCAGTCAAAAATTAAGTTGGTGTATGAAAAAATATTCTGTATATCATATAGGTGCCATAGGAACGATCGGCCGAAAATTAAGTTTTTGTATAAAAAAAATTTTGTTTTCCAAGATATCTTGACCAAATTCGGCATTTATAAGATTTACTTTACTCCTCATATATATGCAAAATCCTATATAGATCGGACCACTATATCATATAGCTGCCATAGGAACGATCGGTCGAAAAATAAGTTATTGTATGAGAAAACATTTTGTTTTTCAAGATATCTTGACCAAACTCGGCATTTATTAGTTTTACTTAACTCCTCATATATATGCAAAATCCTAATAGATCGGACCACTTATCATATAGCTGCCATAGGAACGATCGGTCGAAAAATAAGTTATTGTATGAGAAAACATTTTGTTTTTCAAGATATCTTGACCAAACTCGGCATTTATTAGTTTTACTTAACTCCTCATATATATGCAAAATCCTATATAGATCGGACCACTATATCATATAGCTGCCATAGGAACGATCGGTCGAAAAAAATAAGTTATTGTATGAGAAAACATTTTGTTTTTCAAGATATCTTGACCAAACTCGGCATTTATAAGATTTTACTTTACTCCTCATATATATGCAAAATCCTATTAAGATCGGACCACTATATCATATAGGTGCCATAGGAACGATCAGTCAAAATTAAATTGGTGTATGAAAAAATATTCTGTTTTTCAAGATATCTTGACCAAACTCGGCATTTATTAGTTTTAATTTACTCCTCATATATATGCAAAATCCTATTGAGATCGGACCACTATATCAGTCAAAAATAAGTTGGTGTATGAAAAAATATTCTGTATATCATATAGGTGCCATAGGAACGATCGGCCGAAAATTAAGTTTTTGTATAAAAAAAATTTTGTTTTCCAAGATATCTTGACCAAATTCGGCATTTATAAGATTTACTTTACTCCTCATATATATGCAAAATCCTATTAAGATCGGACCACTATTATTATATAGCTGTCATAGGACCGATCGGTCGAAAATTAAATTTTTGTATAAAAAAACATTATGTTTTTTAAGACATCTTGGCCAAAGTCGGCATTTGTAAGTTTTAGTATGCTATTCATATATGCAAAATACTATTAAGATCGGAACACTATATCATATAGCTGCCATAGGAACGATCGGTCGAAAATTAAGTTTTTGTATGAGAAAACATTTTGTTTTTCAAGATATCTTGCCAGAAGTCCCTTTTTATTTAGCACGCAGCACATATGTGAAAACCAGCTGGATAAGACACTATATCATATAGGTGCCATAGGAACAATCGGTCGAAAATTAGGTTTTGTATAAAAAACATTATGTTTTTGAAGATATCTTGACCAAACTCGGCATTTATTAGTTTTACTTTACTGCTCATATATATGCAAAATCCTATTAAGAGCAGAACACTGCCATAGGAACGATCGGTCGAAAATTAAAGTTTTGTATGAAAAAATATTTTGTTTTTCAAGATATCTTGACCAAACTCGGCATTTATAAGATTTACTTTACTCATCATATATATGCAAAATCCTATTAAGATCGGACACTATATCATATAGGTGCCATAGGAACGATCAGTCTAAAATTAAATTGGTGTATGAAAAAATATTCTGTTTTTCAAGACATCTTGACCAAACTCGGCATTTATTAGTTTTATTTAACTCCTCATATATATGCAAAATTTATTGAGATCGGACAACTATATCAGTCAAAAATTAAGTTGGTGTATGAAAAAAATATTCTGTTTTTCAAGATATCTTGACCAAACTCGGCATTTATAAGATTTACTTTACTTCTCATATATATGCAAAATCCTATTAAGATCGGACCACTATATCATATAGGTGCCATAGGAACGATCAGTCAAAAATTAAATTGGTGTATAAAAAAATATTCTGTTTTTCAAGATATCTTGACCAAACTCGGCATTTATTAGTTTTGCCTTACTCCTCATATATATACAAAATCCTATTTAGATCGGACCACTATATCATATAGGTGCCATAGAAACGATCGGTCGAAAATTAGGTTTTTGTATAAAAAAAAACATTTTGTTTTTCAAGATATCTTGACCAAACTCGGCATTTATTAGTTTTACTTTACTCCTCATATATATGCAAATATTATCGGGGCCACTATATCATATAGCTGTATGAAAAAATATTCTGTTTTTCAAGATATCTTGACCAAACTCGGCATTTATTAGTTTACTTTACTCCTCATATATATGCAAAATCCTATTTAGATCGGACCACTATATCATATAGCTGCCATAGGAACGATTGGTCGAAAATTAAGTTTTTGTATGAGAAAACATTTTGTTTTTCAAGATATCTTGCCAGAAGTCCCTTTATATTTAGCACGCAGCACATATGTGAAAACCAGCTGGATAAGACCACTATATCATATAGGTGCCATAGGAACGATCGGTCGAAAATTAGGTTTTTGTATAAAAAAACATTTTGTTTTTGAAGATATCTTGACCAAAACGCGGCATTTATTAGTTTTACTTTACTCCTCATATATATGCAAAATCCTATTAGGATCGGACCACTATATCGTTTAGCTGCCATGAAAAACATTTTGTTTTCAAGATATCTTGACCAAACTCGGCATTTATTAGTTTTACTCTACTGCTCATATATATGCAAAATCCTATTAAGAGCGGAACACTGCCATAGGAACGATCGGTCGAAAATTAAGTTTTTGTATGAAAAAACAATTTGTTTTTCAAGAAATCTTGACCAATCTCGGCATTTATAGTTTTACTTTACTCCTCATATATATGCAAAATCCTATTAGGATCGGACCACTATATCGTTTAGCTGCCATGAAAAACATTTTGTTTTCAAGATATCTTGACCAAACTCGGCATTTATTAGTTTTACTCTACTGCTCATATATATGCAAAATCCTATTAAGAGCGGAACACTGCCATAGGAACGATCGGTCGAAAATTAAGTTTTTGTATGAAAAAACATTTTGTTTTTCAAGATATCTTGACCAAACTCGGCATTTATTAGTTTTACTTTACTCCTCATATATATGCGAAATCCTATATAGATCGGACCACTATATCGTTTAGCCGCCATGAAAAACATTTTGTTTTCAAGATATCTTGACCAAACTCGACATTTATTAGTTTTACTCTACTGCTCATATATATGCAAAATCCTATTAAGAGCGGAACACTGCCATAGGAACGATCGGTCGTTTTTGTATGAAAAAACATTTGTTTTTTCAAGATATCTTGACCAAACTCGGCATTTATAAAATTTACTTTACTCCTCATATATATGCAAAATCCTATTAAGATCGGACCACTATATCATATAGGTGCCATAGGAACGATCAGTCAAAATTAAATTGGTGTATGAAAAAATATTCTGTTTTTCAAGATATCTTGACCAAACTCGGCATTTATTAGTTTTATTTTACTCCTCATATATATGCAAAATCCTATTGAGATCGGACCACTATATCAGTCAAAAATTAAGTTGGTGTATGAAAAATATTCTGTTTTGCAAGATATCTTGACCAAACTCGGCATTTTTTAGTTTTACTTTACTCCTCATATATGTGCAAAATCCTATTTAGATCGAACCACTATATCATATAGGTGCCATAGGAACGATCGGCCGAAAATTAAGTTTTTGTATAAAAAAAAATTTTGTTTTCCAAGATATCTTGACCAAGCTCGGCATTTATTAGTTTTACTCTACTGCTCATATATATGCAAAATCCTATTAAGAGCGGAACACTGCCATAGGAACGATCGGTCGAAAATTAAGTTTTTGTATGAGAAAATATTTTGTTTTTCAAGATATCTTGACCAAGCTCGGCATTTATAAGATTTACTTTACTCCTCATATATATGCAAAATCCTATTGAGATCGGACCACTATATCAGTCAAAAATTAAGTTGGTGTATGAAAAAATATTCTGTTTTGCAAGATATCTTGACCAAACTCGGCATTTATTAGTTTTATTTTACTCCTCATATATATGCAAAATCCTATTGAGATCGGACCACTATATCAGTCAAAAATTAAGTTGGTGTATGAAAAAATATTCTGTTTTGCAAGATATCTTGACCAAACTCGGCATTTTTTAGTTTTACTTTACTCCTCATATATATGCAAAATCCTATTAAGATCGGACCACTATATCATATAGCTGCCATAGGAACGATTGGTCGAAAATTAAGTTTTTGTATAAAAAACATTATGTTTTTTAAGACATCCTGGCCAAAGTCGGCATTTGTAAGTTTTAGTATGCTAATCATATATATGCAAAATACTATTAAGATCGGAACACTATATCATATAGCTGCCATAGGAACGATCGGTCGAAAATTAAGTTTTTGTATGAGAAAACATTTTGTTTTTCAAGATTTCTTGCCAGAAGTCCCTTTTTATTTAGCATGCAGCACATATGTGAAAACCAGCTGGATAAGACCACTATATCATATAGATGCAATAGGAACGATCGGTCGAAGATTAAATTTTTGTATGAAAAAACATATTGTTTATCAAGATAAATTTGACCAAACTCGGCATTTATTAGTTTTACTTCACTCCTCATACATATACAAAATCCTATAAAGATTGGACCACTAGATCATATAGCTGCCATAGGAACGATCGGTCGAAAATTAGTTTTTGAATAAAAAAAACATTTTGTTTTTCAAAATATCTTGACCAAATTCGGCATTTATAAAATTTACTTTACTCCTCATATATGTGCAAAATCCTTTAAGATCGGACCACTATATTATATAGCTGTCTAGGACCGATCGGTCGAAAATTAAGTTTTTGAATAAAAAAGCATTTTTGTTTTCAAGATATCTTGACCAAACTCGGCATTTAAAAGATTTCCTTTACCTCCTCATATATGCAAAATCCTATTAGGATCGGACCACTATATCATTTAGCTGCCATGAAAACCATTTTGTTTTCAAGATATCTTGACCAAACTCGGCATTTATTAGTTTTACTCTACTGCTCATATATATGCAAATCCTATTAAGAGCGGAACACTGCCATAGGAATGATCGGTCGAAAATTAAGGTTTTGTATAAAAAACATTTTGTTTTCAAGATATCTTGACCAAACTCGGCATTTATTAGTTTTACTTTACTCCTCATATATATGCAAATACTATTGTGATCGGACCTCTATATCATATAGCTGCCATACAAACGGTCATCAAAATTAAGTTGGTGTATGAATAAATATTCTGTTTTTCAAGATATCTTGACCAAAACTCGGCATTTATTAGTTTTACTGTACTCCTCATATATTTGTAAATCCTATTGAGATCGGACCACTATATCAGTCAATTAAGTTGGTGTATGAAAATATATTCTGTTTTTCAAGATATCTTGACCAAACTCGGCATTTATTAGTTTTACTTTACTCCTCATATATATGCAAAATCCTATTTAGATCGAACCACTATATCATATAGGTGCCATAGGAACGATCGGCCGAAAATTAAGTTTTTGTATAAAAAAAATTTTGTTTTCCAAGGTATCTTGACCAAATTCGGCATTTTATAGATTTACTTTACTCCTCATATATATGCAAAATCCTATTAAGATCGGACCACTATATTATTAGCTGTCTAGGACCGATCGGTCGAAATTAAGTTTTTGTATAAAAAACATTATGTTTTTTAAGACATTTTGGCCAAGTCGGCATTTGTAAGTTTTAGTATGCTAATCATATATATGCAAAATCCTATTTATCGAACCACTATATCATATAGGTGCCATAGAACGATCGGCCGAAATTTAAGTTTTTGTATAAAAAAAATTTTGTTTTCCAAGATATCTTGACCAAATTCGGCATTTAAGATTTACTTTTACTCCTCATATATATGCAAAATCCTATTAAGATCGGACCACTATATTATATAGCTGTCATTGGACCGATCGGTCGAAAATTAAGTTTTTGTATAAAAAAACATTATGTTTTTTAAGACATCTTGGCCAAAGTCGGCATTTGTGTAGTTTTAGTATGCTAATCATATAATGCAAAATACTATTAAGATCGAACACTATATCATATAGCTGCCATAGAACCATCGGTCGAATATTAAGTTTTTGTATGAGAAAACATTTTGCTTTTCAAGATTTCTTGCCAGAAGTCCCTTTTTATTTAGCATGCAGCACATATGTGAAAACCAGCTGGATAAGACCACTATATCATATAGATGCAATAGGAACGATCGGTCGAAAATTAAATTTTTGTATGAAAAACATATTGTTTATCAAGATAAATTTGACCAAACTCGGCATTTATTAGTTTTTACTTCACTCCTCATACATATACAAATCCTATTAAGATTGGACCACTAGATCATATAGCTGCCATAGGAACGATCGGTCGAAAATTAAGTTTTGAATAAAAAAACAGTTTTTTTTCAAAATATCTTGACCAAATTCGGCATTTATAAGATTTTACTTTACTCCTCATATATATCAAAATCCTTTAAGATCGGACTACTATATTATATAGCTGTCATAGGACCGATCGGTCGAAAGTTAAGTTTTTGTATGAAAAAACATTATGTTTTTTAAGACATCTTGGCCAAAGTCGGCATTTGTAAGTTTTAGTATGCTAATCATATATATTGCAAAATACTATTAAGATCGGAACACTATATCATAGCTGCCATAGGAACGATCGGTCGAAAATTAAGTTTTTGTATGAGAAAACATTTTGTTTTTCAAGATTTCTTGCCAGAAGTCCCTTTTGAAAACCACTGGATAAGACCCTATATCATATAGTGCCATAGGAACGCTCGTTCGAAAAGTAAGTTTTTGTATAAACATAAACATTTTATTTTCAAGATATCTGACCAAACTCGGCATTTAAAAGATTTCCTTTACTCCTCATATATATGCAAATCCTATTAGGATCGGACCACTATATCATTTAGCTGCCATGAAAACCATTTTGTTTTCAAGATATCTTGACCAAACTCGGCATTTATTAGTTTTACTCTACTGCTCATATATATGCAAAATCCTATTAAGAGCGGAACACTGCCATAGGAATGATCGGTCGAAAATTAAGGTTTTGTATAAAAAAACATTTGTTTTTCAAGATATCTTGACCAACTCGGCATTTATTAGTTTTACTTTACTCCTCATATATATGCAAAATACTATTGTGATCGGACCTCTATATCATATAGCTGCCATACAAACGGTCAGTCAAAATTAAGTTGTGTATGAATAAATATTCTGTTTTCAAGATATCTTGACCAAAACTCGGCATTTATTAGTTTTACTGTACTCCTCATATATTTGTAAATCCTATTGAGATCGGACCACTATATTCAAAAATAAGTTGGTGTATGAAAAAATATTCTGTTTTTCAAGATATCTTGACCAACTCGGCATTTATTAGTTTTACTTTACTCCTCATATATATGCAAAATCCTATTTAGATCGAACCACTATATCATATAGGTGCCATAGGAACGATCGGCCGAAAATTAAGTTTTTGTATAAAAAAATTTTGTTTTCCAAGGTATCTTGACCAAATTCGGCATTTATAGATTTACTTTACTCCTCATATATATGCAAAATCCTATTAAGATCGGACCACTATATTATATAGCTGTCATAGGACCGATCGGTCGAAAATTAGTTTTTGTATAAAAACATAGTTGTTTTTAAGACATTTGGCCAAAGTCGGCATTTGTAAGTTTTAGTATGCTAATCATATTATGCAAAATCCTATTTAGATCGAACCACTATATCATATAGGTGCCATAGGAACGATCGGCCGAAAATTAAGTTTTTGTATAAAAAAAAATTTTGTTTTCCAAGATATCTTGACCAAATTCGGCATTTTATAAGATTTACTTTACTCTCATATATATGCAAAATCCTATTAAGATCGGACCACTATATTATATAGCTGTCATTGGACCGATCGGTCGAAAATTAAGTTTTTGTATAAAAAAACATTATGTTTTTTAAGACATCTTGGCCAAAGTCGGCATTTGTAAGTTTTAGTATGCTAATCATATATATGCAAATACTATTAAGATCGGAACACTATATCATATAGCTGCCATAGAACCATCGTCGAATATTAAGTTTTTGTATGAGAAAACATTTTGCTTTTCAAGATTTCTTGCCAGAAGTCCCTTTTATTTAGCATGCAGCACATATGTGAAAACCAGCTGGATAAGACCACTATATCATATAGATGCATAGGAACGATCGGTCGAAAATTAAATTTTTGTATGAAAAAACATATTTTTATCAAGATAAATTTGACCAAACTCGGCATTTATTAGTTTTACTTCCTCCTCATACATATACAAAATCCTATTAAGATTGGACCACTAGATCATATAGCTGCCATAGGAACGATCGGTCGAAAATTAGTTTTTGAATAAAAAAACAGTTTGTTTTTCAAAATATCTTGACCAAATTCGGCATTTATAAGATTTACTTTACTCCTCATATATATGCAAAATCCTTTTAAGATCGGACTACTATATTATATAGCTGTCATAGGACCGATCGGTCGAAAGTTAAGTTTTTTATGAAAAACATTATGTTTTTAAGACATCTTGGCCAAAGTCGGCATTTGTAAGTTTTAGTATGCTAATCATATATATGCAAAATACTATTAAGATCGGAACACTATATCATATAGCTGCCATAGGAACGATCGGTCGAAAATTAAGTTTTTGTATGAGAAAACATTTTGTTTTTCAAGATTTCTTGCCAGAAGTCCCTTTTGAAAACCAGCTGGATAGACCACTATATCATATAGGTGCCATAGGAACGCTCGTTCGAAAAGTAAGTTTTTGTATAAACATAACATTTTGTTTTTCAAGATATCTTGACCAACTCGGCATTTAAAAGATTTCCTTTACTCCTCATATATATGCAAAATCCTATTAGGATCGGACCACTATATCATTTAGCTGCCATGAAAACATTTTGTTTTCAAGATATCTTGACCAAACTCGGCTTTATTAGTTTTACTCTACTGCTCATATATATGCAAAATCCTATTAAGAGCGGAACACTGCCATAGGAATGATCGGTCGAAAATTAGGGTTTTGTATAAAAAACATTTTGTTTTTCAAGATATCTTGACCAAACTCGGCATTTATAAGTTTTACTTTACTCCTCATATATATGCAAAATACTATTGTGATCGGACCACTATATCATATAGCTGCCATACAAACGATCAGTCAAAATTAAGTTGGTGTATGAATAAATATTCTGTTTTTCAAGATATCTTGAACAAAACTCGGCATTTATTAGTTTTACTGTACTCCTCATATATATGTAAAATCCTATTGAGATCGGAACACTATATCATATAGCTTCCATTGGAACGATCGGTCGAAAATTAAGTTTTTGTATGAAAAAACATTTTGTTTTTCAAGATATCTTGGCCAGAAGTCCCTTTTTATTTAGCACGCAGTACATATGTGAAAACCACTGGATCGGACCACTATATCATATAGATACCATAGGAACGATCGGTCGAAAATTAAATTTTTGTATCAAAAAACATATTGTTCATCAAGATAAATTTGACCAAACTCGGCATTTATTAGTTTTACTTAACTCCTCATATATATGCAAAGCCTATTAAATCGGAACACTATATCATATAGCTGGCATAGGAACGATCGGTCAATAATTAAGTTTTTGTATGAAAAAACATTTTGTTTTTCAAGATATCTTGGCCAGAAGTCCCTTTTTATTTAGCACGCAGCACATAGGTGACAACCAGATGGATCGGACCACTATATTAAAAAGCTGCCGTAGGAACGATCGGTCGAAAACTAAATTTTGGAGTGAAAAACATATTGTTTATCAAGATATCTTAACCAAACTCGGCATTTATTAGTTTTACATTACTCGTCATATATATGCAAAGCCTATTAAGATCGGAACACTCTATCATATAGCTGCCATAGGAACGATCGGTCGAAAATTAAGTTTTTGTATGAGAAAACATTTAGTTTTTCAAGATTTCTTGCCAGAAGTCCCTTTTGAAAACCAGCTGGATAGACCACTATATCATATAGGTGCCATAGGAACGCTCGTTCGAAAATTAAGTTTTTGTATAAAAATAAACATTTTTTTTCAAGATATCTTGACCAAACTCGGCATTTAAAAGATTTCCTTTACTCCTCATAATATGCAAAATCCTATTAGGATCGGACCACTATATCATTAGCTGCCATGAAAAACATTTTGTTTTCAAGATATCTTGACCAAACTCGGCATTTATTAGTTTTACTCTACTGCTCATATATATGCAAAATCCTATTAAGAGCGGAACACTGCCATAGGAATGATCGGTCGAAAATTAAGGTTTTGTATAAAAAAACATTTTGTTTTTCAAGATATCTTGACCAAACTCGGCATTTATAAGTTTTACTTTACTCCTCATATATATGCAAAATACTATTGTGATCGGACCACTATATCATATAGCTGCCATACAAACGATCAGTCAAAAATTAAGTTGGTGTATGAATAAATATTCTGTTTTTCAAGATATCTTGACCAAACTCGGCATTTATTAGTTTTACTGTACTCCTCATATTTGTAAAATCCTATTGAGATCGGACCACTATATCATATAACTGCCATAGAAACGATCGGTCAAAATTAAATTTTGTATCAAAAAGATATTGTGTTTCAAGATATCTTGACCAAACTCGGCATTTATTAGTTTTACTTTACTCCTCATATATATGCACAATCCTATTGAGATCGGACCACTATATAATATAGCTGCCATAGAAACGATCGGTCAAAAATTAAGTTGTTGTATGAAAAAATACTCTGTTTTTCAAGATATCTTGACCAAACTCGGCATTTATTAGTTTCACTTTACTCCTCATATATATGCAAAATCCTATAAGAGCGGAACACTGCCATAGGAATGATCGGTCGAAAATTAAGGTTTTGTATAAAAAACATTTTGTTTTTCAAGATATCTTGACCAAACTCGCATTTTTTAGTTTTACTTTACTCCTCATATATATGCAAATACTATTGTGATCGGACCACTATATCATATAGCTGCCATAAAATCGATCAGTCAAAAATTAAGTTGGTGTATAAATAAATATTCTGTTTTTCAAGATATCTTGACCAAAACTCGACATTTGTTAGTTTTACTGTACTGCTCATATATTTGTTAAATCCAATTGAGATCGGACCACTATATCATATAACTGCCATAGAAACGATCGGTCAAAATTAAGTTGTTGTATGAAAAATTATTCTGTTTTTCAAGATATCTTGACCAAACTCGGCATTTATTAGTTTTACTTTACTCCTCATATATATGCAAAAATCATATTAAGATCGGAACACTATATCATATAGCTTCCATTGGAACGATCGGTCGAAAATTAAGTTTTTGTATGAAAAAACATTTTGTTTTTCAAGATATCTTGGCCAGAAGTCCCTTTTTATTTAGCACGCAGTACATATGTGAAAACCAGCTGATCGGACCACTATATCATATAGATGCCATAGGAACGATCGGTCGAAATTAAATTTTTGTATCAAAAAACATATTGTTCATCAAGATAAATTTGACCAAACTCGGCATTTATTAGTTTACTTAACTCCTCATATATATGCAAAGCCTATTAAGATCGGAACACTATATCATATAGCTGGCATAGGAACGATCGGTCAATAATTAAGTTTTTGTATGAAAAAACATTTTGTTTTTCAAGATATCTTGGCCAGAAGTCCCTTTTTATTTAGCACGCAGCACATAGGTGACAACCAGATGGATCGGACCACTATATTAAAAAGCTGCCGTAGGAACGATCGGTCGAAAACTAAATTTTGGAGTGAAAAAACATATTGTTTATCAAGATATCTTAACCAAACTCGGCATTTATTAGTTTTACATTACTCGTCATATATATGCAAAGCCTATTAAGATCGGAACACTCTATCATATAGCTGCCATAGAAACGATCGGTCAAAAATTAAGTTGTTTTATGAAAATATATTCTGTATTTCAAGATATCTTGAACAAACTCGGCATTTATTAGTTTTACTTTACTCCTCATATATATGCAAAATCCTATTAAGATCGGACCAGAATATCATATAGCTGCCACTGAAACGATCGGTCGAAAATTAAGTTTTTGTATGAAGAAACATTTTTTTTTCCTGATTTCTTGACCAAACTCGGCGTTTTTAAGTTTTACTTTACTCCTCATATATATGCAAAATCCTATTGTGATCGGACCACTATATCGTATAGCTGCCATAGAACGATCGTTCAAAAATTAAGTTGTTGTACGAAAAAAATATTCTGTTTTTCAAGATATCTTGACCAAACTCGGCATTTATTAGTTTTACTTTACTCCTCATATATATGCAAAATCCTATTAAGATCGGACCACTATATCATATAGCTGCCATAGGAACGATCGGTCGAAAATTAAGTTGTTGTATGAATAAATATTCTGTTTTTCAAGATATCTTGACCAAACTCGCAGCACATATGTGAAAACCAGCTGGATCGGACCATTATATCATATAGATGCCATAGGAACGATCGGTCGAAAATTAAATTTTTGTATCAAAAAAGATATTGTGTTTCAAGATATCTTGACCAAACTCGGCATTTATTAGTTTTACTTTACTCCTCATATATATGCAAAATCCTATTAAGATCGGACCAGAATATCATATAGCTGCCACTGAAACGATCGGTCGAAAATTAAGTTTTTGTATGAAGACACATTTTTTTTTCCTGATTTCTTGACCAAACTCGGCGTTTTTAAGTTTTACTTTACTCCTCATATATATGCAAAATCCTATTGAGATCGGACCACTATATCGTATAGCTGCCATAGAAACGATCGTTCAAAAATTAGTTGTTGTACAAAAAAATATTCTGTTTTTCAAGATATCTTGACCAAACTCGGCATTTATTAGTTTTACTTTACTCCTCATATATATGCAAAATCCTATTAAGATCGGACCACTATATCATATAGCTGCCATAGGAACGATCGGTCGAAAATTAAGTTGTTGTATGAATAAATATTCTGTTTTTTCAAGATATCTTGACCAAACTCGCAGCACATATGTGAAAACCAGCTGGATCGGACCATTATATCATATAGATGCCATAGGAACGATCGGTCGAAAATTAAATTTTTGTATCAAAAAATATATTGTTTATCAAGATAAATTTGACCAAACTCGGCATTTATTAGTTTTACTTAACTCCTCATATATATGCAAAATCCTATTGAGATCGGACCACTATATAATATAGCTGCCATAGAAACGATCGGTCAAAAACTAAGTTGTTGTATGAATAAATATTCTGTTTTTCAAGATATCTTGACCAAACTCGCAGCACATATGTGAAAACCAGCTGAATCGGACCACTATATCATATAGATGCCATAGGAACGATCGGTCAAAAATTAAATTTTTGTATCAAAAAACATATTGTTTATCAAGATAAATTTGACCAACTCGGCATGTATTAGTTTTACTTAACTCCTCATATATATGCAAAATCCTTTTGAGATCGGACCACTATATAATATAGCTGCCATAGAAACGATCGGTCAAAAACTAAGTTGTTGTATGAATAAATATTCTGTTTTTCAAGATATCTTGACCAAACTCGCAGCACATATGTGAAAACCAGCTGGATCGGAACATTATATCATATAGATGCCATAGGAACGATCGGTCGAAAATTAAATTTTTGTATCAAAAACATATTGTTTATCAAGATAAATTTGACCAAACTCGGCATTTATTAGTTTTACTTTACTCCTCATATATATGCAAAGCCTATTAAGATCGGACCACTATATCATATAGCTGCCATAGAAACGATCAGTCGAAAATTAAGTTTTTGTATGAAAAAACATTTTGCTTTTCAAGATATCTTGACCAAACTCGGCATTTATTAGTTTTACTTTACTCCTCATATATATGCAAAATCCTATTGAGATCGGACCACTATATCATATAGCTGCCAAAGAAACGATCGGTCTAATATCAAGTTATTGTATGAAAATATTCTGTTTTCAGGATATCTTGACCAAACTCGGCATTTATTAGTTTTACTTTACTCCTCATATATATGCAAAATCCTATTAAGATCGGACCACTATATCATATAGCTGCCATAGGAACGATCGGTCGAAAATTAAGTTTTTGTATGAGAAAACATTTTGTTTTTCAAGATTTCTTGCCAGAAGTCCCTTTTTATTTAGCATGCAGCACATATGTGAAAACCAGCTGGATAAGACCACTATATCATATAGGTACCATAGGAACGCTCGGTCGAAAATTAAGTTTTTGTATAAAAATAAACATTTTGTTTTTCAAGATATCTTGACCAAACTCGGCATTTATTAGTTTCACTTTACTCCTCATATATATGCAAAATCCTATTAAGAGCGGAACACTGCCATAGGAATGATCGGTCGAAAATTAAGGTTTTGTATGAAAACACATTTTGTTTTTCAAGATATCTTGACCAAACTCGGCATTTATTAGTTTTACTTTACTCCTCATATATATGCAAAATCCTATTGAGATCGGACCACTATATCATATAGCTGCCATACAAACGATCAGTCAAAAATTAAATGGTGTATGAAAAAATATTCTGTTTTTCAAGATATCTTGACCAAACTCGGCATTTATTAGTTTTACTTTACTCCTCATATACATGCAAAATCCTATTTAGATCGGACCACTATATCATATAGCTGCCATAGGAACGATCGGTCGAAAATTAAGTTTTTGTATGAGAAAACATTTTGTTTTTCAAGATTTCTTGCCAGAAGTCCCTTTTTATTTAGCATGCAGAACATATGTGAAAACCAGCTGGATAAGACCACTATATCATATAGGTACCATAGGAACGCTCGGTCGAAAATTAAGTTTTTGTATAAAAATAAACATTTTGTTTTTCAGATATCTTGGCCAGAAGTCCCTTTTATGTACCACGCAGCACATATGTGAAAACCAGCTGGATCGGACCACTATATCATATAGATGCCATAGCAACGATCGGTCGAAAATTAAATATTTGTATCAAAAAACATATTGTTTATCAAGATAAATTTGACCAAACTCGGCATTTATTAGTTTTACTTTACTCCTCATATATAAGCAAAGCCTATTAAGATCGGAACACTATATCATATAGCTGGCATAGGAACGATCGGTCGAAAATAAAGTTTTTGTATGAAAAAACATTTTGTTTTTCAAGATACCTTGGCCAGAAGTCCCTTTTTATTTAGCACGCAGCACATAGGTGACAACCAGCTGGATCGGACCACTATATCAAATAGCTGCCATAGGAAAGATCGGTCGAAAATTAAGTTTATGTATGAAAAAACCTTTTGTTTTTCAAGATATCTTGGCCAGAGGTCCCTTTTTATTTAGCACGCAGCACATATGTGAAAACCAGCTGGATCGGACCACTATATCATAAGGATGCAATAGGAACGATCGGTCGAACGTTAAGTTATTGAATAAAAAACATTTTGTTTTTCAAGATATCTTACCAAACTCAGCATTTATTAGTTTTACTTTACTCCTCATACATATACAAAATCCTATTAAGATTGGACCACTAGATCATATAGCTTCCATAGGAACGATCGGTCGAAAATTAAGTTTTTGATAAAAAAACATTTTGTTTTTCAAGATATCTTGACCAAGCTCGGCATTTATTAGTTTTACTTTACTCCTCATATATATGCAAAGCCTATTAAGATCGGAACACTCTATCATATAGCTGCCATAGAAACCATCAGTCAAAAATTAAGTTGTTGTATGAAAATATATTCTGTTTTTCAAGATATCTTGAACAAACTCGGCATTTATTAGTTTTACTTTACTCCTCATATATATGCTAAATCCTATTAAGATCGGACCACTATATCATATAGCTGCCATAGAAACGATCGGTCGAAAATAAAGTTTTTGTATGAAAAAACCTTTTTGTTTTTCAAGATATCTTGACCAAACTCGGCATTTATTAGTTTTACTTTACTCCTCATATATATGCAAAATCCTATGAGATCGGACCACTATATCATATAGCTGCCATACAAACGATCAGTCAAAAATTAAATTGGTGTATGAAAAAATATTCTGTTATTCAAGATATCTTGACCACACTTGGTATTTATTAGTTTTACTTTACTCCTCATATATATGCAAAATCCTATTTAGATCGGACCACTATATCATATAGGTGCCATAGGAACGATCGGTCGAAAATTAAGTTTTTGTATAAAAAAAAACATTTTGTTTTTCAAGATATCTTGACCAAACTCGGCATTTATTAGTTTTACTTTACTCCTCATATATATGCAAAATCCTATTGAGATCGGACCCCTATATCATATAGCTGCCATACAACGATCAGTCAAAAATTAAGTTGGTGTATGAAAAACCATTCTGATTTTCAAGATATCTTGACCAAACTCGGCATTTATTAGTTTTACTTTACTCCTCATATATATAATTAAGTTTTACGCGTTCAGTTAATGTAAAAAAATATATTTCAATTTATTATTTTCTCTGAAGGTTACTTATGTTGAGTACAATCCGCTTTGGGACCGAATCTGAACTAATTATCTAACCATTGCCGTCGCTTACCAAACTTCGCTCGACTCATAATTGAGTGAAGTTTGAGCTGCGTCAGCAATTATGCGTGGGATAATGCTATGGTGAGAACATTGATAGTGGCGTGATTATTGGTGAATTGTTTATGTCTACCAAAGGGGGACAGTTTGATCTTGCCCAATGTCAATGCTATCACCAGGCTCTTTTGTTTACAAGAATTGGAAATGTTTATACTTGTGCTTATGAGCTAAGTTATATTAAAGGGTGGGTGCGACTATGGATATGTCACGCCCCCAACCATTAGAAAAGAACCTGTCCTCAGGTGTTTAAGTTTGGGTATAGTACAGCATTTTCTTCTTTTACAATTGGTGTATCTTCTACTATTGTAGGTGTTTCTTCTGTTTTTGGTTTGTTATATTTTATAATTAATTTCTTAGGTATGCTTTTAAACTTATATGTTAAATACAGTGTTAAGCTTATTAATATGATTACAAATATGGTTATTGTAACTATTTGGAATACATTGTTAAATTTTGTGTGTTAATTTATAATTTGTTTTGTTTGTACAAACGAAAGTGGCTCTAATTTTATAACATCATTGCTTACGTAAATGTTTTGAGTATAATCTAACATTTTGTTTGAAATTGAAATTTCATTTGCAGGGAACAATTAAAAATTTTTATTATATTGTTTCCTTCTATTGTTATTTCGTTATTTATACAGTTATGGTTTAATATAGTTTTTGGTAAATTCCAAGTTAAAATTATATTTGGTTCAACATAGTTGATTTAGAAAATTTTGTAAAGTTTTAGTATAACTACATTCTGATGTTATTTGTTTAAAATTCCTGTCAAACATTCATTATTAATTAATTTTTTGTTTCTTTGCTATAAACTTTTTTGTCTTGGGTAAAATATTTTTCGTGAGCTATTTCTGTCAAAATGTTATTATTATCATCCGGGTATGGAATTATTTCGAATACCGGGCTTTTTATTATTTCTCGAGGAATATGGGATAATATCAGTATTTCGTTTGTATCTGATTTAAACCAAGTGGAAGTTTTGTATTCAACAATTTCTCAGAGTTAACATGCAACAAATAGTCATGTTTTAGTAATTTCGGGTTAAAAATGCCTAGTCTTGTGAGCTGCATACCCATCTCAATGTCTTCTATATATTCTGTAAAGTGTTGTAAGTTAAATATAAGGATATCTAATTTCTTTCCTTTTTGTTTCTCTTGATCTAGTTCGTTCATAATTTCTATTCCTTTGTTTATAGCTTCTATTATGTGATTTAATTCGTTAACCTGAACGCTGTTTTCTGCTAAGCTGCTTATTTTTTGTTCAATTTCTATCTTGTCTTCTTGGTCTAATGTTCCAAATAAGTATTTATATACTGTTCCTACTATGTTAACTAAACCTCTTTTGCTGCGTTTGGCTATTTTTAAGCCGTTTATTTCTCTGTTTAGTTTTTCTACTAGGTATTCGATTTGTATTAGGTTATTAAATTCTTTACTTTGTTCAATTAAGTTGTTAAAAGTTTCTTCGGTTTTTGTTATGTTAATCGTTAAACAGTGGAATTCATAGTCTGTCGGAATGTCTATGGTTCCTGTTTTAAAAATGAGATAGCCGTTATGGGCTTTAATTGGATTAATTTCAATGCTTTGTGCATTATGTGGTTTACAGTTATTGATAGTAATATTATAATAATTAGTTTAAGCTGGTGCTTGTATGTCTTGATCGCTGTCTGTTGTTGACCTGTAATTGTTATATTTGCTTTGATTAGTCTTCTTTTTCTTTTTAAATTTGGTTTTGTAATGTGTTATCTTCCTGCCTCTATTTGTTTCCTCAAAATGTTTGTCGTCGATTTGTCTTAGTTCTCCTGTCTTCTTAAACGGGGTTGTCGTCTTTGATTTAACTAATGGTGAATGTTTGTATCTGGTGTCAATTTCGTAATTTGTTCGTTTTTTGTTGAGGTTATTTATTAGTTTTTCTTTATTAGCTTGAGTGTCATACTCTGGGGTACCTGCGTATATGAATATGTCCGCTGGTGTTCTGTTAGTCGTTTTGTGCTTTGTCTTATGATTGTACGTGTAGAGTATAGTTTCAAATTTTGTAAGTTTATTTTCGACGTCTGAGTCGCTGTTAATTTTTCGTTAACTGTCTTATGAAATCGTTCTACGTCGGATATGCCATTTTTACTAGTGGTTATATTAATATTTACTGCTTCTGATTTTAACCATAATTGTAAAGCTGTGCACATAAAAGCTGAGTCTTTGTCTGCTTTTATTTCGATGGGTTTACCCATTTGGTTGAATACTTGTATTATAGCTCGTTTGGTTTCTAACCAGTCTCTACTTTTTATTTCTATTTATGATGCAAATTTTGAATAGTATGAATGCAAGATAAAAATTGTTTATCTCCTATTATGTAAAATCCATTACATATTTTTCTCGGATATTAGCGATTTCTGGAGTTATTTCAAAAGTTAATTTTGTATCTCTATGTTCTGTTTTTGCGATGTTGCAAATCTCACATTCGTTTATTAGATTTTGAATTAGATTTTCATAATCTGGGAAATAGTGAGTTTCTTTGAACCAATTGATAGTTTTTTCAATTCCTGGATGTAATAATTCTTTGTGTTTTTTCAATATTAGTTCTTTGAATTCTGCGAATGTTTGAAGATCTATTAATTTTTTTACTAGTTTTCATTGCCTTTGTTGAATTATTCGGACTTATTTTTTCTAAGTAGGCTTCTTGAAAAATTGGAAAATCTGCTTCGTTGTGGAAGTATAACACACTTTTCTTTGTGCATAAGAATTCTTTTATCAATTCTTTGGCATACGCGTTAGTCATGTCTTTGTATGTAATTTTTATGTTGGTTTTATGAAAGTAATTCGTAACTTTTGTTTCGTTCGCGGTTCCTTTTTCAAATTCAATTTGTCGATTATAGTAATTAAGGGGTCTTTCTGTGATTTGTAAATGGTTACTGTTGTCTTCTTGAGCACTATGTATGGTTGCTCTTGTGCTAATAGTATCTTCGCCTAAGAAGTTTTCGTTTAATTGTATTCTGGACAGAGCATCTGCCACATAATTTTCTTTTCCTGGAACGTATTTAATTTGGAAATCAAACTCGTTTAGCTTGATTTTCCATCGTTGTAATTTCATGTTAGGTTCTTTCATGTTATTCAACCAGACGAGTGGTCTGTGATCACTAAGGATTTGAAATTGTCGACCAAAAAGGTAGGACCTAAAGTATTTAGTGGCCCAAACGATTGCTAATAATTCTTTTTCAATCGTTGAATAATTTATCTCATGCTCGTTGAGAGTTCTACTTGCATAGCATATAGCCTTATGCTCTTGCGAAAGGACGGCCCCTATTGCCATGTTACTCGCGTCGGTAGTTAATGAAAATGGTTTTTCGAAATTAGGGTATATTAAAATTGGGTCGGATGTTATGAGTACTTTTAGCTTTTCAAACGCTAATTTGTAGTCTTTGTCATTTATATTGATTTTTGCTCCTTTTTTTAATTTAAGTGTTAATGGTTTTACTATATTAGCGAAATTTGGTATAAATTTCCTATAGAAACCACATAATCCTAGAAATGATTTAATTTCTTTTGGGGTTTTTGGAATTGGGAATTTGACAATTGCTTGTATTTTGTTGGGATTTGGTTTTATACCCTCAGTTGTGATGATGTGACCGAGAAATTCAGTTTCTTTTCTCATAAACTCACATTTATCCAACTATAGTTTTAAGTTAGCTTCTCTAAGCTTCCCAAATACTTTTTGTAGCGACAAAATGTGTTCCTCCAATGAAGTGGAATAAATGATAATGTCGTCTAGGTAGACCAGACAATCCTTAAAAATTAAATCTTCTAAGAGATTGTTCATACAACGTTGGAACGTTGCAGGTGCATTCTTAAGACCGAATGGCATGCGAGTGTACTCGTAATGGCCATGTTTAGTCGAAAATGCGGTCTTGGGTATCGAACCAGGATCCATTTGGATTTGGTGGAAGCCTTTGGCTAATATTTCATCCATGGTCGGGATAGGGTATTTATCATTAATAGTTAGTTCATTGAGATTGCGGTAATCTATGACTAACCGGAATTTTTGCTTTCCAGATGCATCGTTTTTCTTTGGAACGATTATTACTGGTGAGCAGTAAGTGGATTTGGATTTACGTATGATATTTTGTTTTATCATATCGCTTATTTGTTTATTAACTTCCTCATCGTATATTTGAGGATATTTGTATGGACGCTTGTAAATTGGGTCCTCATGTTTTGTTAGGATTTTGTGTTTAATTGTACTAGTGAAAGTCAAATTGTCACCTTCATGGTACTGGATATCACGAAATTCATGTAAAACTTTTTTAATTTTTTCTTTTTCTTCTGAGTTTAGGTGCTCTAGCCTAAACTCATTGTTTTCTGTTAATTCATTATTAATAGCGAAGTTAAATGGTCTGTCCTCTGTTGAGGGTGGATCAAGGCACTCTTGTGCGGTCATGTCCTCTTCAACCTCTTCGTCATTATATCTAAAAAGTTAAATTCTCCTAAGGTTACGGATCCTTGTGCATAGTCTATTTATGCTTGACATGCTTCAAGGTATTCTCTTCCAATCAGAACATCATAATGCTCTGAGAAGTCGTGAATATAAAATTTTTGTTCACTCGGACAAATTTTGCTTGCTCCTAATCGTATGCTTTGTTTTAATTCAATAACACCATTTATGGTGTGAACCTTTAATGTATCCTTGTAAATAGGAAAATTTAAGCGGTTTGTTTTCATTAGATTTATTGTTGAACCTGTGTCAATGACGCATTTTAAAACTTCGTCATTCATTATCAATTTTATGAATGGATTTCTTCTATTTGTTCCGAGGCTTGCTGATGAAAATTTTCGGATGTATCCATTTTCATCTGCCCACTGTTACTATCTCTTTGACGTTTAGTCGGAGGGTTTGGCGCATTCAAGCGTGAATGGGACTGATTTTGATAATTTAAGGGATTTTGGGATCTACCTTGATTTAATTTCTGTTGGAACTCGTGTTGAGCTTTCTGGTTGTCTTCAGAATTATTATTCTGTTTATTATGTACGTGGTAACTCTGATTCGTGTTGGAATAGCCACTTGAAGTGGTGGTTGGGTTAGCATATTGCTGATAATTTCCCATGTTCCTACGATTGTTATTTTGATTTCCCTGAACATTATTAGTTTTAGGTTTATCAGTTACACTGTTTTCATATAATCCCTCTCTTTGAGCTACTTGCTTTAATTTTTGTGTCGACGTAATGTCGTATCTGGCTAACATCATGAAAAGCCTATCTGGTAATTTTTTTGTAATTACATCTTTGATTGTGTTATTCATGGCATTTGTGTAAAGTGTCGTATTGCTAGGTATATTTTCTAATGCTAACTTATTTAGTATAACAAAAGATTTATTTTCGAGATCCTCGATGAACTTACGGACGTTTCCCTGGTAATTTGTGTTGTATAGGCGTCGAAGGAGTTCTTCAAATGGTGTTTGCACTTTATATTCTTCGATCAATGCGCTTCTCAGCTCCTGCCAAGTGTTGGCTGCTGTCCTTTGTGAAATTCTCTTGGCATCTCCAGTCACGTGTTTCGATGGCTCCGTATAAGATGCTGTGTTGTCTAACATCTCGGGTTGGATAAAGGTGTAGGATGTAATCGATCCTCTTAATGAAAGCGTTGAGATTTTCCGTTGATCCGTCAAAGCTTGGCACCTGTCTCAGTTGTGAGAGGGCCTGGTTGAGGTGTTGTTCTGATAATTCCATGGTCATCTTAGTGTAGTTCACTTTTTGTTTTTTTGTTGGATGATTTTAAATAGTTTTAAGTTTTGTCGTTTTAAAAGTTTTTTTTTTGTTAATGTGCGTCTTAAAAGACTTAGTAATAACGTATTGCAGGGATCAAAAGATATGCAAAGCCAGTCGTTATTAACTGTAGTAGCTTTATTGCCCAAAGGGTCAATGTTAATAGACTACTAGTGACCCGAAGGTTCTTGTGCGGATACGTATTCGAGAAAACGTTTATTACACACCGACAACAATTTCGGTCGTGATTTTGCGTTAGATCTGGGAATTAATTATCCTTTAGCGATCTTCACTTTTCCCGACGTATCCTACCGGCCGCGTCAATTAAGTTTTACGCGTTCAGTTAATGTAAAAAAATATATTTCAATTTATTATTTTCAGTGAAGGTTACTTATGTTGAGTACAATCCGCTTTGGATACCGAATCTGAACTAATTTATCTAACCATTGCCGTCGATTAGCAAACTTCGCTCGACTCATAATTGAGTGAAGTTTGAGCTGCGTCAGCAATTATGCGTGGGATAATGCTATGGTGAGAACATTGATAGTGGCGTGATTTTAGGGTGAATTGTTTATGTCTACCAAAGGGGGACAGTTTGATCTTGCCCAATGTCAATGCTATCACCAGGCTCTTTTGTTTACAAGAATTGGAAATGTTTATACTTGTGCTTATGAGCTAAGTTATATTAAAGGGTGGGTGCGGCTATGGATATGTCACTATATGTAAAATCCTATTTAGATCGGACCACTATATCATATAGCTGCCATAGGAACGATCGGTCGAAAATTAAGGATTTGTATGAAAAAACATTTTGTTTTTCAAGATATCTTGACCAAACTCGGCATTTATTAGTTTTACTTTACTCCTCATATATATACAAAATCCTATTAAGATTGGACCACTATATCATATAGCTGCCATAGGAACGATCGGTCGAAAATTAAGTTTTTGTATGAAAAAACATTTTGTTTTTTTAAGATATCTTGGCCAGAAGTCCCTTTTTATTTAGCACGCAGCACATATGTGAAATCCAGCTGGATCGGACCACTATATCATATGGATGCAATAGGAACGATCGGTCGAAAACTCAGTTTTTGAATAAAAAAACATTTTGTTTTTTAAGATATCTTGACCAAACTCGGCATTTATTAGTTTTACTTTACTACTCATATATATGCACAATCCTATTTAGATCGGACCACTATATCATATAGCTGCCATAGGAACGATCGGTCGAAAATTAAGTTTTTGTATAAAAAAAACATTTTGTTTTTCAAGATATCTTGACCAAACTCGGCATTTATTAGTTTTACTTTACTCCTCATATATATGCAAAATCCTATTGAGATCGGACCCCTATATCATATAGCTGCCATACAAACGATCAGTCAAAAATTAAGTTGGTGTATGAAAAACCATTCTGTTTTTCAAGATATCTTGAACAAACTCGGCATTTATTAGTTTTACTTTACTCCTCATATATATGTAAAATCCTATTTAGATCGGACCACTATATCATATAGCTGCCATAGGAACGATCGGTCGAAAATTAAGGATTTGTATGAAAAAACATTTTGTTTTTCAAGATATCTTGACCAAACTCGGCATTTATTAGTTTTACTTTACTCCTCATATATATACAAAATCCTATTAAGATTGGACCACTAGATCATATAGCTGCCGATCGGTCGAAAATTAAGTTTTTGAATAAAAAAACATTTTGTTTTTCAAGATATCTTCACCAAACTCGGCATTCATTAGTTTTACTTTACTCCTCATATATATGCAAAGCCTATTAAGATCGGAACACTATATCATATAGCTGGCATAGGAACGATCGGTCGAAAATTAAGTTTTTGTATAAAAAAACATTTTGTTTTTTTAAGATATCTTGGCCAGAAGTCCCTTTTTATTTAGCACGCAGCACATATGTGAAAATCAGCTGGATCGGACCACTATATCATATAGATACCATAGGAACGATAGGTCGAAAATTAAATTTTTGTATGAAAAAATATTCTGTTATTCAAGATATCTTGACCAAACTCGGCATTTATTAGTTTTACTTTACTCCTCATATATATACAAAATCCTATTAAGATTGGACCACTAGATCATATAGCTGCCATAGGAACGATCGGTCGAAAATTAAGTTTTTGAATAAAAAAACATTTTGTTTTTCAAGATATCTTCACCAAACTCGGCATTTATTAGTTTTACTTTACTCCTCATATATATGCAAAATCCTATTGAGATCGGACCACTATATCATATAGCTGCTATACAAACGATCAGTCAAAAATTAAATTGGTGTATGAAAAAGTATTCTGTTTTTCAAGATATCTTGACCAAACTCGGCATTTATTAGTTTGACTTTACTCCTCATATATATGCAAAATCCTATTTTGAACGGACCACTATATCATATAGATGCAATAGGAACGATCGGTCGAAAATTAAATTTTTGTATGAAAAAACATATTGTTTATCAAGATAAATTTGACCAAACTCGGCATTTATTAGTTTTACTTCACTCATCATACATATACAAAATCCTATTAAGATTGGACCAATAGATCATATAGCTGCCATAGGTACGATCGGTCGAAAATTAAGTTTTTGAATAAAAAAACATTTTGTTTCTCAAAATATATTGACCAAATTCGGCATTTATAAGATTTACTTTACTCCTCATATATATGCAAAATCCTATTAAGATCGGACCACTATATTATATAGCTGCCATCGGTCCGATCGGTCGAAAATAAAGTTTTTGTATAAAAAAACATTTTGTTTTTTAAGACATCTTGACCAAAGTCGGCAGTTATAAGTTTTAGTATGCTAATCATATATATGCAAAATACTATTAAGATCGGAACACTATATCATATAGCTGCCATAGGAACGATCGGTCGAAAATTAAGTTTTTGTATGATAAAACATTTTGTTTTTCAAGATTTCTTGCCAGAAGTCCCTTTTTATTTAGCATGCAGCACATATGTGAAAACCAGCTGGATAAGACCACTATATCATATAGGTGCCATAGGTACGCTCGGTCGAAAATTAAGTTTTTGTATCAAAAAACATTTTGTTTATCAAGATAAATTTAACCAAACTCGGCATTTATTAGTTTTACTTTACTCCTCATATATATGCAAAGCCTATTAAGATCGGAACACTATATCATTTAGCTGCCATGAAAAACATTTGTTTTCAAGATATCTTGACCAAACTCGGCATTTATTAGTTTTACTCTACTGCTCATATATATGCAAAATCCTATTAGGAGCGGAACACTGCCATAGGAACGATCGGTCGAAAATTAAGGTTTTGTATGAAAAATCATTTTGCTTTTCAAGATATCTTGACCAAACTCGGTATTTATTAGTTTTACTTTACTCCTCATATATATGCAAAATCCTATTGAGATCGGACCACTATATCATATAGGTGCCGTAGAAACGATCGGTCGAAAACTAAGTTTTTGTATGAAAAAACATTTTGTTTTTTAAGATATCTTGACCAAACTCGGCATTTATTAGTTTTCCTTTACTCCTCATTTATATGCAAAATCCTTTTTAGATCGGACCACTATATCATATAGCTGCTATAGGAACGATCCGTCGAAAATTAAGTTTATGAATGAAAAAACATTTTGTTTTTCAAGATATCTTGGCCAGAAGTCCCTTTTAATTTAGCACGCAGCACATATGTGAAATCCAGCTGGATCGGACCACTATATCATATAGATGCAATAGGAACGATCGGTCGAAAATTAAGTTTTTGAATAAAAAAACATTTTGTTTTTTTAAGATATCTTGGCCAGAAGCCCGTTTTTATTTAGCACGCAGCACATATGTGAAAACCAGCTGGATCGGACCACTATATCATATAGGTACCATAGGAACGATCGGTCGAAAATTAAATTTTTGTATCAAAAAACATATTGTTTATCAAGATAATAGTTTTACTTTACTCCTCATATATATGCAAAATCCTATTGAGATCGGACCACTATATCATATAGCTGCCATAGAAACGATCGGTCAAAAATTAAGTTGTATGAAAAACTATTCTGTTTTTCAAGATATCTTGACTAAACTCGGCATTTATTAGATTCACTTTACTCCTCATATATTTGCAAAATCCTATTAAGATCGGAACACTATATCATATAGCTGCCAGAGGAACGATCGGTCGAAAATTATGTTTATGTATGAAAAAACCTTTTGTTTTTCAAGATATCTTGGCCAGAAGTCCCTTTCAATTTAGCACGCAGCACATATGTGAAATCCAGCTGGATCGGACCACTATATCATATAGATGCAATAGGAACGATCGGTCGAAAATTAAGTTTTTGAATAAGAAAACATTTTGTTTTTCAAGATATCTTGACCAAACTCGGCATTTATTAGTTTTACTTTACTCCTCATATATATTCAAAGCCTATTTAGATCGGACCACTATATCATATAGCTGCCATAGAAACGATCGGTCGAAAATTAAGTTTTTGTATGAAAAAACATTTTGTTTTTCAAGATATCTTGACCAAACTCGGCATTTATTAGTTTTACTTTACTCCTCATATATATGTAAAATCCTATTGAGATCGGACCACAATATCATATAGCTGCCATACAAACGATCATTCAAAAATTAAGTTGTTGTATGAAAATATATTCTGTTTTTCAAGATATCTTGACCAAACTCGGCATTTATTAGTTTTACTTTACTCCTCATATATATGCAAAGCCTATTAAGATCGGAACACTATATCATTTAGCTGCCATGAAAAACATTTTGTTTTCAAGATATCTTGACCAAACTCGGCATTTATTAGTTTTACTCTACTGCTCATATATATGCAAAATCCTATTAGGAGCGGAACACTGCCATAGGAACGATCGGTCGAAAATTAAGGTTTTGTATGAAAAATCATTTTGCTTTTCAAGATATCTTGACCAAACTCGGTATTTATTAGTTTTACTTTACTCCTCATATATATGCAAAATCCTATTGAGATCGGACCACTATATCATATAGGTGCCGTAGAAACGATCGGTCGAAAACTAAGTTTTTGTATGAAAAAACATTTTGTTTTTTAAGATATCTTGACCAAACTCGGCATTTATTAGTTTTCCTTTTCTCCTCATTTATATGCAAAATCCTTTTTAGATCGGACCACTATATCATATAGCTGCTATAGGAACGATCCGTCGAAAATTAAGTTTATGAATGAAAAAACATTTTGTTTTTCAAGATATCTTGACCAAACTCGGCATTTATTAGTTTTACTTTACTCCTCATATATATGTAAAATCCTATTGAGATCGGACCACAATATCATATAGCTGCCATACAAACGATCATTCAAAAATTAAGTTGTTGTATGAAAATATATTCTGTTTTTCAAGATATCTTGACCAAACTCGGCATTTATTAGTTTTACTTTACTCCTCATATATATGCAAAATCATATTAAGATCGGACCACAATATCATATAGCTGCCATAGAAACGATCGGTCGAAAATTAAGTTTTTGTATGAAAAAACATTTTGTTTTTCAAGATATCTTGACCAAACTCGTCATTTATTAGTTTTACTTTACTCCTCATATATATGCAAAATCCTATTGAGATCGGACCACTATATCATATAGCTGCCATACAAACGATCAGTCAAAAATTAAATTGGTGTATGAAAAAATATTCTGTTTTTCAAGATATCTTGACCAAACTCGGCATTTATTAGTTTTACTTTACTCCTCATATATATGCAGAATCCTATTGAGATCGGACCCCTATATCATATAGCTGCCATACAAACGATCAGCCAAAAATTAAGTGGGTGTATGAAAAATATTCTGTTTTTCAAGATATCTTGGCCAAACTCGGCACTTATTAGTTTTACTTTACTCCTCATATATATGCAAAATCCTATTTAAATCGGACCACTATATCATATAGCTGCCATAGGAACGATCGGTCGAAAATTAAGTTTTTGTATGAAAAAACATATTGTTTATCAAGATAAATTTGACCAAACTCGGCATTTATTAGTTTTACTTTACTCCTCATATATATGCAAAATCCTATTGTGATCGGACCACTATATTATATAGCTGCCATAGAAACGATCGGTCAAAAATTAAGTTGTATGAAAAAATATTCTGTTTTTCAAGATATCTTGACTAAACACGGCATTTATTAAATTCACTTTACTCCTCATATATATGCAAAATCCTATTAAGATCGGAACACTATATCATATAGCTGCCAAAGGAACTTTCGGTCGAAAATTAAGTTTATGTATGAAAAAACCTTTTGTTTTTCAAGATATCTTGGCCAGAAGTCCCTTTTTATTTAGCACGCAGCACATATGTGAAATCCAGCTGGATCGGGCCACTATATCATATAGATGCAATAGGAACGATCTGGCGAAAATTAAGTTTTTGAATAAAAAAACATTTTGTTTTTCAAGATATCTTGACCAAACTCGGCATTTATTAGTTTTACTTTACTCCTCATATATATGCAAAATCCTATTGAGATCGGACCACTATATCATATAGCTGCCATACAAACGATCAGTCAAAAATTAAATGGTGTATTAAAAAATATTCTGTTTTTCAAGATATCTTGACCAAACTCGGCATTTATTAGTTTTACTTTACTCCTCATATATATGTAAAATCCTATTTAGATCGGACCACTATATCATATAGGTGCCATAGAAACGATCGGTCGAAAATTAAATTTTTGTATCAAAAAACATATTGTTTATCAAGATAAATTTGACCAAGCTCGGCATTTATTAGTTTTACTTTACTCCTCATATATATGCAAAATCCTATTGAGATCGGACCACTATATCATATAGCTGCCATACAAACGATCAGTCAAAAATTAAATTGGTGTATGAAAAAATATTCTGTTTTTCAAGATATCTTGACCAAACTCGGCATTTATTAGTTTTACTTTACTCCTCATATATATGCAGAATCCTATTGAGATCGGACCCCTATATCATATAGCTGTCATACAAACGATCAGTCAAAAATTAAGTTGGTGTATGAAAAAATATTCTGTTTTTCAAGATATCTTGACCAAACTCGGCATTTATTAGTTTTACTTTACTCCTCATATATATGCAAAATCCTATTTAGATCGGACCACTATATCATATAGCTGCCATGGGAACGATCGGTCGAAAATTAAGTTTTTGTATGAAAAAACATTTTGTTTTTTTAAGATATCTTGGCCAGAAGCCCGTTTTTATTTAGCACGCAGCACATATGTGAAAACCAGCTGGATCGGACCACTTTATCATATAGGTACCATAGAAACGATCGGTCGAAAATTAAGTTTTTGTTATGAAAAAACATTTTGTTTTTCAAGATATCTTGACCAAACTCGTCATTTATTAGTTTTACCTTACTCCTCATATATATGCAAAATCCTATTGAGATCGGACCACTATATTATATAGCTGCCATACAAACGATCAGTCAAAAATTATATTGGTGTATGAAAAAATATTCTGTTTTTCAAGATATCTTGACCAAACTCGGCATTTATTAGTTTTACTTTACTCCTCATATATATGCAAAATCCTATTTAGATCGGACCACTATATCATATAGCTGCCATAGGAACGATCGGTCGAAAATTAAGTTTTTGTATGAAAAAACATTTTTTTTTTTAAGATATCTTGGCCAGAAGTCCCTTTTTATTTAGCACGCAGCACATATGTGAAAACCAGCTGGATCGGACCACTATATCATATAGATGCCCTAGGAACGATCGGTCGAAAATTAAATTTTTGTATGAAAAAACATATTGTTTATCAAGATAAATTTGACCAAACTCGGCATTTATTAGTTTTACTTCACTAATTATACATATACAAAATCCTATTAAGATTGGACCACTAGATCATATATCTGCCATACAAACGATCAGCCAAAATTAAGTGGGTGTATGAAAAAATATTCTGTTTTTCAAGATATCTTGGCCAAACTCGGCACTTATTAGTTTTACTTTACTCCTCATATATATGCAAAATCCTATTTAAATCGGACCACTATATCATATAGGTGCCATAGAAACGATCGGTCGAAAATTAAATTTTTGTATTAAAAAACATATTGTTTATCAAGATAAATTTGACCAAGCTCGGCATTTATTAGTTTTACTTTACTCCTCATATATATGCAGAATCCTATTGAGATCGGACCCCTATATCATATAGCTGCCATACAAACGATCAGCCAAAAATTAAGTGGGTGTATGAAAAAATATTCTGTTTTTCAAGATATCTTGGCCAAACTCGGCACTTATTAGTTTTACTTTACTCCTCATATATATGCAAAATCCTATTTAAATCGGACCACTATATCATATAGCTGCCATAGGAACGATCGGTCGAAAATTAAGTTTTTGTATGAAAAAACATTTTGTTTTTTTAAGATATCTTGGCCAGAAGCCCGTTTTTATTTAGCACGCAGCACATATGTGAAAACCAGCTGGATCGGACCACTATATCATATAGGTACCATAGGAACGATCGGTCGAAAATTAAATTTTTGTATCAAAAAACATATTGTTTATCAAGATAAATTTGACCAAACTCGGCATTTATTAGTTTTACTTTACTCCTCATATATATGCAAAATCCTATTGTGATCGGACCACTATATTATATAGCTGCCATAGAAACGATCGGTCAAAAATTAAGTTGTATGAAAAAATATTCTGTTTTTCAAGATATCTTGACTAAACACGGCATTTATTAAATTCACTTTACTCCTCATATATATGCAAAATCCTATTAAGATCGGAACACTATATCATATAGCTGCCATAGGAACTTTCGGTCGAAAATTAAGTTTATTTATGAAAAAACCTTTTGTTTTTCAAGATATCTTGGCCAGAAGTCCCTTTTTATTTAGCACGCAGCACATATGTGAAATCCAGGTGGATCGGGCCACTATATCATATAGATGCAATAGGAACGATCTGGCGAAAATTAAGTTTTTGAATAAAAAAACATTTTGTTTTTCAAGATATCTTGACCAAACTCGGCATTTATTAGTTTTACTTTACTCCTCATATATATGCAAAATCCTATTGAGATCGGACCACTATATCATATAGCTGCCATACAAACGATCAGTCAAAAATTAAATTGGTGTATTAAAAAATATTCTGTTTTTCAAGATATCTTGACCAAACTCGGCATTTATTAGTTTTACTTTACTCCTCATATATATGTAAAATCCTATTTAGATCGGACCACTATATCATATAGGTGCCATAGAAACGATCGGTCGAAAATTAAATTTTTGTATCAAAAAACATATTGTTTATCAAGATAAATTTGACCAAGCTCGGCATTTATTAGTTTTACTTGACTCCTCATATATATGCAAAATCCTATTGAGATCGGACCACTATATCATATAGCTGCCATACAAACGATCAGTCAAAAATTAAATTGGTGTATGAAAAAATATTCTGTTTTTCAAGATATCTTGACGAAACTCGGCATTTATTAGTTTTACTTTACTCCTCATATATATGCAGAATCCTATTGAGATCGGACCCCTATATCATATAGCTGTCATACAAACGATCAGTCAAAAATTAAGTTGGTGTATGAAAAAATATTCTGTTTTTCAAGATATCTTGACCAAACTCGGCATTTATTAGTTTTACTTTACTCCTCATATATATGCAAAATCCTATTTAGATCGGACCACTATATCATATAGCTGCCATGGGAACGATCGGTCGAAAATTAAGTTTTTGTATGAAAAAACATTTTGATTTTTTAAGATATCTTGGCCAGAAGCCCGTTTTTATTTAGCACGCAGCACATATGTGAAAACCAGCTGGATCGGACCACTATATCATATAGGTACCATAGGAACGATCGGTCGAAAATTAAATTTTTGTATCAAAAAACATATTGTTTATCAAGATAAATTTGACCAAACTCGGCATTTATTAGTTTTACTTTACTCCTCATATATATGCAAAATCCTATTGAGATCGGACCACTATATCATATAGCTGCCATAGAAACGATCGGTCAAAAATTAAGTTGTATGAAAAAATATTCTGTTTTTCAAGATATCTTGACCAAACTCGGCATTTATTAGATTCACTTTACTCCTCATATATATGCAAAATCCTATTAAGATCGGAACACTATATCATATAGCTGCCATAGGAACGATCGGTCGAAAATTAAGTTTATGTATGAAAAAACCTTTTGTTTTTCAAGATATCTTGGCCAGAAGTCCCTTTTTATTTAGCACGCAGCACATATGTGAAATCCAGCTGGATCGGACCACTATATCATATAGATGCAATAGGAACGATCGGTCGAAAATTAAGTTTTTGAATAAAAAAACATTTTGTTTTTCAAGATATCTTGACCAAACTCGGCATTTACTAGTTTTACTTTACTCCTCATATATATTCAAAGCCTATTAAGATCGGACCACTATATCATATAGCTGCCATAGAAACGATCGGTCGAAAATTAAGTTTTTGTATGAAAAAACATTTTGTTTTTCAAGATATCTTAACCAAACTCGTCATTTATTAGTTTTACTTTACTCCTCATATATATGCAAAATCCTATTGAGATCGAACCACTATATCATATAGGTGCCATAGAAACGATCGTTCGAAAATTAAGTTTTTGTTATGAAAAAACATTTTGTTTTTCAAGATATCTTGACCAAACTCGTCATTTATTAGTTTTACCTTACTCCTCATATATATGCAAAATCCTATTGAGATCGGACCACTATATTATATAGCTGCCATACAAACGATCAGTCAAAAATTAAATTGGTGTATGAAAAAATATTCTGTTTTTCAAGATATCTTGACCAAACTCGGCATTTATTAGTTTTACTTTACTCCTCATATATATGCAAAATCCTATTTAGATCGGACCACTATATCATATAGCTGCCAAAGGAACGATCGGTCGAAAATTAAGTTTTTGTATGAAAAAACATATTGTTTATCAAGATAAATTTGACCAAACTCGGCATTTATTAGTTTTACTTCACTAATTATACATATACAAAATCCTATTAAGATTGGACCACTAGATCATATAGCTGCCATAGGAACGATCGGTCGAAAATTAAGTTTTGTATGAAAAAATATTCTGTTTTTCAAGATATCTTGACTAAACTCGGCATTTATTAGTTTCACTTAACTCCTCATATATATGCAAAATGCTATTAAGATCGGAACACTATATCATATAGCTGCCATAGGAACGATCGGTCGAAAATTAAGTTTATGTATGAAAAAACCTTTTGTTTTTCAAGATATCTTGACCAAAGTCGGCATTTATTAGTTTTAGTTTACTCCTCATATATATGCAAAATCCTATTGAGATCGGACCACTATATTATATAGCTGCCATACAAACGATCAGTCAAAAATTAAATTGGTGTATGAGAAAATATTCTGTTTTTCAAGATATCTTGACCAAACTCGGCATTTTTTAGTTTTACTTTACTCCTCATATATATGCAAAAACCTATTAAGATCGGAACACTATATCATATAGCTGCCATAGGAACGATCGGTCGAAAATTAAGTTTATGTATGAAAAAACCTTTTGTTTTTCAAGATATCTTGACCAAAGTCGGCATTTATAAGTTTTAGTATGCTAATCATATATATGCAAAATACTATTAAGATCGGAACACTATATCATATAGCTGCCATAGGAACGATCGGTCGAAAATTAAGTTTTTGTATGATAAAACATTTTTTTTTCAAGATTTCTTGCCAGAAGTCCCTTTTATTTAGCATGCAGCACATATGTGAAAACCAGCTGGATAAGACCACTATATCATATAGGTGCCATAGGAACGCTCGGTCGAAAATTAAGTTTTTGTATAAAAATAAACATTTTGTTTTTCAAGATATCTTGACCAAGCTCGGCATTTATAAGATTTACTTTACTCCTCATATATATGCAAAATCCTATTAAGATCGGACCACTATATCATATAGCTGCCATAGAAACGATCGGTCGAAAATTAAGTTTTTGTATGAAAGAACATTTTGTTTTTCAAGATATCTTGACCAAACTCGGCATTTATTAGATTCACTTTACTCCTCATATATGTGCAAAATCCTATTAAGATCGGAACACTATATCATATAGCTGCCATAGGAACGATCGGTCGAAAATTAAGTTAATGTATGAAAAAACCTTTTGTTTTTCAAGATATCTTGGCCAGAAGTCCCATTTTATTTAGCACGCAGCACATATGTGAAATCCAGCTGGATCGGACCACTATATCATATAGATGCAATAGGAACGATCGGTCGAAAATTAAGTTTTTGAATAAAAAACATTTTGTTTTTCAAGATATCTTGACCAAGTTCGGCATTTACTAGTTTACTTTACTCCTCATATATATTCAGAGCCTATTAAGATCGGACCACTATATCATATAGCTGCCATAGAAACGATCGTTCGAAAATTAAGTTTTTGTATGAAAACACATTTTGTTTTTCAAGATATCTTAACCAAACTCGCCATTTATTAGTTTTACTTTACTCCTCATATATTTGCAAAATCCTATTGAGATCGAACCACTATATCATATAGGTGCCATAGAAACGATCGGTCGAAAATTAAGTTTTTGTTATGAAAAAACATTTTTCAAGATATCTTGACCAAACTCGTCATTTATTAGTTTTACCTTACTCCTCATATATATGCAAAATCCTATTGAGATCGGACCACTATATTATATAGCTGCCATACAAACGATCAGTCAAAAATTAAATTGGTGTATGAAAAAATATTCTGTTTTTCAAGATATCTTGACCAAACTCGGCATTTATTAGTTTTACTTTACTCCTCATATATATGCAAAATCCTATTTAGATCGGACCACTATATCATATAGCTGCCAAGGAACGATCGGTCGAAAATTAAGTTTTTGTATGAAAAAACATTTTGTTTTTTTAAGATATCTTGGCCAGAAGTCCCTTTTTATTTAGCACGCAGCACATATGTGAAAACCAGCTGGATCGGACCACTATATCATATAGATGCCCTAGGAACGATCGGTCGAAAATTAAATTTTTGTATGAAAAAACATATTGTTTATCAAGATAAATTTGACCAAACTCGGCATTTATTAGTTTTACTTCACTAATTATACATATACAAAATCCTATTAAGATTGGACCACTAGATCATATAGCTGCCATAGGAACGATCGGTCGAAAATTAAGTTTTTGTATGAAAAAATATTCTGTTTTTCAAGATATCTTGACTAAACTCGGCATTTATTAGTTTCACTTAACTCCTCATATATATGCAAAATGCTATTAAGATCGGAACACTATATCATATAGCTGCCATAGGAACGATCGGTCGAAAATTAAGTTTATGTATGAAAAAACCTTTTGTTTTTCAAGATATCTTGACCAAAGTCGGCATTTATTAGTTTTAGTTTACTCCTCATATATATGCAAAATCCTATTGAGATCGGACCACTATATTATATAGCTGCCATACAAATGATCAGTCAAAAATTAAATTGGTGTATGAGAAAATATTCTGTTTTTCAAGATATCTTGACCAAACTCGGCATTTTTAGTTTTACTTTACTCCTCATATATATGCAAAATCCTATTAACATCGGACCACTATATCATATAGCTGCCATAGAAACGATCGGTCGAAAATTAAGTTTTTGTATGAAAAAACATTTTGTTTTTCAAGATATCTTGACCAAACTCGGCATTTATTAGTTTTACTTTACTCCTCATATATATGCAAAATGCTATTAAGATCGGAACACTATATCATATAGCTGCCATAGGAACGATCGGTCGAAAATTAAGTTTATGTATGAAAAAACCTTTTGTTTTTCAAGATATCTTGGCCAGAAGTCCCTTTTTATTTAGCACGCAGCACATATGTGAAATCCAGCTGGATCGGACCACTATATCATATAGATGCCCTAGGAACGATCGGTCGAAAATTAAATTTTTGTATGAAAAAACATATTGTTTATCAAGATAAATTTGACCAAACTCGGCATTTATTAGTTTTACTTCACTAATTATACATATACAAAATCCTATTAAGATTGGACCACTAGATCATATAGCTGCCATAGGAACGATCGGTCGAAAATTAAGTTTATGTATGAAAAAACATTTTGTTTTTCAAGATATCTTGACCAAACTCGGCATTTACTAGTTTTACTTTACTCCTCATATATATTCAAAGCCTATTAAGATCGGACCACTATATCATATAGCTGCCATAGAAACGATCGGTCGAAAATTAAGTTTTTGTATGAAAAAACATTTTGTTTTTCAAGATATCTTAACCAAACTCGCCATTTATTAGTTTTACTTTACTCCTCATATATATGCAAAATCCTTTTGAGATCGAACCACTATATCATATAGCTGCCAAAGGAACGATCGGTCGAAAATTAAGTTTTTGTATGAAAAAACATTTTGTTTTTCAAGATATCTTGGCCAGAAGTCCCTTTTTATTTAGCACGCAGCACATATGTGAAAACCAGCTGGATCGGACCACTATATCATATAGATGCCCTAGGAACGATCGGTCGAAAATTAAATTTTTGTATGAAAAAACATATTGTTTATCAAGATAAATTTGACCAAACTCGGCATTTATTAGTTTTACTTCACTAATTATACATATACAAAATCCTATTAAGATTGGACCACTAGATCATATAGCTGCCATAGGAACGATCGGTCGAAAATTAAGTTTTTGTATGAAAAAATATTCTGTTTTTCAAGATATCTTGACTAAACTCGGCATTTATTAGTTTCACTTAACTCCTCATATATATGCAAAATGCTATTAAGATCGGAACACTATATAATATAGCTGCCATAGGAACGATCGGTCGAAAATTAAGTTTATGTATGAAAAAACCTTTTGTTTTTCAAGATATCTTGACCAAAGTCGGCATTTATTAGTTTTAGTTTACTCCTCATATATATGCAAAATCCTATTGAGATCGGACCACTATATTATATAGCTGCCATACAAACGATCAGTCAAAAATTAAATTGGTGTATGAGAAAATATTCTGTTTTTCAAGATATCTTGACCAAACTCGGCATTTTTTAGTTTTACTTTACTCCTCATATATATGCAAAATCCTATTAAGATCGGACCACTATATCATAGCTGCCATAGAAACGATCGGTCGAAAATTAAGTTTTTGCATGAAAAAACATTTTGTTTTTCAAGATATCTTGACCAAACTCGGCATTTATTAGTTTTACTTTACTCCTCATATATATGCAAAATGCTATTAAGATCGGAACACTATATCATATAGCTGCCATAGGAACGATCGGTCGAAAATTAAGTTTATGTATGAAAAAACCTTTTGTTTTCAAGATATCTTGACCAAAGTCGGCATTTATAAGTTTTAGTATGCTAATCATATATATGCAAAATACTATTAAGATCGGAACACTATATCATATAGCTGTCATAGGAACGATCGGTCGAAAATTAAGTTTTTGTATGATAAAACATTTTGTTTTTCAAGATTTCTTGCCAGAAGTCCTTTTTATTTAGCATGCAGCACATATGTGAAAACCAGCTGGATAAGACCACTATATCATATAGGTGCCATAGGAACGCTCGGTCGAAAATTAAGTTTTTGTATAAAAATAAACATTTTGTTTTTCAAGATATCTTGACCAAGCTCGGCATTTATAAGATTTACTTTACTCCTCATATATATGCAAAATCCTATTAAGATCGGACCACTATATCATATAGCTGCCATAGAAACGATCGGTCGAAAATTAAGTTTTTGTATGAAAGAACATTTTGTTTTTCAAGATATCTTGACCAAACCCGGCATTTATTAGTTTTACTTTACTCCTCATATATATGCAAAATCCTATTGAGGTCGGACCACTATATTATATAGCTGCCATACAAACGATCAGTCAAAAATTAAATTGGTGTATGAAAAAATATTCTGTTTTTCAAGATATCTTGACCAAACTCGGCATTTTTAGTTTTACTTTACTCCTCATATATATGCAAAATCCTATTTAGATCGGACCACTATATCATATAGGTGCCATAGGAACGATCGGTCGAAAATTAAGTTTTTGTATGAAAACAAATTTTGTTTTTTAAGATATCTTGGCCAGAAGTCCCTTTTTATTTAGCACGCAGCACATATGTGAAAACCAGCTGGATCGGACCACTATATCATATAGGTGCCATAGGAGCGATCGGTCGAAAATTAAGTTTATGTATGAAAAAAACCTTTTGTTTTTCAAGATATCTTGACCAAAGTCGGCATTTATAAGTTTTAGTATGCTAATCATATATATGCAAAATACTATTAAGACGGAACACTATATCATATAGCTGCCATAGGAACGATCAGTCGAAAATTAAGTTTTTGTATGATAAAACATATTGTTTATCAAGATAAATTTGACCAAACTAGGCATTTATTAGTTTTACTTCACTAATTATACATATACAAAATCCTATTAAGATTGGACCACTAGATCATATAGCTGCCATAGGAACGATCGGTCGAAAATTAAGTTTTTGTATGAAAAAATATTCTGTTTTTCAAGATATCTTGACTAAACTCGGCATTTATTAGTTTCACTTAACTCCTCATATATATGCAAAATGCTATTAAGATCGGAACACTATATCATATAGCTGCCATAGGAACGATCGGTCGAAAATTAAGTTTATGTATGAAAAAACCTTTTGTTTTTCAAGATATCTTGACCAAAGTCGGCATTTATTAGTTTTAGTTTACTCGTCATATATATGCAAAATCCTATTGAGATCGGACCACTATATTATATAGCTGCCATACAAACGATCAGTCAAAAATTAAATTGGTGTATGAGAAAATATTCTGTTTTTCAAGATATCTTGACCAAACTCGGCATTTTTTAGTTTTACTTTACTCCTCATATATATGCAAAATCCTATTAAGATCGGACCACTATATATATAGCTGCCATAGAAACGATCGGTCGAAAATTAAGTTTTTGCATGAAAAAACATTTTGTTTTTCAAGATATCTTGACCAAACTCGGCATTTATTAGTTTTACTTTACTCCTCATATATATGCAAAATGCTATTAAGATCGGAACACTATATCATATAGCTGCCATAGGAACGATCGGTCGAAAATTAAGTTTATGTATGAAAAAACCTTTGTTTTTCAAGATATCTTGACCAAAGTCGGCATTTATAAGTTTTAGTATGCTAATCATATATATGCAAAATACTATTAAGATCGGAACACTATATCATATAGCTGCCATAGGAACGATCGGTCGAAAATTAAGTTTTTGTATGATAAAACATTTTGTTTTTCAAGATTTCTTGCCAGAAGTCCCTTTTTATTTAGCATGCAGCACATATGTGAAAACCAGCTGGATAAGACCACTATATCATATAGGTGCCATAGGAACGCTCGGTCGAAAATTAAGTTTTTGTATAAAAATAAACATTTTGTTTTTCAAGATATCTTGACCAAGCTCGGCATTTATAAGATTTACTTTACTCCTCATATATATGCAAATCCTATTAAGATCGGACCACTATATCATATAGCTGCCATAGAAACGATCGGTCGAAAATTAAGTTTTTGTATGAAAGAACATTTTGTTTTTCAAGATATCTTGACCAAACTCTGCATTTATTAGTTTTACTTTACTCCTCATATATATGCAAAATCCTATTGAGGTCGGACCACTATATTATATAGCTGCCATACAAACGATCAGTCAAAAATTAAATTGGTGTATGAAAAAATATTCTGTTTTTCAAGATATCTTGACCAAACTCGGCATTTTTAGTTTACTTTACTCCTCATATATATGCAAAATCCTATTTAGATCGGACCACTATATCATATAGGTGCCATAGGAACGATCGGTCGAAAATTAAGTTTTTGTATGAAAACAAATTTTGTTTTTTAAGATATCTTGGCCAGAAGTCCCTTTTTATTTAGCACGCAGCACATATGTGAAAACCAGCTGGATCGGACCACTATATCATATAGGTGCCATAGGAGCGATCGGTCGAATATTAAATTTTTGTATGAAAAAACATATTGTTTATCAAGATAAATTTGACCAAACTCGGCATTTATTAGTTTTACTTCACTCATCATACATATACAAAATCCTATTAACATTGGACCACTAGATCATATAGCTGCCATAGAAACGATCGGTCAAAAATTAAGTGTATGAAAAAATATTCTGTTTTTCAAGATATCTTGACTAAACTCGGCATTTATTAGTTTCACCTTACTCCTCATATATATGCAAAATTCTATTAAGATCGGAACACTATATCATATAGCTGCCATAGGAACGATCGGTCGAAAAAAACCTTTTGTTTTTCAAGATATCTTGACCAAAGTCGGCATTTATAAGTTTTAGTATGCTAATCATATATATGCAAAATACTATTAAGATCGGAACACTATATCATATAGCTGCCATAGGAACGATCGGTCGAAAATTAAGTTTTGTATGATAAAACATTTTTTTTTCAAGATTTCTTGCCAGAAGTCCCTTTTTATTTAGCATGCAGCACATATGTGAAAACCAGCTGGATAAGACCACTATATCATATAGGTGCCATAGGAACGCTCGGTCGAAAATTAAGTTTATGTATGAAAAACCTTTTGTTTTTCAAGATATCTTGACCAAAGTCGGCATTTATAAGTTTTAGTATGCTAATCATATATATGCAAAATACTATTAAGACGGAACACTATATCATATAGCTGCCATAGGAACGATCAGTCGAAAATTAAGTTTTTGTATGATAAAACATTTTGATTTTCAAGATTTCTTGCCAGAAGTCCCTTTTTATTTAGCATGCAGCACATATGTGAAAACCAGCTGGATAAGACCACTATATCATACAGGTGCCATAGGAACGCTCGGTCGAAAATTAAGTTTTAAATAAAAAAATGTTTTGTTTCTCAAAATATCTTGACCAAATTCCGCATTTATAAGATTTACTTCACTCCTCATTTATATGCAAAATCCTATTAAGATCGGACCACTATATTATATAGCTGCCATAGGACCGATCGGTCGAAAATTAAGTTTTGTATGAAAAAACATTTTGTTTTTAAGACATCTTGACCAAATTCGGCATTTATAAGTTTTAGTATGCTAATCATATATATGCAAAATACTATTAAGATCGGAACACTATATAATATAGCTGCCATAGGAACGATCGGTCGAAAATTAAGTTTTTGTATGATAAAACATTTTGTTTTTCAAGATTTTTTGCCAGAAGTCCCTTTTTATTTAGCATGCAGCACATATGTGAAAACCAGCTGGATAAGACCACTATATCATATAGGTACCATAGGAACGCTCGGTCGAAAATTAAGTTTTTGTATAAAAATAAACATTTTGTTTTTCAAGATATCTTGACCAAGCTCGGCATTTATAAGATTTACTTTACTCCTCATATATATGCAAAATCCTATTAAGATCGGACCACTATATCATATAGCTGCCATAGAAACGATCGGTCGAAAATTAAGTTTTTGTATAAAAAACATTTTGATTTTCAAGATATCTTGACCAAACTCGGCATTTATTAGTTTTACTTTACTCCTCATATATATGCAAAGTCCTATTGAGATTGGACCACTATATTATATACCTGCCATACAAACGATCAGTCAAAAATTAAATGGTGTATGAAAAATATTCTGTTTTTCAAGATATCTTGACCAAACTCGGCATTTATTAGTTTTACTTTACTCCTCATATATATGCAAAATTCTATTAAGATCGGAACACTATATCATATAGCTGCCATAGGAACGATCGGTCGAAAATTAAGTTTATGTATGAAAAGACCTTTTGTTTTTCAAGATATTGACCAAAGTCGGCATTATAAGTTTTAGTATGCTAATCATATATATGCAAAATACTATTAAGATCGGAACACTATATCATATAGATGCCATAGGACCGATCGGTCGAAAATTAAGTTTTGTATGATAAAACATTTGTTTTTCAAGATTTCTTGCCAGAAGTCCCTTTTTATTTAGCATGCAGCACATACGTGAAAACCAGCTGGATAAGACCACTATATCATATAGGTGCCATAGTAACGCTCGGTCGAAAATTAAATTTTTGTATGAAAAAACATATTGTTTATCAAGATAAATTTGACCAAACTCGACATTTATTAGTTTTACTTCACTCATCATACATATACAAAATCCTATTAAGATTGAAGCACTAGATCATATAGCTGCCATAGAAACGATCGGTCAAAAATTAAGTTGTATGAAAAAATATTCTGTTTTTCAAGATATCTTGACTAAACTCGGCATTTATTAGTTTCACTTTACTCCTCATATATATGCAAAATTCTATTAAGATCGGAACACTATATCATATAGCTGCCATAGGAACGATCGGTCGAAAATTAAGTTTATGTATGAAAAAAGCTTTTGTTTTTCAAGATATCTTGGCCAGAAGTCCCTTTTTATTTAGCACGCAGCACATATGTGAAATCCAGCTGGATCAGACCACTATATCATATAGGTGCCATAGTAACGCTCGGTCGAAAATTAAGTTTTGAATGAAAGAACATTTTGTTTCTCAAAATATCCTGACCAAATTCGACATTTATAAGATTTACTTTACTCCTCATATATATGCAAAATCCTATTAAGATCGGCCCACTATATTATATAGCTGCCATAGGACCGATCGGTCGAAAATTAAGTTTTTGTATGAAAAAACATTTTGTTTTTGAAGACATCTTGACCAAAGTCGGCATTTATAAGTTTTTGTATGCTAATCATATATGCAAAATACTATTAAGATCGGAACACTATATCATATAGCTGCCATAGGAACGATCGTTCGAAAATTAAGTTTTGTATGATAAAACATTTTGTTTTTCAAGATTTCTTGCCAGAAGTCCCTTTTATTTAGCATGCAGCACATATGTGAAAACCAGCTGGATAAGACCTCTATATCATATAGGTGCCATGGGAACGCTCGGTCGAAAATTAAGTTTTTGTATAAAAATAAACATTTTGTTTTTCAAGATATCTTGACCAAACTCAGCATTTATAAGATTTACTTAACTCCTCATATATGCAAAATCATATTAAGATCGGACCACTATATCATATAGCTGCCATAGAAACGATCGGTCGAAAATTAAGTTTTTGTATGAAAAAAACATTTTGTTTTTCAAGATATCTTGACCAAACTCGGCATATATTAGTTTTACTTTACTCCTCATATATATGCAAAATCCTATTGAGATCGGACCACTATTCCATATAGCTGCCATACAAACGATCAGTCAAAAATTAAATTGGTGTATGAAAAAATATTCTTTTTTCAAGATATCTTGACCAAACTCGGCATTTATTAGTTTTACTTTACTCCTCATATATATGCAAAATCCTATTTAGATCCTATTTATAGGTGCCATAGAAACGATCGGTCGAAAATTAAGTTTATGTATGAAAAAACCTTTGTTTTTCAAGATATCTTGGCCAGAAGTCCCTTTTTATTTAGCACGCAGCACATATGTGAAATCCAGCTGGATCGGACCACTATCTCATATAGATGCAATTGGAACGATCGGTCGAAAATTAAATTTTGTATGAAAAAACATATTGTTTATCAAGATAATTTGACCAAACTCGGCATTTATTAGTTTTACTTCACTCATCATACATATACAAAATCCTATTAAGATTGGACCACTAGATCATATAGCTGCCATAGAAACGATCGGTCAAAAATTAAGTTGTATGAAAAAATATTCTGTTTTTCAAGATATCTTGACCAAACTCGGCATTTATTAGTTTCACTTTACTCCTCATATATATGCAAAATTCTATTAAGATCGGAACACTATATCATATAGCTGCCATAGGAACGATCGGTCGAAAATTAAGTTTATGTATGAAAAAACCTTTTGTTTTTCAAGATATCTGGCCAGAAGTCCCTTTTTATTTAGCACGCAGCACATATGTGAAAACCAGCTGGATCGGACCACTATATCGTATAGATGCCATAGGAACGATCGGTCGAAAATTAAATTTTTGAATAAAAAAACATTTTGTTTCTCAAAATATCTTGACCAAATTCGGCATTTATAAGATTTACTTTACTCCTCATATATATGGAAAATCCTATTAAGATCGGACCACTATATTATATAGCTGCCATAGGACCGATCGGTCGAAAATTAAGTTTTTGTATGAAAAAACATTTTGTTTTTGAAGACATCTTGACCAAAGTCGGCATTTATAAGTTTTTGTATGCTAATCATATATATGCAAAATACTATAAGATCGGAACACTATTCATATAGCTGCCATAGGAACGATCGTTCGAAAATTAAGTTTTTGTATGATAAACATTTTGTTTTCAAGATTTCTTGCCAGAAGTCCCTTTTTATTTAGCATGCAGCACATATGTGAAAACCAGCTGGATAAGACCTCTATATCATATAGGTGCCATGGGAACGCTCGGTCGAAAATTAAGTTTTTGTATAAAAATAAACATTTTGTTTTTCAAGATATCTTGACCAAACTCAGCATTTATAAGATTTACTTAACTCCTCATATATATGCAAAATCATATTAAGATCGGACCACTATATCATATAGCTGCCATAGAAACGATCGGTCGAAAATTAAGTTTTTGTATGAAAAAACATTTTGTTTTTCAAGATATCTTGACCAAACTCGGCATATATTAGTTTTACTTTACTCCTCATACATATGCAAAATCCTATTGAGATCGGACCACTATTTCATATAGCTGCCATACAAACGATCAGTCAAAAATTAAATTGGTGTATGAAAAAAATATTCTGTTTTTCAAGATATCTTGACCAAACTCGGCATTTATTAGTTTTACTTTACTCCTCATATATATGCAAAATCCTATTTAGATCCTATTTATAGGTGCCATAGAAACGATCGGTCGAAAATTAAGTTTATGTATGAAAAAACCTTTTGTTTTTCAAGATATCTTGGCCAGAAGTCCCTTTTTATTTAGCACGCAGCACATATGTGAAATCCAGCTGGATCGGACCACTATCTCATATAGATGCAATTGGAACGATCGGTCGAAAATAAATTTTTGTATGAAAAAACATATTGTTTATCAAGATAAATTTGACCAAACTCGGCATTTATTAGTTTTACTTCACTCATCATACATATACAAAATCCTATTAAGATTGGACCACTAGATCATATAGCTGCCATAGAAACGATCGGTCAAAAATTAAGTTGTATGAAAAAATATTCTGTTTTTCAAGATATCTTGACCAAACTCGGCATTTATTAGTTTCACTTTACTCCTCATATATATGCAAAATTCGATTAAGATCGGAACACTATATCATATAGCTGCCATAGAAACGATCGGTCAAAAATTAAGTTGTATGAAAAATATTTCTGTTTTCAAGATATCTTGACCAAACTCGGCATTTATTAGTTTCACTTTACTCCTCATATATTGCAAAATTCTATTAAGATCGGACACTATATCATATAGCTGCCATAGGAACGATCGGTCGAAAATTAAGTTTATGTATGAAAAAAGCTTTTGTTTTTCAAGATATCTTGGCCAGAAGTCCCTTTTTATTTAGCACGCAGCACATATGTGAAATCCAGCTGGATCAGACCACTATATCATATAGGTGCCATAGTAACGCTCGGTCGAAAATTAAGTTTTGAATGAAAGAACATTTTGTTTTCAAAATATCCTGACCAAATTCGACATTTATAAGATTTACTTTACTCCTCATATATATGCAAAATCCTATTAAGATCGGCCCACTATATTATATAGCTGCCATAGGACCGATCGGTCGAAAATTAAGTTTTTGTATGAAAAAACATTTTGTTTTTGAAGACATCTTGACAAAGTCGGCATTTATAAGTTTTTGTATGCTAATCATATATATGCAAAATACTATTAAGATCGGAACACTATATCATATAGCTGCCATAGGAACGATCGTTCGAAAATTAAGTTTTTGTATGATAAAAACATTTTGTTTTTCAAGATTTTTGCCAGAAGTCCCTTTTTATTTAGCATGCAGCACATATGTGAAAACAGCTGGATAGGACCTCTATATCATATAGGTGCCATGGGAACGCTCGGTCGAAAATTAAGTTTTTGTATAAAAATAAACATTTTGTTTTTCAAGATATCTTGACCAAACTCAGCATTTATAGATTTACTTAACTCCTCATATATATGCAAAATCATATTAAGATCGGACCACTATATCATATAGCTGCCATAGAAACGATCGGTCGAAAATTAAGTTTTGTATGAAAAAAACTTTTGTTTTTCAAGATATCTTGACCAAACTCGGCATATATTAGTTTTACTTTACTCCTCATATATATGCAAAATCCTATTGAGATCGGACCACTATTCCATATAGCTGCCATACAAACGATCAGTCAAAATTAAATTGGTGTATGAAAAAATATTCTGTTTTCAAGATATCTTGACCAAACTCGGCATTTATTAGTTTCACTTACTCCTCATATATATGCAAAATTCTATTAAGATCGGAACACTATATCATATAGCTGCCATAGGAACGATCGGTCGAAAATTAAGTTATGTATGAAAAACCTTTTGTTTTTCAAGATATCTTGGCCAGAAGTCCCTTTTTTATTTAGCATGCAGCACATATGTGAAAACAGCTGGATAAGACCTCTAATCATATAGGTGCCATGGGAACGCTCGGTCGAAAATTAAGTTTTGTATAAAAATAAACATTTTGTTTTTCAAGATATCTTGACCAAACTCGGCATTTATAAGATTTACTTTACTCCTCATATATATGCAAAATCCTATTAGGATCGGACACGTTCATATATCATATAGCCCATAGAAACGATCAGTCAAAAATTAAGTTTGTGTATGAAAAATATTCTGTTTTTCAAGATATCTTGATCAAACTCGGCATTTATTCGTTTTACTTTACTCCTCATATATATGCAAAACTATTTAGATCGGACCACTATATCATATAGCTGCCATAGGAACGATCGGTCGAAAATTAAGTTTTTGTATGAGAAAACATTTTGTTTTTTTAAGATATCTTGGCCAGAAGTCTCTTTTTATTTAGCACGCAGCACATATGTGAAAAACAGCTGTATCGGACCACTATATCATATAGATGCCATAGGAACGATCGGTCGAAAATTAAGTTTTTGTATGAAAAAACATTTTGTTTTTGAAGACATCTTGACCAAAGTCGGCATTTATAAGTTTTAGTATGCTAATCATATATATGCAAAATACTATTAAGATCGGAACACTATATCATATAGCTGCCATAGGAACGATCGGTCGAAAATTAAGTTTTTGTATGATAAAACATTTTCTTTTTCAAGATTTCTTGCCAGAAGTCCCTTTTTATTTAGCATGCAGCACATATGTGAAAACCAGCTGGATAAGACCACTATATCATATAGGTGCCATAGGAACGCTCGGTCGAAAATTAAGTTTTTGTATGAAAATAAACATTTTGTTTTTCAAGATATCTTGACCAAACTCGGCATTTATAAGATTTACTTTACTCCTCATATATATGCAAAATCCTATTAGGATCGGACCACTATATCATTTAGCTGCCATGAAAAACATTTTGTTTTCAAGATATCTTGACCAAACTCGGCATTTATTAGTTTTACTCTACTGCTCATATATATGCAAAATCCTTTTGAGATCGGACAACTTTATCATATAGCTGCCATAGAAACGATCAGTCAAAAATTGTTTGTATGAGAAAATATTCTGTTTTTCAAGATATCTTGACTAAACTCGGAATTTATTAGATTCACTTTACTCCTCATATATGTGCAAAATCCTATTAAGATCGGAACACTATATCATATAGCTGCCATAGGAACGATCGGTCGAAAATTAAGTTTATGTATGATAAAACCTTTTGTTTTTCAAGTTATCTTGGCCAGAAGTCCCTTTTATTTAGCACGCAGCACATATGTGAAATCCCGCTGGATCGGACCACTATATCATATAGCTGCAATAGGAACGATCGGTCGAAAAATAAGTTTTTTATAAAAAAAATTTTGTTTTTTAAGATATCTTGACCAAACTCGGCATTTATTAGTTTTACTTTACTCCTCATATATATGCAAAATCCTATTAAGATCGGACCACTATATCATATAGCTGCAATAGGAACGATCGGTCGAAAATTAAGTTTTTGAATAAAAAAACATATTGTTTATCAAGATAAATTTGACCAGACTCGGCATTTATTAGTTTTACTTCACTCATCATACATATACAAAATCCTATTAAGATTGGACAGCTAGATCATATAGCTGCATAGAAACGATCGGTCGAAAATTAAGTTTATGTATGAAAAAACCTTTGTTTTTCAAGATATCTTGGCCAGAAGTCCCTTTTATTTAGCACGCAGCACATATGTGAAATCCAGCTGGATCGGACCACTATCTCATATAGATGCAATAGGAAAGATCGGTCGAAAATTAAATTTTATATGAAAAAACATATTGTTTATCAAGATAAATTTGACCAAACTCGGCATTTATTAGTTTTACTTCACTCATCATACATATACAAAATCCTATTAAGATTGGACCACTAGATCATAGCTGCCATAGGAACGATCGGTCGAAAATTAAGTTTTTGAATAAAAAAACATTTTGTTTCTCAAAATATCTTGACCAAATCGGCATTTATAAGATTTACTTTACTCCTCATATATATGCAAAATCCTATTTAGATTAGACCACTATATCATATAGCTGCCATAGGAACGATCGGTCGAAAACTAAGTTTTTGTATGAAAAATCATTTTGTTTTTTTAAGATATCTTGGCCAGAAGTCCCTTTTTATTTAGCACGCAGCACATATGTGAAAACCAGCTGGATCGGACCACTATATCATATAGATGCCATAGGAACGATCGGTCGAAAATTAAATTTTTGTATGAAAAAACATATTGTTTATCAAGATAATTTGACCAGAACGGCATTTATTAGTTTTACTTCACTCATCATACATATACAAAATCCTATTAAGATTGGACCACTAGATCATATAGCTGCCATAGAAACGATCGGTCGAAAATTAAGTTTATGTATGAAAAAACCTTTTGTTTTTCAGATATCTTGGCCAGAAGTCCCTTTTTATTTAGCACGCAGCACATATGTGAAATCCAGCTGATCGGACCACTATCTCATATAGATGCAATTGGAACGATCGGTCGAAAATTAAATTTTTGTATGAAAAACATATTGTTTGTCAAGATAAATTTGACCAAACTCGGCATTTATTAGTTTTACTTCACTCATCATACATATACAAAATCCTATTAAGATTGGACCACTAGATCATATAGCTGCCATAGAAACGATCGGTCAAAAATTAAGTTGTATGAAAAATATTCTGTTTTTCAAGATATCTTGACCAAACTCGGCATTTATTAGTTTCACTTTACTCCTCATATATATGCAAATTCTATTAAGATCGGAACACTATATCATATAGCTGCCATAGGAACGATCGGTCGAAAATTAAGTTATGTATGAAAAACCTTTTGTTTTCAAGATATCTTGGCCAGAAGTCCCTTTTTATTAGCACGCAGCACATATGTGAAAACCAGCTGGATCGGACCACTATATCGTATAGATGCCATAGGAACGATCGGTCGAAAATTAAGTTTTTGAATAAAAAAACATTTTGTTTCTCAAAATATCTTGACCAAATTCGGCATTTATAAGATTTACTTTACTCCTCATATATATGGAAAATCCTATTAAGATCGGACCACTATATTATATAGCTGCCATAGGACCGATCGTCGAAAATTAAGTTTTTGTATGAAAAAACATTTTGTTTTTTAAGACATCTTGACCAAAGTCGGCATTTATAAGTTAGTATGCTAATCATATATATGCAAAATACTATTAAGATCGGAACCACTATATCATATAGCTGCCATAGGAACGATCGGTCGAAAATTAAGTTTTGTATGATAAAACATTTTGTTTTTCAAGATTTCTTGCCAGAAGTCCCTTTTTATTTAGCATGCAGCACATATGTGAAAACCAGCTGGATAAGACACTATATCATATAGGTGCATAGGAACGCTCGGTCGAAAATTAAGTTTTTGTATGAAAATAAACATTTTGTTTTTCAAGATATCTTGACCAAACTCGGCATTTATAAGATTTACTTTACTCCTCATATATATGCAAATCCTATTAGGATCGGACCACTATATCATTTAGCTGCCATGAAAAACATTTGTTTTCAAGATATCTTGACCAAACTCGGCATTTATTAGTTTACTCTACTGCTCATATATATGCAAAATCCTATTGAGATCGGACAACTTTATCATATAGCTGCCATAGAAACGATCAGTCAAAAATTAAGTTTGTGTATGAGAAAATATTCTGTTTTCAAGATATCTTGACTAAACTCGGCATTATTAGATTCACTTTACTCCTCATATATGTGCAAAATCCTATTAAGATCGGAACACTATATCATATAGCTGCCATAGGAACGATCGGTCGAAAATTAAGTTTATGTTTGATAAAACCTTTTGTTTTTCAAGATATCTTGGCCAGAAGTCCTTTTATTTAGCACGCAGCACATATGTGAAATCCAGCTGGATCGGACCACTATATCATATAGCTGCAATAGGAACGATCGGTCGAAAATTAAGTTTTTGAATAAAAAAACATTTTGTTTTTCAAGATATCTTGACCAAACTCGGCATTTATTAGATTTAGTTTACTCCTCATATATATGCAAAATCCATTAAGATCGGACCACTATATCATATAGCTGCCATAGAAACGATCGGTGGAAAATTAAGTTTTGTATGAAAAAATTTTGTTTTTCAAGATATCTTGACCAAACTCGGCATTTATTAGTTTTACTTTACTCCTCATATATGCAAAATCCTATTGAGATCGGACCACTATATTATATAGCTGCCATACAAACGATCAGTCAAAAATTAAATTGGTGTATGAAAAAATATTCTGTTTTTCAAGATATCTTGACCAAACTCGGCATTTATAAGTTTTACTTTACTCCTCATATATATGCAAAATCCTATTTAGATCGGACCACTTTATCATATAGGTGCCATAGAAACGATCGGTCGAAAATTAAATTGGTGTATGAAAAAATATTCTGTTTTTCAAGATATCTTGACTAAACTCGGCATTTATTAGATTCACTTTACTCCTCTATATATGCAAAATTCTATTAAGATCGGAACACTATATCATATAGCTGCCATAGGAACGATCGGTCGAAAATTAAGTTTATGTATGAAAATACCTTTTGTTTTTCAAGATATCTTGGCCAGAAGTCCCTTTTTATTTAGCACGCAGCACATATGTGAAATCCAGCTGGATCGGACCACTATATCATATAGCTGCCATAGGAACGATCGGTCGAAAATTAAGTTTTTGAGTAAAAAAACATTTTGTTTTTCAAGATATCTTGACCAAACTCGGCATTTATAAGGTTTACTTTACTCCTCATATATATGCAAAATCCTATCAGGATCGGACCACTATATCATTTAGCTGCCATGAAAAACATTTGTTTTCAAAATATATGACCAAACTCGGCATTTATTAGTTTTACTCTACTGCTCTATATATGCAAAATCCTATTAGGAGCGGAACACTGCCATAGGAACGATCGGTCGAAAATTAGGTTTTGTATGGAAAATCATTTTGCTTCTCAAGATATCTTGACCAAACTCGGCATTTATTAGTTTTACTTTACTCCTCATATATATGCAAATCCTATTGAGATCGGACAACTTTATCATATAGCTGCCATAGAAACGATCAGTAAAAAATTAAGTTTGTGTATGAAAAAATATTCTGTTTTCAAGATATCTGACTAAACTCGGCATTTATAGATTCACTTACTCCTCATATATATGCAAAATCCTATTGAGATCGGACAACTTTATCATATAGCTGCCATAGAAACGATCAGTCAAAAATTAAGTTTGTGTATGAAAAAATATTCTGTTTTTCAAGATATCTTGACTAAACTCGCATTTATTAGATTCACTTTACTCCTCATATATATGCAAAATTCGATTAAGATCGGAACACTATATTATATAGCTGCCATACAAACGATCAGTCAAAAATTAAATTGGTGTATGAAAAAATATTCTGTTTTTCAAGATATCTTGACCAAACTCGGCATTTATTAGATTACTTTACCTCATATATATGCAAAATTCTATTAGATCGGAACACTATATCATATAGCTGCCATAGGAACGATCGGTCGAAAATTAAGTTTATGTATGAAAAAACCTTTTGTTTTCAAGATATCTTGCCCAGAAGTCCCTTTTTATTTAACACGCAGCACATATGTGAAATCCAGCTGGATCGGACCACTATATCATATAGCTGGCATAGGAACGATCCGTGGAAAATTAAGTTATGTATGAAAAAACCTTTTGTTTTTCAAGATATCTTGGCCAGAAGTCCCTTTTATTTATATGTGAAATCCAGCTGGATCGGAACACTATATCATATAGCTGCAATAGGAACGATCGGTCGAAATTAAGTTTTTGAGTAAAAAACATTTTGTTTTCAAGATATCTTGACCAAACTCGGCATTTATAAGGTTTACTTTACTCCTCATATATATGCAAAATCCTATCAGGATCGGACCACTATATCATTTAGCTGCCATGAAAAAAATTTTGTTTTCAAAATATCTTGACCAAACTCGGCATTTATTAGTCTTACTCTACTGCTCATATATATGCAAAATCCTATTAGGAGCGGAACACTGCCATAGGAACGATCGGTCGAAAATTAAGGTTTTGTATGAAAAATCATTTTGCTTCTCAAGATATCTTGACCAAACTCGGCATATTAGTTTTACTTTACTCCTCATATTATGCAAAATCCTATCAAGATCGGACCACTATATCATATAGCTGCCATAGAAACGATCGGTCGAAATTAAGTTTTTGCATGAAAAAACATTTGTTTTTCAAGATATCTTGACCAAACTCGGCATTTATTAGTTTACTTTACTCCTCATATATATGCAAATGCTATTAAGATCGGAACACTATATCATATAGCTGCCATAGGAACGATCGGTCGAAAATTAAGTTTATGTATGAAAAAAACCTTTGTTTCAAGATATCTTGACCAAAGTCGGCATTTATAAGTTTTAGTATGCTAATCATATATATGCAAAATACTATTAAGATCGGAACACTATATCATTAGCTGCCATAGGAACGATCGGTCGAAAATTAAGTTTTTGTATGATAAACATTTTGTTTTTCAAGATTTCTTGCCAGAAGTCCTTTTTTATTAGCACTCAGCACATATGTGAAAACCAGCTGGATAAGACCACTATTCATATAGGTGCCATAGGAACGCTCGGTCGAAATTAAGTTTTTGTATAAAAAAAACATTTTGTTTTTCAAGATATCTTGACCAAGTCGGCATTTATAAGATTTACTTACTCCTCTATATGCAAATCCTATTAAGATCGGACCACTATATCATATAGCTGCCATAGAAACGATCGGTCGAAATTAAGTTTTTGTATGAAAGACATTTGTTTTTCAAGATATCTTGACCAAACCCGGCATTTATTAGTTTTACTTTACTCCTCATATATATGCAAAATCCTATTGAGGTCGGACCACTATATATATAGCTGCCATACAACGATCAGTCAAAAATTAAATTGGTGTATGAAAAAATATTCTGTTTTTCAAGATATCTTGACCAAACTCGGCATTTTTAGTTTTACTTTACTCCTCATATATATGCAAAATCCTATTTAGACGATCGGACCACTATATCATATAGGTGCCATAGGAACGATCGGTCGAAAATTAGTTTTGTATGAAAACAAATTTTGTTTTTAAGATATCTTGGCCAGAAGTCCCTTTTATTTAGCACGCAGCACATATGTGAAAACCAGCTGGATCGGACCACTATATCATATAGGTGCCATAGAAGCGATCGGTCGAATATTAAATTTTTGTATGAAAAAACATATTGTTATCAAGATAAATTTGACCAAACTCGGCATTTAAGTTTTACTTCACTCATCATACATATACAAAATCCTATTAAGATTGGACCACTAGATCATATAGCTGCCATAGAAACGATCGGTCAAAAATTAAGTTGTATGAAAAAATATTCTGTTTTTCAAGATATCTTGACTAAACTCGGCATTTATTAGTTTCGCCTTACTCCTCATATATATGCAAAATATTAAGATCGGAACACTATATCATATAGCTGCCATAGGAACGATCGGTCGAAAAAAACCTTTGTTTTTCAAGATATCTTGACCAAAGTCGGCATTTATAAGTTTTAGTATGCTAATCATATATATGCAAAATACTATTAAGATCGGAACACTATATCATATAGCTGCCATAGGAACGATCGGTCGAAAATTAAGTTTTGTATGATAAAAAATTTGTTTTTCAAGATTCTTGCCAGAAGTCCCTTTTTATTTAGCATGCAGCACATATGTGAAAACCAGCTGGATAAGACCACTATATCATATAGGTGCCATAGGAACGCTCGGTCGAAAATTAAGTTTATGTATGAAAAAAACCTTTGTTTTTTCAAGATATCTTGACCAAAGTCGGCATTTATAAGATACTATTAAGACGGAACACTATATATATAGCTGCCATAGGAAACGATCGTCGAAAATTAAGTTTTTGTATGATAAAACATATTGTTTATCAAGATAAAATTTGACCAAACTAGGCATTATTAGTTTTACTTCACTAATTATACATATACAAAATCCTATTAAGATTGGACCACTAGATCATATAGCTGCCATAGGAACGATCGGTCGAAAATTAAGTTTTTGTATGAAAAAATATTCTGTTTTTCAAGATATCTTGACTAAACTCGGCATTTATTAGTTTCACTTAACTCCTCATATATATGCAAAATGCTATTAAGATCGGAACACTATATCATATAGCTGCCATAGGAACGATCGGTCGAAAATTAAGTTTATGTATGAAAAAAACCTTTTGTTTTTCAGATATCTTGACCAAAGTCGGCATTTATTAGTTTTAGTTTACTCCTCATATATATGCAAAATCCTATGAGATCGGACCACTATATTAATAGCTGCCATACAAACGATCAGTCCAAAAATTAAATTGGTGTATGAGAAAATATTCTGTTTTTCAAGATATCTGACCAAACTCGGCATTTTTTAGTTTTACTTTACTCCTCATATATATGCAAAATCCTATTAAGATCGGACCACTATATCATATAGCTGCCATAGAAACGATCGGTCGAAAATTAAGTTTTTGCATGAAAAAACATTTTGTTTTTCAAGATATCTTGACCAAACTCGGCATTTATTAGTTTTACTTTACTCCTCATATATATGCAAAATGCTATTAAGATCGGAACACTATATCATATAGCTGCCATAGGAACGATCGGTCGAAAATTAAGTTTATGTATGAAAAAAACCTTTGTTTTTCAAGATATCTTGACCAAAGTCGGCATTTATAAGTTTTAGTATGCTAATCATATATATGCAAAATACTATTAAGATCGGAACACTATATCATATAGCTGCCATAGGAACGATCGGTCGAAAATTAAGTTTTTGTATGATAAAACATTTTGTTTTTCAAGATTTCTTGCCAGAAGTCCCTTTTATTTAGCATGCAGCACATATGTGAAAACCAGCTGGATAAGACCACTATATCATATAGGTGCCATAGGAACGCTCGGTCGAAAATTAAGTTTTTGTATAAAAATAAACATTTGTTTTTCAAGATATCTTGACCAAGCTCGGCATTTATAAGATTTACTTTACTCCTCATATATATGCAAAATCCTATTAAGATCGGACCACTATATCATATAGCTGCCATAGAAACGACGGTCGAAAATTAAGTTTTTGTATGAAAGAACATTTTGTTTTTCAAGATATCTTGACCAAACTCTGCATTTATTAGTTTTACTTTACTCCTCATAATATATGCAAATCCTATTGAGGTCGGACCCATATATTTATAGCGCCATACAAAACGATCAGTCAAAAATTAATTGGTATGAAAAAATATTCTGTTTTTCAAGATATCTTGACCAACTCGGCATTTTTAGTTTACTTACTCCTCATATATATGCAAAATCCTATTAGATCGGACCACTATATCATATAGGTGCCATAGGAACGATCGGTCGAAAATTAAGTTTTGTATGAAAACAATTTGTTTTTTTAAGATATCTTGGCCAGAAGGCCCTTTTTATTTAGCACGCAGCACATATGTGAAAACCAGCTGGATCGGACCACTATATCATATAGGTGCCATAGGAGCGATCGGTCGAATATTAAATTTTTGTATGAAAAAACATATTGTTTATCAAGATAAATTGACCAACTCGGCATTTATTAGTTTTACTTCACTCATCATACATATACAAAATCCTATTACATTGGACCACTAGATCATATAGCTGCCATAGAAACGATCGGTCAAAAATTAAGTGTATGAAAAAATATTCTGTTTTCAAGATATCTTGACTAAACTCGGCATTTATTAGTTTCACCTTACTCCTCATATATATGCAAAATTCTATTAAGATCGGAACACTATATCATATAGCTGCCATAGGAACGATCGGTCGAAAAAACCTTTTGTTTTTCAAGATATCTTGACCAAAGTCGGCATTTATAAGTTTTAGTATGCTAATCATATATATGCAAAATACTATTAAGATCGGAACACTATATCATATAGCTGCCATAGGAACGATCGGTCGAAAATTAAGTTTTTGTATGATAAAACATTTTGTTTTTCAAGATTCTTGCCAGAAGTCCCTTTTTATTTAGCATGCAGCACATATGTGAAAACCAGCTGGATAAGACCACTATATCATATAGGTGCCATAGGAACGCTCGGTCGAAAATAAGTTTATGTATGAAAAAAACCTTTTGTTTTCAAGATATCTTGACCAAAGTCGTATTTATAAGTTTTAGTATGCTAATCATATATATGCAAAATACTATTAAGACGGAACACTATATCATATAGCTGCCATAGGAACGATCAGTCGAAAATAAGTTTTTGTATGATAAAACATTTTGATTTTCAAGATTTCTTGCCAGAAGTCCCTTTTTATTAGCATGCAGCACATATGTGAAAACCAGCTGGATAAGACCACTATATCATACAGGTGCCATAGGAACGCTCGGTCGAAAAATTAAGTTTTTAAATAAAAAATGTTTTGTTTCTCAAAATATCTGACCAAATTCGCATTATAAGATTTACTTCACTCCTCATTTATATGCAAAATCCTATTAAGATCGGACCACTATATTATATAGCTGCCATAGGACCGATCGGTCGAAAATTAAGTTTTGTATGAAAAAACATTTTGTTTTTTAAGACATCTTGACCAAATTCGGCATTTATAAGTTTAGTATGCTAATCATATATATGCAAAATACTATTAAGATCGGAACACTATATAATATAGCTGCCATAGGAACGATCGGTCGAAAATTAGTTTTTGTATGATAAAACATTTTGTTTTTCAGGATTTTGCCAGAAGTCCCTTTTTATTTAGCATGCAGCACATATGTGAAAACCAGCTGGATAAGACCACTATCATATAGGTACCATAGTATGCAAAATCCTATTAAGATCGGACCACTATATCATATAGCTGCCATAGAAACGATCGGTCGAAATTAAGGTTTTTGTATAAAAAACATTTTGATTTTCAGATATCTTGACCAAACTCGGCATGTATTTTTTACTTTACTCCTCATATATATGCAAAGTCCTATTGAGATTGGACCACTATATTATATACCTGCCATACAAACGATCAGTCAAAAATTAAATTGGTGTATGAAAAAATATTCTGTTTTTCAAGATATCGTGACCAAACTCGGCATTTATTAGTTTTACTTTACTCCTCATATATTGCAAAATTCTATTAAGATCGGAACCACATATCATATAGCTGCCATAGGAACGATCGGTCGAAAATTAAGTTTATGTATGAAAAAACCTTTTGTTTTTCAAGATATCTTGACAAAGTCGGCATTTATAAGTTTTAGTATGCTAATCATAATATGCAAAATACTATTAAGATCGGAACACTATATCATATAGATGCCATAGGACCGATCGGTCGAAAATTAGTTTTTGTATGTAAAACATTTTGTTTTTCAAGATTTCTTGCCAGAAGTCCCTTTTTATTTAGCATGCAAAACATTCGTGAAAACCAGTGGATAAGACCACTATATCATATAGGTGCCATAGTAACGCTCGGTCGAAAATTAATTTTTGTATGAAAAAAAAAAATTGTTTATCAAGATAAATTTGACAAACTCGACATTTATAGTTTTACTTCACTCATCATACATATACAAAATCCTATTAAGATTGAAGCACTAGATCATATAGCTGCCATAGAAACGATCGGTCAAAAATTAGTTGTATGAAAAAATATGTTTTTCAAGATATCTTGACTAAACTCGGCATTTATTAGTTTCACTTACTCCTCATATGTATGAAAAATTCTTAAGATCGGAACACTATATCATATAGCTGCCATAGGAACGATCGGTCGAAAATTAAGTTTATGTATGAAAAAAGCTTTTGTTTTTCAAGATATATTGGCCAGAAGTCCCTTTTTATTTAGCACGCAGCACATATGTGAAATCCAGCTGGATCAGACCACTATATCATATAGGTGCCATAGTAACGCTCGGTCGAAAATTAAGTTTATGTATGAAAAAAACCTTTTGTTTTTCAAGATATCTTGACCAAAGTCGGCATTTATAAGTTTTAGTATGCTAATCATATATATGCAAAATACTATTAAGACGGAACACTATATCATATAGCTGCCATAGGAACGATCAGTCGAAAATAAGTTTTTGTATGATAAAACATTTTGATTTTCAAGATTTCTTGCCAGAAGTCCCTTTTTATTTAGCATGCGACGCACATATGTGAAAACCAGCTGGATAAGACCACTATATCATACAGGTGCCATAGGAACGCTCGGTCGAAAATTAAGTTTTTAAATAAAAAAATGTTGTTTCTCAAAATATCTTGACCAAATTCCGCATTATAAGATTTACTTCACTCCTCATTTATATGCAAAATCCTATTAAGATCGGACCACATATATATAGCTGCCATAGGACCGATCGGTCGAAAATTAAGTTTTTGTATGAAAAAAACATTTTTTTTTTAAGAAATCTTGACCAATTCGGCATTTATAAGTTTTAGTATGCTAATCATAATATATGCAAAATACTTAAGATCGGAACACTATATATATAGCTGCCATAGGAACGATCGGTCGAAAATTAAGTTTTTGTATGATAAAAACATTTTGTTTTTCAAGATTTTTTGCCAGAAGTCCCTTTTATTTTAGCATGCAGCACATATGTGAACCACAGCTGGATAAGACCACTATATCATATAGGTACCATAGGAACGCTCGGTCGAAAATTAAGTTTTTGTATAAAAATAAACATTTTGTTTTCAAGATATCTTGACCAAGCTCGGCATTTATAAGATTTACTTTACTCCTCATATATATGCAAAATCCTATTAAGATCGGACCACTATATCATATAGCTGCCATAGAAACGATCGGTCGAAAATTAAGTTTTTGTATAAAAAACATTTTGATTTTCAAGATATCTTGACCAAACTCGGCATTTATTAGTTTTACTTTACTCCTCATATATATGCAAAGTCCTATTGAGATTGGACCACTATATTATATACCTGCCATACAAACGATCAGTCAAAAATTAAATTGGTGTATGAAAAAATATTCTGTTTTTCAAGATATCTTGACCAAACTCGGCATTTATTAGTTTTACTTTACTCCTCATATATATGCAAAATTCTATTAAGATCGGAACACTATATCATATAGCTGCCATAGGAACGATCGGTCGAAAATTAAGTTTATGTATGAAAAAACCTTTTGTTTTTCAAGATATCTTGACAAAGTCGGCATTTATAAGTTTTAGTATGCTAATCATATATATGCAAAATACTATTAAGATCGGAACACTATATCATATAGATGCCATAGGACCGATCGGTCGAAAATTAAGTTTTGTATGATAAAACATTTTGTTTTTCAAGATTTCTTGCCAGAAGTCCCTTTTTATTTAGCATGCAGCACATACGTGAAAACCAGCTGGATAAGACCACTATATCATATAGGTGCCATAGTAACGCTCGGTCGAAAATTAAATTTTTGTATGAAAAAAAACATATTGTTTATCAAGATAAATTTGACCAAACTCGACATTTATTAGTTTTACTTCACTCATCATACATATACAAAATCCTATTAAGATTGAAGCACTAGATCATATAGCTGCCATAGAAACGATCGGTCAAAAATTAAGTTGTATGAAAAAATATTCTGTTTTTCAAGATATCTTGACTAAACTCGGCATTTATTAGTTTCACTTTACTCCTCATATATATGCAAAATTCTATTAAGATCGGAACACTATATCATATAGCTGCCATAGGAACGATCGGTCGAAAATTAAGTTTATGTATGAAAAAAAGCTTTTGTTTTTCAAGATATCTTGGCCAGAAGTCCCTTTTTATTTAGCACGCAGCACATATGTGAAATCCAGCTGGATCAGACCACTATATCATATAGGTGCCATAGTAACGCTCGGTCGAAAATTAAGTTTTGAATGAAGAACATTTTGTTTCTCAAAATATCCTGACCAAATTCGACATTTATAAGATTTACTTTACTCCTCATATATATGCAAAATCCTATTAAGATCGGCCCACTATATTATATAGCTGCCATAGGACCGATCGGTCGAAAATTAAGTTTTTGTATGAAAAAACATTTTGTTTTTGAAGACATCTTGACCAAAGTCGGCATTTATAAGTTTTTGTATGCTAATCATATATATGCAAAATACTATTAAGATCGGAACACTATATCATATAGCTGCCATAGGAACGATCGTTCGAAAATTAAGTTTTTGTATGATAAAACATTTTGTTTTTCAAGATTTCTTGCCAGAAGTCCCTTTTTATTTAGCATGCAGCACATATGTGAAAACCAGCTGGATAAGACCTCTATATCATATAGGTGCCATGGGAACGCTCGGTCGAAAATTAAGTTTTTGTATAAAAATAACATTTTGTTTTTCAAGATATCTTGACCAAACTCAGCATTTATAAGATTTACTTAAATCCTCATATATATGCAAAATCATATTAAGATCGGACCACTATATCATATAGCTGCCATAGAAACGATCGGTCGAAAATTAAGTTTTTGTATGAAAAAACATTTTGTTTTTCAAGATATCTTGACCAAACTCGGCATATATTAGTTTTACTTTACTCCTCATATATATGCAAATCCTATTGAGATCGGACCACTATTTCATATAGCTGCCATACAAACGATCAGTCAAAATTAAATTGGTGTATGAAAAAATATTCTGTTTTTTCAAGATATCTTGACCAAACTCGGCATTTATTAGTTTTACTTTACTCCTCATATATATGCAAAATCCTATTTAGATCCTTTATAGGTGCCATAGAAACGATCGGTCGAAAATTAAGTTTATGTATGAAAAAACCTTTTGTTTTTCAAGATATCTTGGCCAGAAGTCCCTTTTATTTAGCACGCAGCACATATGTGAAATCCAGCTGGATCGGACCACTATCTCATATAGATGCAATTGGAACGATCGGTCGAAAATTAAATTTTTGTATGAAAAAACATATTGTTTATCAAGATAAATTGACCAAACTCGGCATTTATTAGTTTTACTTCACTCATCATACATATACAAAATCCTATTAAGATTGGACCACTAGATCATATAGCTGCCATAGAAACGATCGGTCAAAAATTAAGTTGTATGAAAAAATATTCTGTTTTTCAAGATATCTTGACCAAACTCGGCATTTATTAGTTTCACTTTACTCCTCATATATATGCAAAATTCTATTAAGATCGGAACACTATATCATATAGCTGCCATAGGAACGATCGGTCGAAAATTAAGTTTATGTATGAAAAAACCTTTGTTTTTCAAGATATCTTGGCCAGAAGTCCCTTTTTATTTAGCACGCAGCACATATGTGAAAACCAGCTGGATCGGACCACTATATCGTATAGATGCCATAGGAACGATCGGTCGAAAATTAAATTTTGAATAAAAAAAACATTTTGTTTCTCAAATATCTTGACCAAATTCGGCATTTATAAGATTTACTTTACTCCTCATATATATGGAAAATCCTATTAAGATCGGACCACTATATTATATAGCTGCCATAGGACCGATCGGTCGAAATTAAGTTTTTGTATGAAAAACATTTTGTTTTGAAGACATCTTGACCAAAGTCGGCATTTATAAGTTTTTGTATGCTAATCATATATATGCAAAATACTATTAAGATCGGAACACTATATCATATAGCTGCCATAGGAACGATCGTTCGAAAATTAAGTTTTTGTATGATAAAACATTTTGTTTTTCAAGATTTCTTGCCAGAAGTCCCTTTTTATTTAGCATGCAGCACATATGTGAAAACCAGCTGGATAAGACCTCTATATCATATAGGTGCCATGGGAACGCTCGGTCGAAAATTAAGTTTTGTATAAAAATAAACATTTTGTTTTCAAGATATCTTGACCAAACTCAGCATTTATAAGATTTACTTAACTCCTCATATATATGCAAAATCATATTAAGATCGGACCACTATATCATATAGCTGCCATAGAAACGATCGGTCGAAAATTAAGTTTTGTATGAAAAAACATTTTGTTTTTCAAGATATCTTGACCAAACTCGGCATATATTAGTTTTACTTTACTCCTCATACATATGCAAAATCCTATTGAGATCGGACCACTATTTCATATAGCTGCCATACAAACGATCAGTCAAAAATTAAATTGGTGTATGAAAAAATATTCTGTTTTCAAGATATCTTGACCAAACTCGGCATTTATTAGTTTTACTTTACTCCTCATATATATGCAAAATCCTATTTAGATCCTATTTATAGGTGCCATAGAAACGATCGGTCGAAAATTAAGTTTATGTATGAAAAAAACCTTTGTTTTTCAAGATATCTTGGCCAGAAGTCCCTTTTTATTTAGCACGCAGCACATATGTGAAATCCAGCTGGATCGGACCACTATCTCATATAGATGCAATTGGAACGATCGGTCGAAAATTAAATTTTTGTATGAAAAAACATATTGTTTATCAGATAAATTTGACCAAACTCGGCATTTATTAGTTTTACTTCACTCATCATACATATACAAATCCTATTAAGATTGGACCACTAGATCATATAGCTGCCATAGAACGATCGGTCAAAAATTAAGTTGTATGAAAAAATATTCTGTTTTTCAAGATATCTTGACCAAACTCGGCATTTATTAGTTTCACTTTACTCCTCATATATATGCAAAATTCTATTAAGATCGGAACACTATATCATATAGCTGCCATAGAAACGATCGGTCAAAAATTAAGTTGTATGAAAAAATATTCTCTTTTTCAAGATATCTTGACCAAACTCGGCATTTATTAGTTTCACTTTACTCCTCATATATATGCAAAATTCTATTAAGATCGGAACACTATATCATATAGCTGCCATAGGAACGATCGGTCGAAAATTAAGTTTATGTATGAAAAAACCTTTTGTTTTTCAAGATATCTTGGCCAGAAGTCCCTTTTTATTTAGCACGCAGCACATATGTGAAAACCAGCTGGATCGGACCACTATATCGTATAGATGCCATAGGAACGATCGGTCGAAAATTAAATTTTTGAATAAAAAAACATTTTGTTTCTCAAATATCTTGACCAAATTCGGCATTTATAAGATTTACTTTACTCCTCATATATATGGAAAATCCTATTAAGATCGGACCACTATATTATATAGCTGCCATAGGACCGATCGGTCGAAAATTAAGTTTTGTATGAAAAAACATTTGTTTTGAAGACATCTTGACCAAAGTCGGCATTTATAAGTTTTAGTATGCTAATCATATATATGCAAAATACTATTAAGATCGGAACACTATATCATATAGCTGCCATAGGAACGATCGGTCGAAAATTAAGTTTTTGTATGATAAAACATTTCTTTTTCAAGATTTCTTGCCAGAAGTCCTTTTTATTTAGCATGCAGCACATATGTGAAAACCAGCTGGATAAGACCACTATATCATATAGGTGCCATAGGAACGCTCGGTCGAAAATTAAGTTTTTGTATGAAAATAAACATTTTGTTTTTCAAGATATCTTGACCAAACTCGGCATTTATAAGATTTACTTTACTCCTCATATATATGCAAAATCCTATTAGGATCGGACCACTATATCATTTAGCTGCCATGAAAAACATTTTGTTTTCAAGATATCTTGACCAAACTCGGCATTATTAGTTTTACTCTACTGCTCATATATATGCAAAATCCTATTGAGATCGGACAACTTTATCATATAGCTGCCATAGAAACGATCAGTCAAAAATTAAGTTTGTGTATGAGAAAATATTCTGTTTTTCAAGATATCTTGACTAAACTCGGAATTTATTAGATTCACTTTACTCCTCATATATGTGCAAAATCCTATTAAGATCGGAACACTATATCATATAGCTGCCATAGGAACGATCGGTCGAAAATTAAGTTTATGTATGATAAAACCTTTTGTTTTTCAAGATATCTTGGCCAGAAGTCCCTTTTTATTTAGCACGCAGCACATATGTGAAATCCAGCTGGATCGGACCACTATATCATATAGCTGCAATAGGAACGATCGGTCGAAAAATAAGTTTTTTAATAAAAAAAATTTTGTTTTTTAAGATATCTTGACCAAACTCGGCATTTATTAGTTTTACTTTACTCCTCATATATATGCAAAATCCTATTAAGATCGGACCACTATATCATATAGCTGCAATAGGAACGATCGGTCGAAAATTAAGTTTTTGAATAAAAAAACATATTGTTTATCAAGATAAATTTGACCAGACTCGGCATTTATTAGTTTTACTTCACTCATCATACATATACAAAATCCTATTAAGATTGGACAGCTAGATCATATAGCTGCCATAGAAACGATCGGTCGAAAATTAAGTTTATGTATGAAAAAACCTTTTGTTTTTCAAGATATCTTGGCCAGAAGTCCCTTTTATTTAGCACGCAGCACATATGTGAAATCCAGCTGGATCGGACCACTATCTCATATAGATGCAATAGGAAAGATCGGTCGAAAATTAAATTTTTATATGAAAAAACATATTGTTTATCAAGATAAATTTGACCAGACTCGGCATTTATTAGTTTTACTTCACTCATCATACATATACAAAATCCTATTAAGATTGGACCACTAGATCATATAGCTGCCATAGGAACGATCGGTCGAAAATTAAGTTTTGAATAAAAAAACATTTTGTTTCTCAAAATATCTTGACCAAATTCGGCATTTATAAGATTTACTTTACTCCTCATATATATGCAAAATCCTATTTAGATTGGACCACTATATCATATAGCTGCCATAGGAACGATCGGTCGAAAACTAAGTTTTTGTATGAAAAATCATTTTGTTTTTTTAAGATATCTTGGCCAGAAGTCCCTTTTTATTTAGCACGCAGCACATATGTGAAAACCAGCTGGATCGGACCACTATATCATATAGATGCCATAGGAACGATCGGTCGAAAATTAAATTTTTGTATGAAAAAACATATTGTTTATCAAGATAAATTTGACCAGACTCGGCATTTATTAGTTTTACTTCACTCATCATACATATACAAAATCCTATTAAGATTGGACCACTAGATCATATAGCTGCCATAGAAACGATCGGTCGAAAATTAAGTTTATGTATGAAAAAACCTTTTGTTTTTCAAGATATCTTGGCCAGAAGTCCCTTTTTATTTAGCACGCAGCACATATGTGAAATCCAGCTGGATCGGACCACTATCTCATATAGATGCAATTGGAACGATCGGTCGAAAATTAAATTTTTGTATGAAAAAACATATTGTTTGTCAAGATAAATTTGACCAAACTCGGCATTTATTAGTTTTACTTCACTCATCATACATATACAAAATCCTATTAAGATTGGACCACTAGATCATATAGCTGCCATAGAAACGATCGGTCAAAAATTAAGTTGTATGAAAAAATATTCTGTTTTTCAAGATATCTTGACCAAACTCGGCATTTATTAGTTTCACTTTACTCCTCATATATATGCAAAATTCTATTAAGATCGGAACACTATATCATATAGCTGCCATAGGAACGATCGGTCGAAAATTAAGTTTATGTATGAAAAAACCTTTTGTTTTTCAAGATATCTTGGCCAGAATTCCCTTTTTATTTAGCACGCAGCACATATGTGAAAACCAGCTGGATCGGACCACTATATCGTATAGATGCCATAGGAACGATCGGTCGAAAATTAAGTTTTTGAATAAAAAAACATTTTGTTTCTCAAAATATCTTGACCAAATTCGGCATTTATAAGATTTACTTTACTCCTCATATATATGGAAAATCCTATTAAGATCGGACCACTATATTATATAGCTGCCATAGGACCGATCGGTCGAAAATTAAGTTTTTGTATGAAAAAACATTTGTTTTTTAAGACATCTTGACCAAAGTCGGCATTTATAAGTTTTAGTATGCTAATCATATATATGCAAAATACTATTAAGATCGGAACACTATATCATATAGCTGCCATAGGAACGATCGGTCGAAAATTAAGTTTTTGTATGATAAAACATTTTGTTTTTCAAGATTTCTTGCCAGAAGTCCCTTTTTATTTAGCATGCAGCACATATGTGAAAACCAGCTGGATAAGACCACTATATCATATAGGTGCCATAGGAACGCTCGGTCGAAAATTAAGTTTTTGTATGAAAATAAACATTTTGTTTTTCAAGATATCTTGACCAATTTCGGCATTTATAAGATTTACTTTACTCCTCATATATATGCAAAATCCTATTAGGATCGGACCACTATATCATTTAGCTGCCATGAAAAACATTTTGTTTTCAAGATATCTTGACCAAACTCGGCATTTATTAGTTTTACTCTACTGCTCATATATATGCAAAATCCTATTGAGATCGGACAACTTTATCATATAGCTGCCATAGAAACGATCAGTCAAAAATTAAGTTTGTGTATGAGAAAATATTCTGTTTTTCAAGATATCTTGACTAAACTCGGCATTTATTAGATTCACTTTACTCCTCATATATGTGCAAAATCCTATTAAGATCGGAACACTATATCATATAGCTGCCATAGGAACGATCGGTCGAAAATTAAGTTTATGTATGATAAAACCTTTTGTTTTTCAAGATATCTTGGCCAGAAGTCCCTTTTTATTTAGCACGCAGCACATATGTGAAATCCAGCTGGATCGGACCACTATATCATATAGCTGCAATAGGAACGATCGGTCGAAAATTAAGTTTTTGAATAAAAAAACATTTTGTTTTTCAAGATATCTTGACCAAACTCGGCATTTATTAGATTTAGTTTACTCCTCATATATATGCAAAATCCTATTAAGATCGGACCACTATATCATATAGCTGCCATAGAAACGATCGGTGGAAAATTAAGTTTTTGTATGAAAAAATATTTTGTTTTCAAGATATCTTGACCAAACTCGGCATTTATTAGTTTTACTTTACTCCTCATATATATGCAAAATCCTATTGAGATCGGACCACTATATTATATAGCTGCCATACAAACGATCAGTCAAAAATTAAATTGGTGTATGAAAAAATATTCTGTTTTTCAAGATATCTTGACCAAACTCGGCATTTATAAGTTTTACTTTACTCCTCATATATATGCAAAATCCTATTTAGATCGGACCACTTTATCATATAGGTGCCATAGAAACGATCGGTCGAAAATTAAATTGGTGTATGAAAAAATATTCTGTTTTTCAAGATATCTTGACTAAACTCGGCATTTATTAGATTCACTTTACTCCTCATATATATGCAAAATTCTATTAAGATCGGAACACTATATCATATAGCTGCCATAGGAACGATCGGTCGAAAATTAAGTTTATGTATGAAAATACCTTTTGTTTTTCAAGATATCTTGGCCAGAAGTCCCTTTTTATTTAGCACGCAGCACATATGTGAAATCCAGCTGGATCGGACCACTATATCATATAGCTGCCATAGGAACGATCGGTCGAAAATTAAGTTTTTGAGTAAAAAAACATTTTGTTTTTCAAGATATCTTGACCAAACTCGGCATTTATAAGGTTTACTTTACTCCTCATATATATGCAAAATCCTATCAGGATCGGACCACTATATCATTTAGCTGCCATGAAAAACATTTTGTTTTCAAAAATATTGACCAAACTCGGCATTTATTAGTTTTACTCTACTGCTCATATATATGCAAAATCCTATTAGGAGCGGAACACTGCCATAGGAACGATCGGTCGAAAATTAAGGTTTTGTATGGAAAATCATTTTGCTTCTCAAGATATCTTGACCAAACTCGGCATTATTAGTTTTACTTTACTCCTCATATATATGCAAAATCCTATTGAGATCGGACAACTTTATCATATAGCTGCCATAGAAACGATCAGTAAAAAATTAAGTTTGTGTATGAAAAAATATTCTGTTTTTCAAGATATCTTGACTAAACTCGGCATTTATTAGATTCACTTTACTCCTCATATATATGCAAAATCCTATTGAGATCGGACAACTTTATCATATAGCTGCCATAGAAACGATCAGTCAAAAATTAAGTTTGTGTATGAAAAAATATTCTGTTTTTCAAGATATCTTGACTAAACTCGGCATTTATTAGATTCACTTTACTCCTCATATATATGCAAAATTCGATTAAGATCGGAACACTATATTATATAGCTGCCATACAAACGATCAGTCAAAAATTAAATTGGTGTATGAAAAAATATTCTGTTTTTCAAGATATCTTGACCAAACTCGGCATTTATTAGATTTACTTTACTCCTCATATATATGCAAAATTCTATTAAGATCGGAACACTATATCATATAGCTGCCATAGGAACGATCGGTCGAAAATTAAGTTTATGTATGAAAAAACCTTTTGTTTTTCAAGATATCTTGGCCAGAAGTCCCTTTTTATTTAACACGCAGCACATATGTGAAATCCAGCTGGATCGGACCACTATATCATATAGCTGGCATAGGAACGATCCGTGGAAAATTAAGTTTATGTATGAAAAAACCTTTTGTTTTTCAAGATATCGTGGCCAGAAGTCCCTTTTTATTTATATGTGAAATCCAGCTGGATCGGACCACTATATCATATAGCTGCAATAGGAACGATCGGTCGAAAATTAAGTTTTTGAGTAAAAAAACATTTTGTTTTTCAAGATATCTTGACCAAACTCGGCATTTATAAGGTTTACTTTACTCCTCATATATATGCAAAATCCTATCAGGATCGGACCACTATATCATTTAGCTGCCATGAAAAACATTTTGTTTTCAAAATATCTTGACCAAACTCGGCATTTATTAGTCTTACTCTACTGCTCATATATATGCAAAATCCTATTAGGAGCGGAACACTGCCATAGGAACGATCGGTCGAAAATTAAGGTTTTGTATGAAAAATCATTTTGCTTCTCAAGATATCTTGACCAAACTCGGCATTTATTAGTTTTACTTTACTCCTCATATATATGCAAAATCCTATTGAGATCGGACAACTTTATCATATAGCTGCCATAGAAACGATCAGTAAAAAATTAAGTTTGTGTATAAAAAAAATAATCTGTTTTTCAAAATATCTTGACTAAACTCGGCATTTATTAGATTCACTTTACTCCTCATTTATATGCAAAATCCTATTGAGATCGGACAACTTTATCATATAGCTGCCATAGAAACGATCAGTCAAAAATTAAGTTTGTGTATGAAAAAATATTCTGTTTTTCAAGATATCTTGACTAAACTCGGCATTTATTAGATTCACTTTACTCCTCATATATATGCAAAATTCGATTAAGATCGGAACACTATATTATATAGCTGCCATACAAACGATCAGTCAAAAATTAAATTGGTGTATGAAAAAATATTCTGTTTTTCAAGATATCTTGACCAAACTCGGCATTTATTAGATTTACTTTACTCCTCATATATATGCAAAATTCTATTAAGATCGGAACACTATATCATATAGCTGCCATAGGAACGATCGGTCGAAAATTAAGTTTATGTATGAAAAAACCTTTTGTTTTTCAAGATATCTTGGCCAGAAGTCCCTTTTTATTTAACACGCAGCACATATGTGAAATCCAGATGGATCGGACCACTATATCATATAGCTGGCATAGGAACGATCCGTGGAAAATTAAGTTTATGTATGAAAAAACCTTTTGTTTTTCAAGATATCTTGGCCAGAAGTCCCTTTTTATTTATATGTGAAATCCAGCTGGATCGGACCACTATATCATATAGCTGCAATAGGAACGATCGGTCGAAAATTAAGTTTTTGAGTAAAAAAACATTTTGTTTTTCAAGATATCTTGACCAAACTCGGCATTTATAAGGTTTACTTTACTCCCATATATATGCAAAATCCTATCAGGATCGGACCACTATATCATTTAGCTGCCATGAAAAACATTTTCAAAATATCTTGACCAAACTCGGCATTTATTAGTCTTACTCTACTGCTCATATATATGCAAAATCCTATTAGGAGCGGAACACTGCCATAGGAACGATCGGTCGAAAATTAAGGTTTTGTATGAAAAATCATTTTGCTTCTCAAGATATCTTGACCAAACTCGGCATTTATTAGTTTTACTTTACTCCTCATATATATGCAAAATCCTATTGAGATCGGACAACTTTATCATATAGCTGCCATAGAAACGATCAGTAAAAAATTAAGTTTGTGTATAAAAAAAATAATCTGTTTTTCAAAATATCTTGACTAAACTCGGCATTTATTAGATTCACTTTACTCCTCATTTATATGCAAAATCTTATTGAGATCGGCCAACTTTATCATATAGCTGCCATAGAAACGATCAGTCAAAAATTAAGTTTGTGTATGAAAAAATATTCTGTTTTTCAAGATATCTTGACTAAGCTCGGCATTTATTAGATTCACTTAACTCTTCATATATATGCAAAATTCTATTAAGATCGGAACACTATATTATATAGCTGCCATACAAACGATCAGTCAAAAATTAAATTGGTGTATGAAAAAATATTCTGTTTTTCAAGATATCTTGACCAAACTCGGCATTATTAGATTTACTTTACTCCTCATATATATGCAAAACTCTATTAAGATCGGAACACTATATCATATAGCTGCCATAGGAACGATCGGTCGAAAATTAAGTTTATGTATGAAAAAACCTTTTGTTTTTCAAGATATCTTGGCCAGAAGTCCCTTTTTATTTAGCACGCAGCACATATGTGAAATCCAGCTGGATCGGACCACTATCTCATATAGATGCAATTGGAACGATCGGTCGAAAATTAAATTTTTGTATGAAAAAACATATTGTTTGTCAAGATAAATTTGACCAAACTCGGCATTTATTAGTTTTACTTCACTCATCATACATATACAAAATCCTATTAAGATTGGACCACTAGATCATATAGCTGCCATAGAAACGATCGGTCAAAAATTAAGTTGTATGAAAAAATATTCTGTTTTTCAAGATATCTTGACCAAACTCGGCATTTATTAGTTTCACTTTACTCCTCATATATATGCAAAATTCTATTAAGATCGGAACACTATATCATATAGCTGCCATAGGAACGATCGGTCGAAAATTAAGTTTATGTATGAAAAAACCTTTTGTTTTTCAAGATATCTTGGCCAGAAGTCCCTTTTTATTTAGCACGCAGCACATATGTGAAAACCAGCTGGATCGGACCACTATATCGTATAGATGCCATAGAAACGATCGGTCGAAAATTAAGTTTTTGAATAAAAAAACATTTTGTTTCTCAAAATATCTTGACCAAATTCGGCATTTATAAGATTTACTTTACTCCTCATATATATGGAAAATCCTATTAAGATCGGACCACTATATTATATAGCTGCCATAGGACCGATCGGTCGAAAATTAAGTTTTTGTATGAAAAAACATTTTGTTTTTTAAGACATCTTGACCAAAGTCGGCATTTATAAGTTTTAGTATGCTAATCATATATATGCAAAATACTATTAAGATCGGAAACACTATGTCATATAGCTGCCATAGGAACGATCGGTCGAAAATTAAGTTTTTGTATGATAAAACATTTTGTTTTTCAAGATTTCTTGCCAGAAGTCCCTTTTTATTTAGCATGCAGCACATATGTGAAAACCAGCTGGATAAGACCACTATATCATATAGGTGCCATAGGAACGCTCGGTCGAAAATTAAGTTTTTGTATAAAAATAAACATTTTGTTTTTCAAGATATCTTGACCAAACTCGGCATTTATAAGATTTACTTTACTCCTCATATATATGCAAAATCCTATTAAGATCGGACCACTATATCATTTAGCTGCCATGAAAAACATTTGTTTTCAAGATATCTTGACCAAACTCGGCATTTATTAGTTTTACTCTACTGCTCATATATATGCAAAATCCTATTGAGATCGGACAACTTTATCATATAGCTGCCATAGAAACGATCAGTCAAAAATTAAGTTTGTGTATGAGAAAATATTCTGTTTTTCAAGATATCTTGACTAAACTCGGCATTTATTAGATTCACTTTACTCCTCATATATATGCAAAATCCTATTAAGATCGGAACACTATATCATATAGCTGCCATAGGAACGATCGGTCGAAAATTAAGTTTATGTATGATAAAACCTTTTGTTTTTCAAGATATCTTGGCCAGAAGTCCCTTTTTATTTAGCACCCAGCACACATGTGAAATCCAGCTGGATCGGACCACTATATCATATAGCTGCAATAGGAACGATCGGTCGAAAATTAAGTTTTTGAATAAAAAAACATTTTGTTTTTCAAGATATCTTGACCAAACTCGGCATTTATTAGATTCACTTTACTTCTCATATATATGCAAAATTCTATTAAGATCGGAACACTATATCATATAGCTGCCATAGGAACGATCGGTCGAAAATTAAGTTTATGTATGAAAATACCTTTTGTTTTTCAAGATATCTTGGCCAGAAGTCCCTTTTTATTTAGCACGCAGCACATATGTGAAATCCAGCTGGATCGGACCACTATATCATATAGCTGCCATAGGAACGATCGGTCGAAAATTAAGTTTTTGAGTAAAAAAACATTTTGTTTTTCAAGATATCTTGACCAAACTCGGCATTTATAAGGTTTACTTTACTCCTCATATATATGCAAAATCCTATCAGGATCGGACCACTATATCATTTAGCTGCCATGAAAAACATTTTGTTTTCAAAATATATTGACCAAACTCGGCATTTATTAGTTTTACTCTACTGCTCATATATATGCAAAATCCTATTAGGAGCGGAGCACTGCCATAGGAACGATCGGTCGAAATTAAGGTTTTGTATGAAAAATCATTTTGCTTCTCAAGATATCTTGACCAAACTCGGCATTTATTAGTTTTACTCTACTGCTCATATATATGCAAAATCCTATTGAGATCGGACAACTTTATCATATAGCTGCCATAGAAACGATCAGTCAAAAATTAAGTTTGTGTATGAGAAAATATTCTGTTTTTCAAGATATCTTGACTAAACTCGGCATTTATTAGTTTTACTTTACTCCTCATATATATACAAAATCCTATTAAGATCGGACCACTATATCATATAGCTGCCATAGAAACGATCGGTGGAAAATTAAGTTTTTGTATGAAAAAATATTTTGTTTTTCAAGATATCTTGACCAAACTCGGCATTTATTAGTTTTACTTTACTCCTCATATATATGCAAAATCCTATTGAGATCGGACCACTATATTATATAGCTGCCATACAAACGATCAGTCAAAAATTAAATTGGTGTATGAAAAAATATTCTGTTTTTCAAGATATCTTGACCAAACTCGGCATTTATAAGTTTTACTTTACTCCTCATATATATGCAAAATCCTATTTAGATCGGACCACTTTATCATATAGGTGCCATAGAAACGATCGGTCGAAAATTAAATTGGTGTATGAAAAAATATTCTGTTTTTCAAGATATCTTGACTAAACTCGGCATTTATTAGATTCACTTTACTTCTCATATATATGCAAAATTCTATTAAGATCGGAACACTATATCATATAGCTGCCATAGGAACGATCGGTCGAAAATTAAGTTTATGTATGAAAATACCTTTTGTTTTTCAAGATATCTTGGCCAGAAGTCCCTTTTTATTTAGCACGCAGCACATATGTGAAATCCAGCTGGATCGGACCACTATATCATATAGCTGCCATAGGAACGATCGGTCGAAAATTAAGTTTTTGAGTAAAAAAACATTTTGTTTTTCAAGATATCTTGACCAAACTCGGCATTTATAAGGTTTACTTTACTCCTCATATATATGCAAAATCCTATCAGGATCGGACCACTATATCATTTAGCTGCCATGAAAAACATTTTGTTTTCAAAATATATTGACCAAACTCGGCATTTATTAGTTTTACTCTACTGCTCATATATATGCAAAATCCTATTAGGAGCGGAACACTGCCATAGGAACGATCGGTCGAAAATTAAGGTTTTGTATGAAAAATCATTTTGCTTCTCAAGATATCTTGACCAAACTCGGCATTTATTAGTTTTACTTTACTCCTCATATATATGCAAAATCCTATTGAGATCGGACAACTTTATCATATAGCTGCCATAGAAACGATCAGTAAAAAATTAAGTTTGTGTATGAAAAAATATTCTGTTTTTCAAGATATCTTGACTAAACTCGGCATTTATTAGATTCACTTTACTCCTCATATATATGCAAAATCCTATTGAGATCGGACAACTTTATCATATAGCTGCCATAGAAACGATCAGTCAAAAATTAAGTTTGTGTATGAAAAAATATTCTGTTTTTCAAGATATCTTGACTAAACTCGGCATTTATTAGATTCACTTTACTCCTCATATATATGCAAAATTCGATTAAGATCGGAACACTATATTATATAGCTGCCATACAAACGATCAGTCAAAAATTAAATTGGTGTATGAAAAAATATTCTGTTTTTCAAGATATCTTGACCAAACTCGGCATTTATTAGATTTACTTTACTCCTCATATATATGCAAAATTCTATTAAGATCGGAACACTATATCATATAGCTGCCATAGGAACGATCGGTCGAAAATTAAGTTTATGTATGAAAAAACCTTTTGTTTTTCAAGATATCTTGGCCAGAAGTCCCTTTTTATTTAACACGCAGCACATATGTGAAATCCAGCTGGATCGGACCACTATATCATATAGCTGCCATAGGAACGATCCGTGGAAAATTAAGTTTATGTATGAAAAAACCTTTTGTTTTTCAAGATATCTTGGCCAGAAGTCCCTTTTTATTTATATGTGAAATCCAGCTGGATCGGACCACTATATCATATAGCTGCCATTGGAACGATCGGTCGAAAATTAAGTTTTTGAGTAAAAAAACATTTTGTTTTTCAAGATATCTTGACCAAACTCGGCATTTATAAGGTTTACTTTACTCCTCATATATATGCAAAATCCTATCAGGATCGGACCACTATATCATTTAGCTGCCATGAAAAACATTTTGTTTTCAAAATATCTTGACCAAACTCGGCATTTATTAGTCTTACTCTACTGCTCATATATATGCAAAATCCTATTAGGAGCGGAACACTGCCATAGGAACGATCGGTCGAAAATTAAGGTTTTGTATGAAAAATCATTTTGCTTCTCAAGATATCTTGACCAAACTCGGCATTTATTAGTTTTCTTTACTCCTCATATATATGCAAAATCCTATTGAGATCGGACAACTTTATCATATAGCTGCCATAGAAACGATCAGTAAAAAATTAAGTTTGTGTATGAAAAAATATTCTGTTTTTCAAGATATCTTGACTAAACTCGGCATTTATTAGATTCACTTTACTCCTCATATATATGCAAAATCTTATTGAGATCGGCCAACTTTATCATATAGCTGCCATAGAAACGATCAGTCAAAAATTAAATTGGTGTATGAAAAAATATTCTGTTTTTCAAGATATCTTGACCAAACTCGGCATTTATTAGATTTACTTTACTCCTCATATATATGCAAAATTCTATTAAGATCGGAACACTATATTATATAGCTGCCATACAAACGATCAGTCAAAAATTAAATTGGTGTATGAAAAAATATTCTGTTTTTTAAGATATCTTGACCAAACTCGGCATTTATTAGATTTACTTTACTCCTCATATATATGCAAAATTCTATTAAGATCGGAACACTATATCATATAGCTGCCATAGGAACGATCGGTCGAAAATTAAGTTTATGTATGAAAAAACCTTTTGTTTTTCAAGATATCTTGGCCAGAAGTCCCTTTTTATTTAGCACGCAGCACATATGTGAAATCCAGCTGGATCGGACCACTATCTCATATAGATGCAATTGGAACGATCGGTCGAAAATTAAATTTTTGTATGAAAAAACATATTGTTTGTCAAGATAAATTTGACCAAACTCGGCATTTATTAGTTTTACTTCACTCATCATACATATACAAAATCCTATTAAGATTGGACCACTAGATCATATAGCTGCCATAGAAACGATCGGTCAAAAATTAAGTTGTATGAAAAAATATTCTGTTTTTCAAGATATCTTGACCAAACTCGGCATTTATTAGTTTCACTTTACTCCTCATATATATGCAAAATTCTATTAAGATCGGAACACTATATCATATAGCTGCCATAGGAACGATCGGTCGAAAATTAAGTTTATGTATGAAAAAACCTTTTGTTTTTCAAGATATCTTGGCCAGAAGTCCCTTTTTATTTAGCACGCAGCACATATGTGAAAACCAGCTGGATCGGACCACTATATCGTATAGATGCCATAGAAACGATCGGTCGAAAATTAAGTTTTTGAATAAAAAAACATTTTGTTTCTCAAAATATCTTGACCAAATTCGGCATTTATAAGATTTACTTTACTCCTCATATATATGGAAAATCCTATTAAGATCGGACCACTATATTATATAGCTGCCTATATTATATAGCTGCCTTCGGTCGAAAATTAAGTTTTTGTATGAAAAAACATTTTGTTTTTTAAGACATCTTGACCAAAGTCGGCATTTATAAGTTTTAGTATGCTAATCATATATATGCAAAATACTATTAAGATCGGAACACTATATCATATAGCTGCCATAGGAACGATCGGTCGAAAATTAAGTTTTTGTATGATAAAACATTTTGTTTTTCAAGATTTCTTGCCAGAAGTCCCTTTTTATTTAGCATGCAGCACATATGTGAAAACCAGCTGGATAAGACCACTATATCATATAGGTGCCATAGGAACGCTCGGTCGAAAATTAAGTTTTTGTATAAAAATAAACATTTTGTTTTTCAAGATATCTTGACCAAACTCGGCATTTATAAGATTTACTTTACTCCTCATATATATGCAAAATCCTATTAGGATCGGACCACTATATCATTTAGCTGCCATGAAAAACATTTTGTTTTCAAGATATCTTGACCAAACTCGGCATTTATTAGATTCACTTGACTCCTCATATATATGCAAAATCCTATTAAGATCGGAACACTATATCATATAGCTGCCATAGGAACGATCGGTCGAAAATTAAGTTTATGTATGATAAAACCTTTTGTTTTTCAAGATATCTTGGCCAGAAGTCCCTTTTTATTTAGCACGCAGCACACATGTGAAATCCAGCTGGATCGGACCACTATATCATATAGCTGCAATAGGAACGATCGGTCGAAAATTAAGTTTTTGAATAAAAAAACATTTTGTTTTTCAAGATATCTTGACCAAACTCGGCATTTATTAGTTTTACTTTACTCCTCATATATATGCAAAATCCTATTAAGATCGGACCACTATATCATATAGCTGCCATAGAAACGATCGGTGGAAAATTAAGTTTTTGTATGAAAAAATATTTTGTTTTTCAAGATATCTTGACCAAACTCGGCATTTATTAGTTTTACTTTACTCCTCATATATATGCAAAATTCTATTAAGATCGGAACACTATATCATATAGCTGCCATAGGAACGATCGGTCGAAAATTAAGTTTTTGTATGAAAAAATATTTTGTTTTTCAAGATATCTTGACCAAACTCGGCATTTATTAGATTCACTTTACTCCTCATATATATGCAAAATTCTATTAAGATCGGAACACTATATTATATAGCTGCCATACAAACGATCAGTCAAAAATTAAATTGGTGTATGAAAAAATATTCTGTTTTTCAAGATATCTTGACCAAACTCGGCATTTATTAGATTTACTTTACTCCTCATATATATGCAAAATTCTATTAAGATCGGAACACTATATCATATAGCTGCCATAGGAACGATCGGTCGAAAATTAAGTTTATGTATGAAAAAACCTTTTGTTTTTCAAGATATCTTGGCCAGAAGTCCCTTTTTATTTAGCACGCAGCACATATGTGAAATCCAGCTGGATCGGACCACTATATCATATAGCTGCCATAGGAACGATCCGTGGAAAATTAAGTTTATGTATGAAAAAACCTTTTGTTTTTCAAGATATCTTGGCCAGAAGTCCCTTTTCATTTATATGTGAAATCCAGCTGGATAGGACCACTATATCATATAGCTGCCATAGGAACGATCGGTCGAAAATTAAGTTTTTGAGTAAAAAAACATTTTGTTTTTCAAGATATCTTGACCAAACTCGGCATTTATAAGGTTTACTTTACTCCTCATATATATGCAAAATCCTATCAGGATCGGACCACTATATCATTTAGCTGCCATGAAAAACATTTTGTTTTCAAAATATCTTGACCAAACTCGGCATTTATTAGTTTTACTCTACTGCTCATATATATGCAAAATCCTATTAGGAGCGGAACACTGCCATAGGAACGATCGGTCGAAAATTAAGGTTTTGTATGAAAAATCATTTTGCTTCTCAAGATATCTTGACCAAACTCGGCATTTATTAGTTTTACTTTACTCCTCATATATATGCAAAATCCTATTGAGATCGGACAACTTTATCATATAGCTGCCATAGAAACGATCATTAAAAAATTAAGTTTGTGTATGAAAAAATATTCTGTTTTTCAAGATATCTTGACTAAACTCGGCATTTATTAGATTCACTTTACTCCTCATATATATGCAAAATCCTATTGAGATCGGCCAACTTTATCATATAGCTGCCATAGAAACGATCAGTCAAAAATTAAGTTTGTGTATGAAAAAATATTCTGTTTTTCAAGATATCTTGACTAAACTCGGCATTTATTAGATTCACTTAACTCCTCATATATATGCAAAATCCTATTAAGATCGGAACACTATATCATATAGCTGCCATAGGAACGATCGGTCGAAAATTAAGTTTATGTATGATAAAACCTTTTGTTTTTCAAGATATCTTGGCCAGAAGTCCCTTTTTATTTAGCACGCAGCACACATGTGAAATCCAGCTGGATCGGACCACTATATCATATAGCTGCAATAGGAACGATCGGTCGAAAATTAAGTTTTTGAATAAAAAAACATTTTGTTTTTCAAGATATCTTGACCAAACTCGGCATTTATTAGTTTTACTTTACTCCTCATATATATGCAAAATCCTATTAAGATCGGACCACTATATCATATAGCTGCCATAGAAACGATCGGTGGAAAATTAAGTTTTTGTATGAAAAAATATTTGTTTTTCAAGATATCTTGACCAAACTCGGCATTTATTAGTTTTACTTTACTCCTCATATATATGCAAAATTCTATTAAGATCGGAACACTATATTATATAGCTGCCATACAAACGATCAGTCAAAAATTAAATTGGTGTATGAAAAAATATTCTGTTTTTCAAGATATCTTGACCAAACTCGGCATTTATTAGTTTCACTTTACTCCTCATATATATGCAAAATTCTATTAAGATCGGAACACTATATCATATAGCTGCCATAGGAACGATCGGTCGAAAATTAAGTTTATGTATGAAAAAACCTTTTGTTTTTCAAGATATCTTGGCCAGAAGTCCCTTTTTATTTAGCACGCAGCACATATGTGAAATCCAGCTGGATCGGACCACTATATCATATAGCTGCCATAGGAACGATCCGTGGAAAATTAAGTTTATGTATGAAAAAACCTTTTGTTTTTCAAGATATCTTGGCCAGAAGTCCCTTTTCATTTATATGTGAAATCCAGCTGGATCGGACCACTATATCATATAGCTGCCATAGGAACGATCGGTCGAAAATTAAGTTTTTGAGTAAAAAAAAATTTTGTTTTTCAAGATATCTTGACCAAACTCGGCATTTATAAGGTTTACTTTACTCCTCATATATATGCAAAATCCTATCAGGATCGGACCACTATATCATTTAGCTGCCATGAAAAACATTTTGTTTTCAAAATATCTTGACCAAACTCGGCATTTATTAGTTTTACTCTACTGCTCATATATATGCAAAATCCTATTAGGAGCGGAACACTGCCATAGGAACGATCGGTCGAAAATTAAGGTTTTGTATGAAAAATCATTTTGCTTCTCAAGATATCTTGACCAAACTCGGCATTTATTAGTTTTACTTTACTCCTCATATATATGCAAAATCCTATTGAGATCGGACAACTTTATCATATAGCTGCCATAGAAACGATCATTAAAAAATTAAGTTTGTGTATGAAAAAATATTCTGTTTTTCAAGATATCTTGACTAAACTCGGCATTTATTAGATTCACTTTACTCCTCATATATATGCAAAATCCTATTGAGATCGGCCAACTTTATCATATAGCTGCCATAGAAACGATCAGTCAAAAATTAAGTTTGTGTATGAAAAAATATTCTGTTTTTCAAGATATCTTGACTAAACTCGGCATTTATTAGATTCACTTAACTCCTCATATATATGCAAAATTCTATTAAGATCGGAACACTATATTATATAGCTGCCATACAAACGATCAGTCAAAAATTAAATTGGTGTTCGAAAAAATATTCTGTTTTTCAAGATATCTTGACCAAACTCGGCATTTATTAGATTTACTTTACTCCTCATATATATGCAAAATTCTATTAAGATCGGAACACTATATCATATAGCTGCCATAGGAACGATCGGTCGAAAATTAAGTTTATGTATGAAAAAACCTTTTGTTTTTCAAGATATCTTGGCCAGAAGTCCCTTTTTATTTAGCACGCAGCACATATGTGAAATCCAGCTGGATCGGACCACTATCTCATATAGATGCAATTGGAACGATCGGTCGAAAATTAAATTTTTGTATGAAAAAACATATTGATTGTCAAGATAAATTTGACCAAACTCGGCATTTATTAGTTTTACTTCACTCATCATACATATACAAAATCCTATTAAGATTGGACCACTAGATCATATAGCTGCCATAGAAACGATCGGTCAAAAATTAAGTTGTATGAAAAAATATTCTGTTTTTCAAGATATCTTGACCAAACTCGGCATTTATTAGTTTCACTTTACTCCTCATATATATGCAAAATTCTATTAAGATCGGAACACTATATCATATAGCTGCCATAGGAACGATCGGTCGAAAATTAAGTTTATGTATGAAAAAACCTTTTGTTTTTCAAGATATCTTGGCCAGAAGTCCCTTTTTATTTAGCACGCAGCACATATGTGAAAACCAGCTGGATCGGACCACTATATCGTATAGATGCCATAGGAACGATCGGTCGAAAATTAAGTTTTTGAATAAAAAAACATTTTGTTTCTCAAAATATCTTGACCAAATTCGGCATTTATAAGATTTACTTTACTCCTCATATATATGGAAAATCCTATTAAGATCGGACCACTATATTATGTAGCTGCCATAGGACCGATCGGTCGAAAATTAAGTTTTTGTATGAAAAAACATTTTGTTTTTTAAGACATCTTGACCAAAGTCGGCATTTATAAGTTTTAGTATGCTAATCATATATATGCAAAATACTATTAAGATCGGAACACTATATCATATAGCTGCCATAGGAACGATCGGTCGAAAATTAAGTTTTTGTATGATAAAACATTTTTTTTTCAAGATTTCTTGCCAGAAGTCCCTTTTTATTTAGCATGCAGCACATATGTGAAAACCAGCTGGATAAGACCACTATATCATATAGGTGCCATAGGAACGCTCGGTCGAAAATTAAGTTTTTGTATAAAAATAAACATTTTGTTTTTCAAGATATCTTGACCAAACTCGGCATTTATAAGATTTACTTTACTCCTCATATATATGCAAAATCCTATTAGGATCGGACCACTATATCATTTAGCTGCCATGAAAAACATTTTGTTTTCAAGATATCTTGACCAAACTCGGCATTTATTAGTTTTACTCTACTGCTCATATATATGCAAAATCCTATTGAGATCGGACAACTTTATCATATAGCTGCCATAGAAACGATCAGTCAAAAATTAAGTTTGTGTATGAGAAAATATTCTGTTTTTCAAGATATCTTGACTAAACTCGGCATTTATTAGATTCACTTTACTCCTCATATATATGCAAAATCCTATTAAGATCGGAACACTATATCATATAGCTGCCATAGGAACGATCGGTCGAAAATTAAGTTTATGTATGATAAAACCTTTTGTTTTTCAAGATATCTTGGCCAGAAGTCCCTTTTTATTTAGCACGCAGCACACATGTGAAATCCAGCTGGATCGGACCACTATATCATATAGCTGCAATAGGAACGATCGGTCGAAAATTAAGTTTTTGAATAAAAAAACATTTTGTTTTTCAAGATATCTTGACCAAACTCGGCATTTATTAGTTTTACTTTACTCCTCATATATATGCAAAATCCTATTAAGATCGGACCACTATATCATATAGCTGCCATAGAAACGATCGGTGGAAAATTAAATTGGTGTATGAAAAAATATTCTGTTTTCAAGATATCTTGACCAAACTCGGCATTTATAAGTTTTACTTTACTCCTCATATATATGCAAAATCCTATTTAGATCGGACCACTATATCATATAGGTGCCATAGAAACGATCGGTCGAAAATTAAGTTTTTGGTATGAAAAAACATTTTGTTTTTCAACATATCTTGACCAAACTCGGCATTTATTAGTTTCACTTTACTCCTCATATATATGCAAAATCCTATTGAGATCGGACCACTATATTATATAGCTGCCATACAAACGATCAGTCAAAAATTAAATTGGTGTATGAAAAAATATTCTGTTTTTCAAGATATCTTGACCAAACTCGGCATTTATAAGTTTTACTTTACTCCTCATATATATGCAAAATCCTATTTAGATCGGACCACTATATCATATAGGTGCCATAGAAACGATCGGTCGAAAATTAAGTTTTTGGTATGAAAAAACATTTTGTTTTTCAACATATCTTGACCAAACTCGGCATTTATAAGTTTTACTTTACTCCTCATATATATGCAAAATCCTATTTAGATCGGACCACTATATCATATAGGTGCCATAGAAACGATCGGTCGAAAATTAAGTTTTTGGTATGAAAAAACATTTTGTTTTTCAACATATCTTGACCAAACTCGGCATTTATTAGATTCACTTTACTCCTCATATATATGCAAAATTCTATTAAGATCGGAACACTATATCATATAGCTGCCATAGGAACGATCGGTCGAAAATTAAGTTTATGTATGAAAATACCTTTTGTTTTTCAAGATATCTTGGCCAGAAGTCCCTTTTTATTTAGCACGCAGCACATATGTGAAATCCAGCTGGATCGGACCACTATATCATATAGCTGCCATAGGAACGATCGATCGAAAATTAAGTTTTTGAGTAAAAAAACATTTTGTTTTTCAAGATATCTTGACCAAACTCGGCATTTATTAGATTCACTTTACTCCTCATATATATGCAAAATTCTATTAAGATCGGAACACTATATCATATAGCTGCCATAGGAACGATCGGTCGAAAATTAAGTTTATGTATGAAAATACCTTTTGTTTTTCAAGATATCTTGGCCAGAAGTCCCTTTTTATTTAGCACGCAGCACATATGTGAAATCCAGCTGGATCGGACCACTATATCATATAGCTGCCATAGGAACGATCGGTCGAAAATTAAGTTTTTGAGTAAAAAAACATTTTGTTTTTCAAGATATCTTGACCAAACTCGGCATTTATAAGGTTTACTTTACTCCTCATATATATGCAAAATCCTATCAGGATCGGACCACTATATCATTTAGCTGCCATGAAAAACATTTTGTTTTCAAAATATCTTGACCAAACTCGGCATTTATTAGTTTTACTCTACTGCTCATATATATGCAAAATCCTATTAGGAGCGGAACACTGCCATAGGAACGATCGGTCGAAAATTAAGGTTTTGTATGAAAAATCATTTTGCTTCTCAAGATATCTTGACCAAACTCGGCATTTATTAGTTTTACTTTACTCCTCATATATATGCAAAATCCTATTGAGATCGGACAACTTTATCATATAGCTGCCATAGAAACGATCAGTAAAAAATTAAGTTTGTGTATGAAAAAATATTCTGTTTTTCAAGATATCTTGACTAAACTCGGCATTTATTAGATTCACTTTACTCCTCATATATATGCAAAATCCTATTGAGATCGGACAACTTTATCATATAGCTGCCATAGAAACGATTAGTCAAAAATTAAGTTTGTGTATGAAAAAATATTCTGTTTTTCAAGATATCTTGACTAAACTCGGCATTTATTAGATTCACTTTACTCCTCATATATATGCAAAATTCTATTAAGATCGGAACACTATATTATATAGCTGCCATACAAACGATCAGTCAAAAATTAAATTGGTGTATGAAAAAATATTCTGTTTTTCAAGATATCTTGACCAAACTCGGCATTTATTAGATTTACTTTACTCCTCATATATATGCAAAATTCTATTAAGATCGGAACACTATATCATATAGCTGCCATAGGAACGATCGGTCGAAAATTAAGTTTATGTATGAAAAAACCTTTTGTTTTTCAAGATATCTTGGCCAGAAGTCCCTTTATATTTAGCACGCAGCACATATGTGAAATCCAGCTGGATCGGACCACTATATCATATAGCTGCCATAGGAACGATCCGTGGAAAATTAAGTTTATGTATGAAAAAACCTTTTGTTTTTCAAGATATCTTGGCCAGAAGTCCCTTTTTATTTATATGTGAAATCCAGCTGGATCGGACCACTATATCATATAGCTGCCATAGGAACGATCGGTCGAAAATTAGGTTTTGTATAAAAAAACATTTTGTTTTTGAAGATATCTTGACCAAACGCGGCATTTATAAGGTTTACTTTACTCCTCATATATATGCAAAATCCTATCAGGATCGGACCACTATATCATTTAGCTGCCATGAAAAACATTTTGTTTTCAAAATATCTTGACCAAACTCGGCATTTATTAGTTTTACTCTACTGCTCATATATATGCAAAATCCTATTAGGAGCGGAACACTGCCATAGGAACGATCGGTCGAAAATTAAGGTTTTGTATGAAAAATCATTTTGCTTCTCAAGATATCTTGACCAAACTCGGCATTTATTAGTTTTACTTTACTCCTCATATATATGCAAAATCCTATTGAGATCGGACAATTTTATCATATAGCTGCCATAGAAACGATCAGTAAAAAATTAAGTTTGTGTATGAAAAAATATTCTGTTTTTCAAGATATCTTGACTAAACTCGGCATTTATTAGATTCACTTTACTCCTCATATATATGCAAAATCCTATTGAGATCGGACAACTTTATCATATAGCTGCCATAGAAACGATCAGTCAAAAATTAAGTTTGTGTATGAAAAAATATTCTGTTTTTCAAGATATCTTGACTAAACTCGGCATTTATTAGATTCACTTAACTCCTCATATATATGCAAAATTCTATTAAGATCGGAACACTATATTATATAGCTGCCATACAAACGATCAGTCAAAATTAAATTGGTGTATGAAAAAATATTCTGTTTTTCAAGATATCTTGACCAAACTCGGCATTTATTAGATTTACTTTACTCCTCATATATATGCAAAATTCTATTAAGATCGGAACACTATATCATATAGCTGCCATAGGAACGATCGGTCGAAAATTAAGTTTATGTATGAAAAAACCTTTTGTTTTTCAAGATATCTTGGCCAGAAGTCCCTTTATATTTAGCACGCAGCACATATGTGAAATCCAGCTGGATCGGACCACTATATCATATAGCTGCCATAGGAACGATCCGTGGAAAATTAAGTTTATGTATGAAAAAACCTTTTGTTTTTCAAGATATCTTGGCCAGAAGTCCCTTTTTATTTATATGTGAAATCCAGCTGGATCGGACCACTATATCATATAGCTGCCATAGGAACGATCGGTCGAAAATTAGGTTTTTGTATAAAAAAACATTTTGTTTTTGAAGATATCTTGACCAAACGCGGCATTTATAAGGTTTACTTTACTCCTCATATATATGCAAAATCCTATCAGGATCGGACCACTATATCATTTAGCTGCCATGAAAAACATTTTGTTTTCAAAATATCTTGACCAAACTCGGCATTTATTAGTTTTACTCTACTGCTCATATATATGCAAAATCCTATTAGGAGCGGAACACTGCCATAGGAACGATCGGTCGAAAATTAAGGTTTTGTATGAAAAATCATTTTGCTTCTCAAGATATCTTGACCAAACTCGGCATTTATTAGTTTTACTTTACTCCTCATATATATGCAAAATCCTATTGAGATCGGACAATTTTATCATATAGCTGCCATAGAAACGATCAGTAAAAAATTAAGTTTGTGTATGAAAAAATATTCTGTTTTTCAAGATATCTTGACTAAACTCGGCATTTATTAGATTCACTTTACTCCTCATATATATGCAAAATCCTATTGAGATCGGACAACTTTATCATATAGCTGCCATAGAAACGATCAGTCAAAAATTAAGTTTGTGTATGAAAAAATATTCTGTTTTTCAAGATATCTTGACTAAACTCGGCATTTATTAGATTCACTTAACTCCTCATATATATGCAAAATTCTATTAAGATCGGAACACTATATTATATAGCTGCCATACAAACGATCAGTCAAAAATTAAATTGGTGTATGAAAAAATATTCTGTTTTTCAAGATATCTTGACCAAACTCGGCATTTATTAGATTTACTTTACTCCTCATATATATGCAAAATTCTATTAAGATCGGAACACTATATCATATAGCTGCCATAGGAACGATCGGTCGAAAATTAAGTTTATGTATGAAAAAACCTTTTGTTTTTCAAGATATCTTGGCCAGAAGTCCCTTTTTATTTAGCACGCAGCACATATGTGAAATCCAGCTGGATCGGACCACTATATCATATAGCTGCCATAGGAACGATCCGTGGAAAATTAAGTTTATGTATGAAAAAACCTTTTGTTTTTCAAGATATCTTGGCCAGAAGTCCCTTTTTATTTATATGTGAGATCCAGCTGGATCGGACCACTATATCATATAGATGCAATAGGAACGATCGGTCGAAAATTAAGTTTTTGAATAAAAAAACATTTTGTTTTTCAAGATATCTTGACCAAACTCGGCATTTATTAGTTTTACTTCACTCATCATACATATACAAAATCCTATTAAGATTGGACCACTAGATCATATAGCTGCCATAGAAACGATCGGTCAAAAATTAAGTTGTATGAAAAAATATTCTGTTTTTCAAGATATCTTGACCAAACTCGGCATTTATTAGTTTCACTTTACTCCTCATATATATGCAAAATCCTATTAAGATCGGAACACTATATCATATAGCTGCCATAGGAACGATCGGTCGAAAATTAAGTTTATGTATGAAAAAACCTTTTGTTTTTCAAGATATCTTGGCCAGAAGTCCCTTTTTATTTAGCACGCAGCACATATGTGAAAACCAGCTGGATCGGACCACTATATCATATAGCTGCCATAGGAACGATCGGTCGAAAATTAAGTTTTTGAATAAAAAAACATTTTGTTTCTCAAAATATCTTGACCAAATTCGGCATTTATAAGATTTACTTTACTCCTCATATATATGCAAAATCCTATTAAGATCGGACCACTATATTATATAGCTGCCATAGGACCGATCGGTCGAAAATTAAGTTTTTGTATGAAAAAACATTTTGTTTTTTAAGACATCTTGACCAAAGTCGGCATTTATAAGTTTTAGTATGCTAATCATATATATGCAAAATACTATTAAGATCGGAACACTATATCATATAGCTGCCATAGGAACGATCGGTCGAAAATTAAGTTTTTGTATGATAAAACATTTTGTTTTTCAAGATTTCTTGCCAGAAGTCCCTTTTTATTTAGCATGCAGCACATATGTGAAAACCAGCTGGATAAGACCACTATATCATATAGGTGCCATAGGAACGCTCGGTCGAAAATTAAGTTTTTGTATAAAAATAAACATTTTGTTTTTCAAGATATCTTGACCAAACTCGGCATTTATAAGATTTACTTTACTCCTCATATATATGCAAAATCCTATTAAGATCGGACCACTATATCATTTAGCTGCCATGAAAAACATTTTGTTTTTCTCTACTGCTCATATATATGCAAAATCCTATTAGGAGCGGAGCACTGCCATAGGAACGATCGGTCGAAATTAAGGTTTTGTATGAAAAATCATTTTGCTTCTCAAGATATCTTGACTAAACTCGGCATTTATTAGATTCACTTAACTCCTCATATATATGCAAAATTCTATTAAGATCGGAACACTATATTATATAGCTGCCATACAAACGATCAGTCAAAAATTAAATTGGTGTATGAAAAAATATTCTGTTTTTCAAGATATCTTGACCAAACTCGGCGTTTATTAGTTTTACTTTACTCCTCATATATATGGAAAATTCTATTAAGATCGGAACACTATATCATATAGCTGCCATAGGAACGATCCGTGGAAAATTAAGTTTATGTATGAAAAAACCTTTTGTTTTTCAAGATATCTTGGCCAGAAGTCCCTTTTTATTTATATGTGAAATCCAGCTGGATCGGACCACTATATCATATAGATGCAATAGGAACGATCGGTCGAAAATTAAGTTTTTGAATAAAAAAACATTTTGTTTTTCAAGATATCTTGACCAAACTCGGCATTTATTAGTTTTACTTCACTCATCATACATATACAAAATCCTATTAAGATTGGACCACTAGATCATATAGCTGCCATAGAAACGATCGGTCAAAAATTAAGTTGTATGAAAAAATATTCTGTTTTTCAAGATATCTTGACCAAACTCGGCATTTATTAGTTTCACTTTACTCCTCATATATATGCAAAATCCTATTAAGATCGGAACACTATATCATATAGCTGCCATAGGAACGATCGGTCGAAAATTAAGTTTATGTATGAAAAAACCTTTTGTTTTTCAAGATATCTTGGCCAGAAGTCCCTTTTTATTTAGCACGCAGCACATATGTGAAAACCAGCTGGATCGGACCACTATATCGTATAGATGCCATAGGAACGATCGGTCGAAAATTAAGTTTTTGAATAAAAAAACATTTTGTTTCTCAAAATATCTTGACCAAATTCCGCATTTATAAGATATACTTTACTCCTCATATATATGCAAAATCCTATTAAGATCGGACCACTATATTATATAGATGCCATAGGACCGATCGGTCGAAAATTAAGTTTTTGTATGAAAAAACATTTTGTTTTTTAAGACATCTTGACCAAAGTCGGCATTTATAAGTTTTAGTATGCTAATCATATATATGCAAAATACTATTAAGATCGGAACACTATATCATATAGCTGCCATAGGAACGATCGGTCGAAAATTAAGTTTTTGTATGATAAAACATTTTGTTTTTCAAGATTTCTTGCCAGAAGTCCCTTTTTATTTAGCATGCAGCACATATGTGAAAACCAGCTGGATAAGACCACTATATCATATAGGTGCCATAGGAACGCTCGGTCGAAAATTAAGTTTTTGTATAAAATAAACATTTTGTTTTTCAAGATATCTTGACCAAACTCGGCATTTATAAGATTTACTTTACTCCTCATATATATGCAAAATCCTATTAAGATCGGACCACTATATCATTTAGCTGCCATGAAAAACATTTTGTTTTTCTCTACTGCTCATATATATGCAAAATCCTATTAGGAGCGGAGCACTGCCATAGGAACGATCGGTCGAAATTAAGGTTTTGTATGAAAAATCATTTTGCTTCTCAAGATATCTTGACTAAACTCGGCATTTATTAGATTCACTTAACTCCTCATATATATGCAAAATTCTATTAAGATCGGAACACTATATTATATAGCTGCCATACAAACGATCAGTCAAAAATTAAATTGGTGTATGAAAAAATATTCTGTTTTTCAAGATATCTTGACCAAACTCGGCGTTTATTAGTTTTACTTTACTCCTCATATATATGGAAAATTCTATTAAGATCGGAACACTATATCATATAGCTGCCATAGGAACGATCCGTGGAAAATTAAGTTTATGTATGAAAAAACCTTTTGTTTTTCAAGATATCTTGGCCAGAAGTCCCTTTTTATTTATATGTGAAATCCAGCTGGATCGGACCACTATATCATATAGATGCAATAGGAACGATCGGTCGAAAATTAAGTTTTTGAATAAAAAAACATTTTGTTTTTCAAGATATCTTGACCAAACTCGGCATTTATTAGTTTTACTTCACTCATCATACATATACAAAATCCTATCAGGATCGGACCACTTTATTATTTAGCTGCCATGAAAAACATTTTGTTTTCAAAATATCTTGACCAAACTCGGCATTTATTAGTTTTACTCTACTGCTCATATATATGCAAAATCCTATTAGGAGCGGAGCACTGCCATAGGAACGATCGGTCGAAATTAAGGTTTTGTATGAAAAATCATTTTGCTTCTCAAGATATCTTGACTAAACTCGGCATTTATTAGATTCACTTAACTCCTCATATATATGCAAAATTCTATTAAGATCGGAACACTATATTATATAGCTGCCATACAAACGATCAGTCAAAAATTAAATTGGTGTATGAAAAAATATTCTGTTTTTCAAGATATCTTGACCAAACTCGGCATTTATTAGATTTACTTTACTCCTCATATATATGGAAAATTCTATTAAGATCGGAACACTATATCATATAGCTGCCATAGGAACGATCCGTGGAAAATTAAGTTTATGTATGAAAAAACCTTTTGTTTTTCAAGATATCTTGGCCAGAAGTCCCTTTTTATTTATATGTGAAATCCAGCTGGATCGGACCACTATATCATATAGATGCAATAGGAACGATCGGTCGAAAATTAAGTTTTTGAATAAAAAAAACATTTTGTTTTTCAAGATATCTTGACCAAACTCGGCATTTATTAGTTTTACTTCACTCATCATACATATACAAAATCCTATTAAGATTGGACCACTAGATCATATAGCTGCCATAGAAACGATCGGTCAAAAATTAAGTTGTATGAAAAAATATTCTGTTTTTCAAGATATCTTGACCAAACTCGGCATTTATTAGTTTCACTTTACTCCTCATATATATGCAAAATCCTATTAAGATCGGAACACTATATCATATAGCTGCCATAGGAACGATCGGTCGAAAATTAAGTTTATGTATGAAAAAACCTTTTGTTTTTCAAGATATCTTGTCCAGAAGTCCCTTTTTATTTAGCACGCAGCACATATGTGAAAACCAGCTGGATCGGACCACTATATCGTATAGCTGCCATAGGACCGATCGGTCGAAAATTAAGTTTTGTATGAAAATACATTTTGTTTTTTAAGACATCTTGACCAAAGTCGGCATTTATAAGTTTTACTATGCTAATCATATATATGCAAAATACTATTAAGATCGGACCACTATATCATATAGCTGCCATAGAAACGATGGGTGGAAAATTAAGCTTTTGTATGAAAAAATATTTTGTTTTTCAAGATATCTTGACCAAACTCGGCATTTATTAGTTTTACTTTACTCCTCATATATATGCAAAATCCTATTAAGATCGGACCACTATATTATATAGCTGCCATACAAACGATCAGTCAAAAATTAAATTGGTGTATGAAAAAATATTCTGTTTTTCAACATATCTTGACCAAACTCGGCATTTATTAGTTTCACTTTACTCCTCATATATATGCAAAATCCTATTGAGATCGGACCACTATATTATATAGCTGCCAACAAACGATCAGTCAAAAATTAAATTGGTGTATGAAAAAATATTCTGTTTTTCAATATATCTTGACCAAACTCGGCATTTATTAGATTCACTTTACTCCTCATATATATGCAAAATTCTATTAAGATCGGAACACTATATCATATAGCTGCCATAGAAACGATCGGTCGAAAATTAAGTTTATGTATGAAAAAACCTTTTGATTTTCAAGATATCTTGGCCAGAAGTCCCTTTTTATTTAGCACGCAGCACATATGTGAAATCCAGCTGGATCGGACCACTATATCATATAGCTGCCATAGGAACGATCGGTCGAAAATTAAGTTTTTGAGTAAAAAAACATTTTGTTTTTCAAGATATCTTGACCAAACTCGGCATTTATTAGTTTCACTTTACTCCTCATATATATGCAAAATTCTATTAAGATCGGAACACTATATCATATAGCTGCCATAGGAACGATCGGTCGAAAAATAAGTTTATGTATGAAAAAACCTTTTGTTTTTCAAGATATCTTGGCCAGAAGTCCCTTTTTATTTAGCACGCAGCACATATGTGAAAACCAGCTGGATCGGACCACTATATCGTATAGATGCCATAGGAACGATCGGTCGAAAATTAAGTTTTTGAATAAAAAAACATTTTGTTTCTCAAAATATCTTGACCAAATTCGGCATTTATAAGATTTACTTTACTCCTCATATATATGGAAAATCCTATTAAGATCGGACCACTATATTATATAGCTGCCATAGGACCGATCGGTCGAAAATTAAGTTTTTGTATGAAAAAACATTTTGTTTTTTAAGACATCTTGACCAAAGTCGGCATTTATAAGTTTTAGTATGCTAATCATATATATGCAAAATACTATTAAGATCGGAACACTATATCATATAGCTGCCATAGGAACGATCGGTCGAAAATTAAGTTTTTGTATGATAAAACATTTTGTTTTTCAAGATTTCTTGCCAGAAGTCCCTTTTTATTTAGCATGCAGCCCATATGTGAAAACCAGCTGGATAAGACCACTATATCATATAGGTGCCATAGGAACGCTCGGTCGAAAATTAAGTTTTTGTATAAAAATAAACATTTTGTTTTTCAAGATATCTTGACCAAACTCGGCATTTGTAAGATTTACTTTACTCCTCATATATATGCAAAATCCTATTAAGATCGGACCACTATATCATTTAGCTGCCATGAAAAACATTTTGTTTTACTCTACTGCTCATATATATGCAAAATCCTATTAGGAGCGGAACACTGCCATAGGAACGATCGGTCGAAATTAAGGTTTTGTATGAAAAATCATTTTGCTTCTCAAGATATCTTGACCAAACTCGGCATTTATTAGTTTTACTTTACTCCTCATATATATGCAAAATCCTATTGAGATCGGACAACTTTATCATATAGCTGCCATAGAAATGATCAGTCAAAAATTAAGTTTGTGTATGAAAAAATATTCTGTTTTTCAAGATATCTTGACTAAACTCGGCATTTATTAGATTCACTTTACTCCTCATATATATGCAAAATCCTATTAAGATCGGAACACTATATCATATAGCTGCCATAGGAACGATCGATCGAAAATTAAGTTTATGTATGATAAAACTTTTTGTTTTTCAAGATATCTTGGCCAGAAGTCCCTTTTTATTTAGCACGCAGCACATATGTGAAATCTAGCTGGATCGGACCACTATATCATATAGCTGCAATAGGAACGATCGGTCGAAAATTAAGTTTTTGAATAAAAAAAACATTTTGTTTTTCAAGATATCTTGACCAAACTCGGCATTTATTAGTTTTACTTTACTCCTCATATATATGCAAAATCCTATTAAGATCGGACCACTATATCATATAGCTGCCATAGAAACGATCGGTGGAAAATTAAGTTTTTGTATGAAAAAATATTTTGTTTTTCAAGATATCTTGACCAAACTCGGCATTTATTAGTTTTACTTTACTCCTCATATATATGCAAAATCCTATTTAGATCGGACCACTATATTATATAGCTGCCATACAAACGATCAGTCAAAAATTAAATTGGTGTATGAAAAAATATTCTGTTTTTCAAGATATCTTGACCAAACTCGGCGTTTATTAGTTTTACTTTACTCCTCATATATATGCAAAATCCTATTTAGATCGGACCACTATATCATATAGGTGCCATAGAAACGATCGGTCGAAAATTAAGTTTTTGGTATGAAAAAACATTTTGTTTTTCAACATATCTTGACCAAACTCGGCATTTATTAGTTTCACTTTACTCCTCATATATATGCAAAATCCTATTGAGATCGGACCACTATATTATATAGCTGCCATACAAACGATCAGTCAAAAATTAAATTGGTGTATGAAAAAATATTCTGTTTTTCAAGATATCTTGACCAAACTCGGCATTTATTAGATTCACTCTACTCCTCATATATATGCAAAATTCTATTAAGATCGGAACACTATATCATATAGCTGCCATAGGAACGATCGGTCGAAAATTAAGTTTATATATGAAAAACCTTTTGTTTTTCAAGATATCTTGGCCAGAAGTCCCTTTTATTTAGCACGCAGCACATATGTGAAAACCAGCTGGATCGGACCACTATATCGTATAGATGCCATAGGAACGATCGGTCGAAAATTAAGTTTTTGAATAAAAAAACATTTTGTTTCTCAAAATATCTTGACCAAATTCGGCATTTATAAGATTTACTTTACTCCTCATATATATGGAAAATCCTATTAAGATCGGACCACTATATTATATAGCTGCCATAGGACCGATCGGTCGAAAATTAAGTTTTTGTATGAAAAAACATTTTGTTTTAAGACATCTTGACCAAAGTCGGCATTTATAAGTTTTAGTATGCTAATCATATATATGCAAAATACTATTAAGATCGGAACACTATATCATATAGCTGCCATAGGAACGATCGGTCGAAAATTAAGTTTTTGTATGATAAAACATTTTGTTTTTCAAGATTTCTTGCCAGAAGTCCCTTTTTATTTAGCATGCAGCCCATATGTGAAAACCAGCTGGATAAGACCACTATATCATATAGGTGCCATAGGAACGCTCGGTCGAAAATTAAGTTTTTGTATAAAAATAAACATTTTGTTTTTCAAGATATCTTGACCAAACTCGGCATTTGTAAGATTTACTTTACTCCTCATATATATGCAAAATCCTATTAAGATCGGACCACTATATCATTTAGCTGCCATGAAAAACATCCTTTGTTTTACTCTACTCATACGCAAAATCGAAATTAAGGTTTTGTATGAAAAATCTCGAAATTAAGGTTTTGTATGAAAAATCTTGATATCTTGACCAAACTCGGCATTTATTAGTTTTACTTTACTCCTCATATATATGCAAAATCCTATTGAGATCGGACAACTTTATCATATAGCTGCCATAGAAACGATCAGTCAAAATTAAGTTTGTGTATGAAAAAATATTCTGTTTTTCAAGATATCTTGACTAAACTCGGCATTTATTAGATTCACTTTACTCCTCATATATATGCAAAATCCTATTAAGATCGGAACACTATATCATATAGCTGCCATAGGAACGATCGATCGAAAATTAAGTTTATGTATGATAAAACTTTTTGTTTTTCAAGATATCTTGGCCAGAAGTCCCTTTTTATTTAGCACGCAGCACATATGTGAAATCTAGCTGGATCGGACCACTATATCATATAGCTGCAATAGGAACGATCGGTCGAAAATTAAGTTTTTGAATAAAAAAACATTTTGTTTTTCAAGATATCTTGACCAAACTCGGCATTTATTAGTTTTACTTTACTCCTCATATATATGCAAAATCCTATTAAGATCGGACCACTATATCATATAGCTGCCATAGAAACGATCAGTCAAAATTAAGTTTGTGTATGAAAAAATATTCTGTTTTTCAAGATATCTTGACTAAACTCGGCATTTATTAGATTCACTTTACTCCTCATATATATGCAAAATTCGATTAAGATCGGAACACTATATTATATAGCTGCCATACAAACGATCAGTCAAAAATTAAATTGGTGTATGAAAAAATATTCTGTTTTTCAAGATATCTTGACCAAACTCGGCATTTATAAGGTTTACTTTACTCTTCATATATATGCAAAATCCTATTAGGATCGGACCACTATATCATTTAGCTGCCATGAAAAATATTTGTTTTCAAAATATATTGACCAAACTCGGCATTTATTAGTTTTACTCTACTCCTCATATATATGCAAAATCCTATTGAGATCGGACAACTTTATCATATAGCTGCCATAGAAACGATCAGTAAAAAATTAAGTTTGTGTATGAAAAAATATTCTGTTTTTCAAGATATCATGACTTTTTTTTTTTTTTTTTTTTTTTTTTTTTTTAGCTTTATTTTAATTTTCTGTTATTATCTGGAACAACTTAAATTAAATTTGTATGAATATTTACAATCTACTTATTCTACTGGTAAGTCTTATATACAAATTTACAGTGTCAGCTATATAAATCGATCTGAGAGATCTATTGGGTGAGACCTTCGTAGTCTCCTCCGCGTTCGGAGTCCTCCAATTCTGCGCCTATTCAGAAGACGCCTAGCCAGTCGATTAGGGTGACTTCTCAGTCGCGCTATATAGTTTGCGGCCTGTGTATTTATTATGTCCCCGACTTTGGGCACTCCTAAGTCTTTTTCCAAGTCGGAGGTTCTCATATACCAGGGGGCACCAGACAGATATCGGAGCGTTTTTGCTTGGAGCACCCTGATTTTTGAAAGACTGGACTTTGCACCAATGCCATATACCTGGATACCATAACGCCAGGCGGGAGCTATGCAGGATTTATAAATGGTGACTTTATTTTTCAATGACAACGCATTTCTACTCCTCAGAAGCCATCTTAGTTTCCCTATTCTGTTCTTTAGGGTTACAGAGACACTTGTGATGTGCTTGTTAAAGTTCAAGCGTCTGTCTAGGTGCACACCTAAGTATTTGTGGCTGTTGAAGTGCGTCACCAATTGGCCGCGCAAGAAAACTCCCGGACATATGTCCCTCCGTAGCGCATAGGTCACATTGGCGCATTTATTTAAGTTAATGCCAATATTCCAGCGCTTGGCCCACATTTCAAATTGGTGGAGATATTGCTGCAGGACGTCGGTAGCTTCGTAGACACATTCGTTTCTTGACAAGATGGCTGTGTCATCTGCAAAAGTGGCGATGTAAGGTCGTGCGGGTCCGCGACTTCAATTGTAGAGCCAGTGGGCATATCGTAGGTAAAGAGGGTGTAGAGCGTGGGCCCTTGCACACTCCCTTGAGGAACGCCAGCCCCGATGGCCTTCATGTTGGACTCAACTCCATCGAGTACTACCGAAAATGACCGGTTTGTCAAATAACTCTGCACAATTAAATATAGTTGAGGTGGCAGTAAGGGCTTAATTTTGCAGAGTAGCCCATCATGCCAGACTCTGTCGAAGGCTTGTTTTATGTCTAAGTACGCTGCCACTACGTACTCTTTGGCTTCGAAACCCTCGAGGATAAAATTCACCACCCTATTTAGCTGTTCCGGTGTGCCATGAGATTTTCGGAACCCCAAACTGAAAGGGGGGAATTTTTTCTTTAATTCTGTCCAAAGACAGCAGTCTCGTAAGCAGACAACGTTCGAATAGTTTTCCGATCGTGGGCAACAAACTGATAGGCCTGTATGAGTCTAAGGACGAGGGGCTCATTCCAGCCTTATAGATCATGCATATTCTCGCCTTTTTCCATTGGCTTGGAACATGCCCCAATCTCAATACCGCATTAAAGATTAACACTAAAAATAGGACTGCTCTGACCGGCAATGCTTTTAGTGTTATGTTGTCGATGCCATCATCGCCAGGAGCTTTTCTTGTCTTAAGTGCTGCTATGTGGTCTGACACTTCGTTGACAGTGATTGGAGCAACTGGGAGGCTTAGCTGGCCTGGGCTCTCCAGTGTGAGTTGAACCCTTCTGTTCATGCTTGCCGAACTTGTATTAAAAGGCTTGAAGCGATCCTCCAAGTCTTCGGCAAATGCATCAGCCCGTTCCTTTGGGGATCTGGCCCAAGATCCATCAGGCTTTCTGATCGGAAATTTGGGGGACACTTGCTGTTTGTACCTTCTCGTCAGTCTCCATAGGGAGTGACTTGAGGATTCATCTGGAGAAACATTTTCCAAAAAACGGTCGGTTTCCCTTTGTCTATTCAGCTGCAGCAGCTTTTTGACACGGTTCGACACTCTACAGATCCTGTCCACAATCCTTCTCTTAATCAGCAGTAGTGTATGGATTGCTGGCGGAAGTCTCACTTGTGGTCGTGAGCTTTCTGATCGGCTTACTGGCGCAGAAATGAGGGCTGCCGAGTGAACCTTGTTCAGGAATAGCGCATATACATCTTCGATGTCTTCTGGTGCAAGTATTTCCAAGTTTAGGTCTAGAGTTTCCTCTAGATCTCGTCGAAAAGCAGCAATGTTGGCTCCAGGAGGCAGCAGGCGACCTTTAATTGTTTTGCCCTTTGGAATACAGTCGTAACCAACTACTAGTGGGATATGATCAGAGGATAGCTGAAACTCAGGCCATCTGGGTGAAGTCCGTTATAAATAAAGAAGTCAATGGCACTCGGCGTGTAACTTTGGGCAAACGGGAAATGAGTGGCTTGCCCAGTCGCTAGTATTTCAGATGATGAATTTTGCACCGCGTCCAGTAAGCAGGTGCCTCTTGCGTTAGCTCTAAAGCAACCCCAGCATCTGTTTTTGGCGTTAAAATCGCCTCCTATAAGGAACATTCTTCCTAGTCCGCTGAAAAGTTGCTGGAATTCCATTGCTGACCACGACAGTTGCGGCGGGAGATATGCCGAAGCAATGGTTAATTCACCCCTGCTAGTTGCAATCTGGATGCTGGCCATTTGCAATTTCTCCATCCTTACCGGTTCATTTTGGAAATATTCGATCTCCTGCTTAATAAGCACCGCCGCTCCTCCTCTTGCTCTATCGCTAGGATGATCCGCTTTGTGAATTTTGTATCCTGGAATAAAGATGGATACACCGGTCTGAAGCCAGGTCTCTGTAATTAGCATCACGTCAATATTATGTTCAGTTAGGAAGTGCTTAAGCTCCTCCACATGCCCAGAGATACCACGGCATTCCACAATCCGAGGCATAGTGAACTGTGCATCATTTTTTGGCGTTCAATAGACTCAGACACATTTGTTTAAGGAACTGATTCGTCTCCTGAAGTTCCTTAAACATAGCTTGTAGAGTGTCGACTTTCACAGTGAGTGCTTCTATTGCAGCCTCCAGCCTTGGACTATTGTGGGGTGGGGTATCTTGGTGCTTGGGGGTAGGGTTCCTAATTGACGTCTCTTTATTGAACTTTTCCAGCCCAGTACGCAGAGTATCGCGTACGAAATATTTCCTCGCACTAAGGTTGCTGGAATGTGTTGCTGACGGTCTTTTTTGCCAGTGACATTACTTTTAAATCCAAGACTTACTTTTGGTCTTCTTTCTTGCGTTCTAGCTTTGAACACATTGCATCCCTTATGCCAAGCCTCATGGTTTCCACCGCAGTTGATACAGCAAAGATTCTCAACCAAGGTTTCTTTGCATTGAGCTGTTGGATGATTTTGAGCACACTTTCCACAGGTATAAGGCCTCATACAGTAGCTTTTTGTATGTCCAAATCCTAGGCATCTGTGGCACAGGATGGCATTCAAATTTTTCTTTGGTATTTCAACCAAGACTCTTTGTCGCCCTATTTGCTTGATTTTCAGCGCATCCTTATTATTAGGCTCGCGAGCCAAATCAATGAAAAAGAAATTATTTGTATTAGTTCCTCAATAGCTTCACCGTTTTCCTGTTGTTGGGCCTTACGAGGACGAGGATTGTGGATACGAAGGACATTGTGTCCATATCGCATAAACTCCTCTTTAATGCTATCTTCAGGGGTGGTGCTAGCCAAATTGCGGACGATAAGCCTGAAGGCCTTGTCTTCCTTCAGTTGGTATGTAAGTGATGTGCATTATTTTCTTTGAGAAACTGTACTAGGCTTCGATATGAATTCGAGTTTTCAACGTGAACTCTTACTTTTCCTTGTGTTCCAACGTGGAGGGTATAACTATCTGATCCAATGACTGTATCAAGCTCTGCTCCATCTGGGTCACATTGTTTACATTTTCAATGAAGATAGGGGGTGGCTTCCTGGATCTGGGTACTCTGGCTTCTTTTTCCGCATTCAGCTCCACTTCCATCTCTTCTGCCAGTGCCTCGGCATGGGCTATTTCCTCCTCTGTAGGATCATCGTTTTCTTCATTATCCAGTATTGCAAATTGGTTTTTTAAGTTTATTGGGGTCTCCTTTAGACGTCTGTCCATCGATATCTGAGATGCAATTAACCTCCCTTTTTTACCATTTGCTTTTGGAAAGCTTGAAGGCAGCTTACGTTTTATTTTGGTCGTCATCCAGCTGAGTGATTTCACTGATGACTTTCCTAGTTCACTGATATTATTTTCTGATGCGCCTGCAACTACACTTTGTAGTTAATATTTGGGATGGTGCACACTCCTCCACTTGAAGTTGTGACAGTGTAGGTAGACGCGTAGATGGAGTTTGTCGACGTCAATGTGCATGTCGATGCTGCAAAATTGCTACTACTGCACTTAATTGCAGTATTTGAAGCACTTACAGTATTTAGGGAAATCATTTCACGAATTTCCGCAGGTGTAGCGCCAGAAATTCTCTTCATTTTAGCGAATTCTGGTCGCAGCTCTCTCGGTTGAGAGGGCGTGGATGCACTAACATCCATGCCCAATGATGTTTGGCTCAATGTTGTTTTTTTCTTATTAATTTTTCACAAAAATTGTAATTTAATGGTACACAATTTTTATTTTTTTATTTGAAGAAAATTTACCTCTGCGTTTGACAAGCAGTGTTGTAAAAGTGAGATATCTTGACTAAACTCGGCATTTATTAGATTCACTTTACTCCTCATATATATGCAAAATCCTATTAAGATCGGACCACTATATTATATAGCTGCCATACAAACGATCAGTCAAAAATTAAATTGGTGTATGAAAAAATATTCTGTTTTTTCAAGATCTTGACCAAATTCGGCATTATTAGTTTTACTTTACTCCTCATATATATGCAAAATCCTATTTAGATCGGACCACTATATCATATAGGTGCCATAGAAACGATCGGTCGAAAATTAAGTTTTTGGTATGAAAAATCATTTTGTTTTTCAACATATCTTGACCAAACTCGGCATTTATTAGTTTCACTTTACTCCTCATATATATGCAAAATCCTATTGAGATCGGACCACTATATTATATAGCTGCCATACAAACGATCAGTCAAAATTAAATTGGTGTATGAAAAAATATTCTGTTTCTCAAGATATCTTGACCAAACTCGGCATTTATTAGATTCACTTTACTCCTCATATATACGCAAAATTCTATTAAGATCGGAACACTATATCATATAGCTGCCATAGGAACGATCGGTCGAAAATTAAGTTTATGTATGAAAAAACCTTTTGTTTTTCAAGATATCTTGGCCAGAAGTCCCTTTTTATTTAGCACGCAGCACATATGTGAAATCCAGCTGGATCGGACCACTATATCATATAGCTGCAATAGGAACGATCGGTCGAAAATTAAGTTTTTGAATAAAAAAACATTTTGTTTTTCAAGATATCTTGACCAAACTCGGCATTTATAAGGTTTACTTTACTCCTCATATATAGCAAAATCCTATTAGGATCGGACCACTATATCATTTAGCTGCCATGAAAAACATTTTGTTTTCAAATATCTTGACCAAACTCGGCATTTATTAGTTTTACTCTACTGCTCATATATATGCAAAATCCTATTAGGAGCGGAACACTGCCATAGGAACGATCGGTCGAAGATTAAGGTTTTGTATGAAAAATCATTTTGCTTCTCAAGATATCTTGACCAAACTCGGCATATATTAGTTTTACTTTACTCCTCATATATATGCAAAATCCTATTGAGATCGGACAACTTTATCATATAGCTGCCATAGAAACTATCAGTAAAAAGTTAAGTTTGTGTATGAAAAAATATTCTGTTTTTCAAGATATCTTGACTAAACTCGGCATTTATTAGATTCACTTAACTCCTCATATATATGCAAAATTCTATTAAGATCGGAACACTATATTATATAGCTGCCATACAAACGATCAGTCAAAAATTAAATTGTGTATGAAAAAATATTCTGTTTTTCAAGATATCTTGACTAAACTCGGCATTTATTAGATTCACTTAACTCCTCATATATATGCAAAATTCTATTAAGATCGGAACACTATATTATATAGCTGCCATACAAACGATCAGTCAAAATTAAATTGGTGTATGAAAAAATATTCTGTTTTTCAAGATATCTTGACTAAACTCGGCATTTATTAGATTCACTTTACTCCTCATATATATGCAAAATCCTATTAAGATCGGAACACTATATCATATAGCTGCCATAGGAACGATCGATCGAAAATTAAGTTTATGTATGATAAAACCTTTTGTTTTTCAAGATATCTTGGCCAGAAGTCCCTTTTTATTTAGCACGCAGCACATATGTGAAATCCAGCTGGATCGGACCACTATATCATATAGCTGCAATAGGAACGATCGGTCGAAAATTAAGTTTTTGAATAAAAAAACATTTTGTTTTTCAAGATATCTTTACCAAACTCGGCATTTATTAGTTTTACTTTACTCCTCATATATATGCAAAATCCTATTAAGATCGGACCACTATATCATATAGCTGCCATAGAAACAATCCGTGGAAAATTAAGTCTTTGTATGAAAAAATATTCTGTTTTTCAAGATATCTTGACCAAACTCGGCATTTATTAGATTCACTTTACTCCTCATATATACGCAAAATTCTATTAAGATCGGAACACTATATCATATAGCTGCCATAGGAACGATCGGTCGAAAATTACGTTTACGTATGAAAAACCTTTTGTTTTTCAAGATATCTTGGCCAGAAGTCCCTTTTTATTTAGCACGCAGCACATATGTGAAATCCAGCTGGATCGGACCACTATATCATATAGCTGCAATAGGAACGATCGGTCGAAAATTAAGTTTTTGAATAAAAAACATTTTGTTTTTCAAGTATATTGACCAAACTCGGCATTTATAAGGTTTACTTTACTCCTCATATATATGCAAAATCCTATTAGGATCGGACCACTATATCATTTAGCTGCCATGAAAAACATTTTGTTTTCAAAATATCTTGACCAAGCTCGGCATTTATAGTTTTTACTCTACTGCTCATATATATGCAAAATCCTATTAGGAACGGAACACTGCCATAGGAACGATCGGTCGAAAATTAAGGTTTTGTATGAAAAATCATTTTGCTTCTCAAGATATCTTGACCAAACTCGGCATATATTAGTTTTACTTTACTCCTCATATATATGCAAATCCTATTGAGATCGGACAACTTTATCATATAGCTGCCATAGAAACTATCAGTAAAAAGTTAAGTTGTGTATGAAAAAATATTCTGTTTTTCAAGATATCTTGACTAAACTCGGCATTTATTAGATTCACTTAACTCCTCATATATATGCAAAATTCTATTAAGATCGGAACACTATATTATATAGCTGCCATACAAACGATCAGTCAAAAATTAAATTGGTGTATGAAAAAATATTCTGTTTTTCAAGATATCTTGACTAAACTCGGCATTTATTAGATTCACTTAACTCCTCATATATATGCAAAATTCTATTAAGATCGGAACACTATATTATATAGCTGCCATACAAACGATCAGTCAAAAATAAATTGGTGTATGAAAAAATATTCTGTTTTCAAGATATCTTGACTAAACTCGGCATTTATTAGATTCACTTTACTCCATATATATATGCAAAATCCTATTAAGATCGGAACACTATATCATATAGCTGCCATAGGAACGATCGATCGAAAATTAAGTTTATGTATGATAAAACCTTTTGTTTTTCAAGATATCTTGGCCAGAAGTCCCTTTTTATTTAGCACGCAGCACATATGTGAAATCCAGCTGGAACGGACACTATATCATATAGCTGCAATAGGAACGATCGGTCGAAAATTAAGTTTTTGAATAAAAAAACATTTTGTTTTCAAGATATCTTTACCAAACTCGGCATTTATTAGTTTTACTTTACTCCTCATATATATGCAAAATCCTATTAAGATCGGACCACTATATCATATAGCTGCCATAGAAACAATCCGTGGAAAATTAAGTTTTTGTATGAAAAAATATTTGTTTTTCAAGATATCTTGACCAAACTCGGCATTTATTAGTTTTACTTTACTCCTCATATATATGCAAAATCCTATTAAGATCGGACCACTATATTATATAGCTGCCATACAAACGATCAGTCAAAATTAAATTGGTGTATGAAAAAATATTCTGTTTTTCAAGATATCTTGACCAAATTCGGCATTTATTAGTTTTACTTTACTCCTCATATATATGCAAAATCCTATTTAGATCGGACACTATATCATATAGGTGCCATAGAAACGATCGGTCGAAAATTAAGTTTTTGGTATGAAAAAACCTTTTGTTTTTCAAGATATCTTGGCCAGAAGTCCCTTTTTATTTAGCACGCAGCACATATGTGAAATCCAGCTGGATCGGACCACTATATCATATAGCTGCAATAGGAACGATCGGTCGAAAATTAAGTTTTTGAATAAAAAAACATTTTGTTTTTCAAGATATCTTTACCAAACTCGGCATTTATTAGTTTTACTTTACTCCTCATATATATGCAAAATCCTATTAAGATCGGACCACTATATCATATAGCTGCCATAGAAACAATCCGTGGAAAATTAAGTTTTTGTATGAAAAATATTTTGTTTTTCAAGATATCTTGACCAAACTCGGCATTTATTAGTTTTACTTTACTCCTCATATATATGCAAAATCCTATTAAGATCGGACCACTATATATATAGCTGCCATACAAACGATCAGTCAAAAATAAATTGGTGTATAAAAATATTCTGTTTTTCAAGATATCTTGACCAAATTCGGCATTTATTAGTTTTACTTTACTCCTCATATATATGCAAAATCCTATTTAGATCGGACCACTATATCATATAGGTGCCATAGAAACGATCGGTCGAAAATTAAGTTTTTGGTATAAAAATCCTTTTGTTTTTCAAGATTTCTTGGCCAGAAGTCCCTTTTTATTTAGCACGCAGCACATATGTGAAATCCAGCTGGATCGGACCACTATATCATATAGCTGCAATAGAAACGATCGGTCGAAAATTAAGTTTTTGAATAAAAAAATTTTTGTTTTTCAAGATATCTTGACCAAACTCGGCATTTATAAGGTTTACTTTACTCCTCATATATGCAAAATCCTATTAGGATCGGACCACTATATCATTAACTGCCATGAAAACATTTTGTTTTCAAATATCTTGACCAACTCGGCATTTATTAGTTTTACTCTAGCTCATATATCAAAATCCTATTAGGAGCGACACTGCCATAGGAACGATCGTCGAAAATTAAGGTTTTGTATGAAAAATAATTTTGCTTCTCAGATATCTTGACCAAACTCGGCATTTATTATTTTTACTTTACTCCTCATATATATGCAAAATCCTATTAGATCGGACAACTTTATCATATAGCTGCCATAGAAACTATCAGTAAAAAATTAAGTTTGTGTATGAAAAAATATTCTGTTCTTCAAGATATCTTGACTAAACTCGGCATTTATTAGATTCACTTTACTCCTCATATATATGCAAATCCTATTGAGATCGGACACTTTATCATATAGCTGCCATAGAAACGATCAGTCAAAATTAAGTTTGTGTATGAAAATATTTTCTGTTTTTCAAGATATCTTGACTAAACTCGGCATTTATAGATTCACTTAACTCCTCATATATATGCAAAGATCGGACACATATTATATAGCTGCCATACAAACGATCAGTCAAAATTAAATTGGTGTATGAAAAAATATTCTGTTTTTCAAGATATCTTGACCAAACTCGGCATTTATTAGATTCACTTTACTCCTCATATATATGCAAAATTCTATTAAGATCGAACCCTATAGCATATAGCTGCCATAGGAACGATCGGTCGAAAATTAAGTTTATGTATGAAAAACCTTCTGTTTTTCAAGATATCTTGGCCAGAAGTCCCTTTTTATTAGCACGCAGCACAATGTGAAACCAGCTGGATCGGACCACTATATAATATAGCTGCCATAGGAACGATGGTCGAAAATTAAGTTTATGTATGAAAAAACCTTTTGTTTTTCAAGATATCTTGGCCAGAAGTCCCTTTTTATTATATGTGAAATCCAGCTGTCGGACCACTATATCATATAGATGAACGCAATAGGAACGATCGGTCGAAAATTAAATTTTGTATAAAAAACATATTGTTTATCAAGATAAATTTGACCCTCGACACTTATTAGTTTACTTCACGCATCATACATAACAAAACCTATTAAGATTGGACCACTATATCATAAGCTGCCATAGGAACGAGCGGTCGAAAATTAAGTTTTTGAATAAACAAAACATTTTGCTTCTCAAGATATCTTGACCAAACTCGGCATTTATTAGTTTTACTTTACTCCTCATATATATGCAAAATCCTATTAGATCGGACACTTTATCATATAGCTGCCATAGAAACGATCAGTCAAAATTAATTGGTGTATGAAAAAATTCTGTTTTCAAGATATCTTGACCAAACTCGGCATTTATTAGATTCACTTTACTCCTCATATATATGCAAAATCCTATTAAGATCGGACCACTATATTATATAGCTGCCATAGGACCGATCGGTCGAAAATTAAGTTTTTGTATGAAAACATTTTGTTTATTAGACATCTTGACCAAGTCGGCATTTATAAGTTTTAGTATGCTATGAATATATGCTAAATACTATTAAGATCGGAACACTAATCATATAGCTGCCATAGGAACGATCGGTCGAAATTTAGATTTTGTTTGATAAAACATTTTGTTTTTCAAGATTTCTTGCCAGAACTCCCTTTTTATTTAGCATGCAGCACATATGTGAAAACCAGCTGGATAAGACACTATATCATATAGGTACCATAGGAACGCTTGGTCGAATTAAGTTTTTGTATAAAATAAACATTTTGTTTTTCAAGATATCTTGACCAAACTCGGCATTTATAAATTTACTTTACTCCTCATATATATGCAAAATCCTATTAGGATCGGACACGTTATCATATAGCTGCCATAGAAACGATCAGTCAAAAATTAAGTTTGTGTATGAAAAAATATTCGTTTTTCAAGATATCTTGATCAAACTCGGCATTTATTCGTTTTACTTTACTCCTCATATATATGCAAAATCCATTTAGATCGGACCACTATATCATATAGCTGCCATAGGAACGATCGGTCGAAAATTAAGTTTTTGTATGAGAAAACATTTTGTTTTTTTAAGATATCTTGGCCAGAAGTCTCTTTTTATTTAGCACGCAGCACATATGTGAAACCAGCTGTATCGGACCACTATATCATATAGATGCCATAGGAACGATCGGTCGAAAATTAAATTTTTGTATGAAAAAACATATTGTTTATCAAGATAATTTGACCAAACTCGGCATTTATTAGTTTTACTTCACTCTCATACATGTACAAAATCCTATTAAGATTGGACTACTAGATCATATAGCTGCCATAGAAACGATCGGTCAAAAATTAAGTTGTATGAAAAAATATTCTGTTTTTCAAGATATCTTGACTAAACTCGGCATTTATTAGTTCACTTTACTCCTCATTATATGCAAAATTCTATTAAGATCGGACAACTATATCATATAGCTGCCATAGGAACGATCGGTCGAAAATTAAGTTTATGTATGAAAAAACATTTTGTTTTTTTAAGATATCTTGGCCAGAAGTCTCTTTTTATTTAGCACGCAGCACATATGTGATAACCAGCTGGATCGGACCACTATATCATATAGATGCCATAGGAACGATCGGTCGAAAATTAAATTTTTGTATGAAATAACATATTGTTTATCAAGATAAATTTGACCAAACTCGGCATTTATTAGTTTTACTTCACTCATCATACATATACAAAATACTATTACGATTGGACCACTAGATCATATAGCTGCCATAGAAACGATCGGTCAAAAATTAAGTTGTATTGGAAAATATTCTGTTTTTCAAGATATCTTGACTAAACTCGGCATTTATTAGTTTCAGTTTACTCCTCATATATATGCAAAATTCTATTAAGATCGGAAACTATATCATATAGCTGCCATAGGAACGATCGGTCGAAAATTAAGTTTATGTATGAAAAAACCTTTTGTTTTTCAAGATATCTTGGCCAGAAGTCCTTTTTATTTAGCACGCAGCACATATGTGAAATCCAGCTGGATCGGACCACTATATCATATAGATGCAATAGGAACGATCGGTCGAAAATTAAATTTTTGTATGAAAAAACATATTGTTTATCATATAAATTTGACCAAACTCGGCGTTTATTAGTTTTACTTCACTCATCATACATATACAAAATCCTATTAAGATTGGACCACTAGCTCAAATAGCTGCCATAGGAACGATCGGTCGAAAATTACTTTTGAATAATAAAACATTTTGTTTCTCAAAATATCTTGACCAAATTCGGCATTTATAAGATTTACTTTACTCCTCATATATATGCAAAATCCTATTAAGATCGGACCACTATATTATATAGCTGCCATAGGACCGATCGGTCGAAAATTAAGTTTTTGTATGAAAAACATTTTGTTTTTTAAAACATCTAGAACAAAGTCGGCATTTATAAGTTTTAGTATGCTAATCATATATATGCAAAATCCTATTAAGATCGGACCACTATATTATATAGCTGCAATAGGAACGATCGGTCGAAAATTAAGTTTTTGTATGATAAAACATTTTGTATTTCAAGATTTCTTGCCAGAAGTCCCTTTTTATTTAGCATGCAGCACATATGTGAAAACCAGCTGGATAAGACCACTATATCATATAGGTGCCATAGGAACGCTCGGTCGAAAATTAAGTTTTTGTGTAAAATAAACATTTGTTTTCAACATATCTTGACCAAACTCGGCATTTATAAGATTTACTTTACTCCTCATATATATGCAAAATCCTATTAGGATCGGACCACTATATCATTTAGCTGACCAAACTCGGCATTTATTAGTTTTACTCTACTGCTCATATATATGCAAAATCCTATTAGGAGCGGAACACTGCCATAGGAACGATCGGTCGAAAATTAAGGTTATGTATGAAAAATCATTTTGCTTCTCAAATATCTTGACCAAACTCGGCATTTATTAGTTTTACTTTACTCCTCACATATATGCAAAATCCTATTGAGATCGAACCACTATATCATATAGCTGCCATACAAACGATCAGTCAAAAATTAAATTGGTGTATAAAAATATTCTGTTTTTCAAGATATCTTGACCAAACTCGGCATTTTTAGTTTTACTTTACTCCTCATATATATGCAAATCCTATTAAGATCGGACCACTATATCATATAGCTGCCATAGAACGATCGGTCGAAAATTAAGTTTTTGTATAAAAAACATTTTGTTTTTCAAGATATCTTGACCAAACTCGGCATTTATTAGTTTTACTTTACTCCTCATATATATGCAAAATCCTATTGAGATCGGACCACTATCATATAGCTGCCATACAAACGATCAGTCAAACATTTAATTGGTGTATGAAAAAATATTCTGTTTTTCAAGATATCTTGACCAAACTCGGCATTTATTAGTTTTACTTTACTCCTCATATATATGCAAATCTTATTTAGATCGGACCACTATATCATAAAGGTGCCATAGAAACGATCGGTCGAAAATTAAATTGGTGCATGAAAAAATATTCTGTTTTTCAAGATATCTTGACCAACTAGGCATTTATTAGTTTTACTTACTCCTCATATATATGCAAAATCCTATTTAGATCGGAACACTATATCATATAGCTGCCATAGGACCGATCGGTCGAAAATTAAGTTTTTGTATGAAAAACATTTTGTTTTTTAAGACATCTTGACCAAAGTCGGCATTTATAAGTTTTAGTATGCTAATCATATATATGCAAAATACTATTAAGATCGTAACACTATATCATAAGCTGCCATAGGAACGATCGGTCGAAATTAAGTTTTTGTATGATAAACATTTTGTTTTTCAAGATTTCTTGCCAGAAGTCCCTTTTTTTTAGCATGCAGCCATATGTGAAAACCAGCTGGATAAGACCACTATATCATATAGGTGCCATAGGAACGCTCGGTCGAAAATTAAGTTTTTGTGTAAAAATAAACATTTTGTTTTTCAAGATATCTTGACCAAACTCGGCATTTATAAGATTTACTTTACTCCTCAAATATATGCAAAATCCTAAGAATCGGACCACTATAGCATTTAGCTGCCATGAAAAACATTTTGTTTTCAAGATATCTTGACCAAACTCGGCATTTATTAGTTTTACTCTACTGCTCATATATATGCAAAATCCTATTAGGCGGAACACTGCCATAGGAACGATCGGTCGAAAATTAAGGTTTTGTATGAAAAATCATTTTGCTTCTCAAGATATCTTGACCAACTCGGCATTTATTAGTTTTACTCTACTGCTATATATATGCAAAATCCTATTGAGATCGGACCACTATATCATATAGCTGCCATACAAACGATCAGTCAAAAATTAAATTGGTGTATGAAAAAATTCTGTTTTTCAAGATAACTTGACAAACTCGGCATTTATTAGTTTACTTTACTCCTCATATATATGGAAAATCCTATTAAGATCGGACACTATATCATATAGCTGCCATAGAAACGATCGGTCGAAATTAAGTTTTTGTATGAAAAAACATTTGTTTTTTCAAGATATCTTGACCAAACTCGGCATTTATTAGTTTTACTTTACTCCTCATATATATGCAAATCCTATTGAGATCGGACACTATATCATATAGCTGCCATACAAACGATCAGTCAAGCATTTAATTGGTGTATGAAAAAAATTCTGTTTTTTCAAGATATCTTGACCAACCTCGGCATTTATTAGTTTTACTTTACTCCTCATATATATGCAAAATCCTATTTAGATCGGACCACTATATCATATAGGTGCCATAGAACGATCGGTCGAAAATTAAATTGGTGCATGAAAAAATATTCTGTTTTTCAAGATATCTTGACCAAACTCGGCATTTATTAGTTTTACTTTACTCCTCATATATGCAAAATCCTATTTAGATCGGACCACTATATCATATAGCTGCCATAGGACCGATCGGTCGAAAATTAAGTTTTTGTATGAAAAAACATTTTGTTTTTTAAGACATCTTGACCAAAGTCGGCATTTATAAGTTTTAGTATGCTAATCATATATATGCAAAATACTATTAAGATCGTAACACTATATCATACTGCCATAGGAACGATCGGTCGAAATTAAGTTTTTGTATGATAAAACATTTTATTTTTCAAGATTTCTTGCCAGAAGTCCTTTTTAGTTAGCATGCAGCACATATGTGAAAACCAGATGGATAAGACCACTATATCATATAGGTGCCATAGGAACGCTCGGTCGAAAATAAGTTTTGGTGTAAAAATAACATTTGTTTTTCAAGATATCTTGACCAAACTCGGCATTTATAAGATTTACTTTACTCCTCAAATATATGCAAAATCCTATTAGAATCGGACCACTATAGCATTTAGCTGCCATGAAAACATTTTGTTTTCAAGATATCTTGACCAAACTCGGCATTATTAGTTTTACTCTACTGCTCATATATATGCAAAATCCTATTAGGAGCGGAACACTGCCATAGGAACGATCGGTCGAAAATTAAGGTTTTGTATGAAAAATCATTTTGCTTCTCAAATATCTTGACCAAACTCGGCATTTATTTGTTTTACTTTACTCCTTATATATATGCAAAATCCTATTGAGATCGGACCACTATATCATATAGCTGCCATACAAACGATCAGTCAAAAATTAAATTGGTGTATGAAAAAATATTCTGTTTTTCAAGATATCTTGACCAAACTCGGCATTTATTAGTTTACTTTACTCCTCATATATATGGAAAATCCTATTAAGATCGGACCACTATATCATATAGCTGCCATAGAAACGATCTGTCGAAAATTAAGTTTTTGTATGAAAAAACATTTTGTTTTTCAAGATATCTTGACCAAACTCGGCATTTATTAGTTTTACTTTACTCTCCTCATATATATGCAAAATCCTATTAAGATCGGACCACTATATCATATAGCTGCCATACGAACGATCAGTCACAAATTAAATTGTTGTATGAAAAATATTCTGTTTTTCAAGATATCTTGACCAAACTCGGCATTTATTAGTTTTACTTTACTCCTCATATATATGCAAAATCCTATTTAGATCGGACCACTATATCATATAGGTGCCATAGAAACGATCGGTCGAAAATTAAGTTTTTGGTATGAAAAAACATTTTGTTTTTCAAGATATCTTGACCAAACTCGGCATTTATTGGTTTTACTTTACTCCTCATATATATGCAAAATCCTATTGAGATCGGACCACTATTTATATAGCTGCCATACAAACGATCAGTCAAAAATTAAATTGGTGTATGAAAAAATATTTTGTTTTTCAAGATATCTTGACCTAACTCGGCATTTATTAGTTTTACTTTACTCCTCATATATACAAAATCCTATTTAGATCGGGCCACTATATCATATAGCTGCCATAGGAACGATCGGTCGAAAATTAAGTTTTTGTATGAAAAACCTTTTGTTTTTCAAGATATCTTGGCCAGAAGTCCCTTTTTATTTAGCACGCAGCACATATGTGAATCCAGCTGGATCGGACCACTATATCATATAGATGCAATAGGTTTTGTATGAAAAAACATATTGTTTATCAAGATAAATTTGACCAAACTCCCGGCATTTATTAGTTTTACTTCACTCATCATGCATATACAAAATCCTATTAAGATTGGACCACAGATCATATAGCTGCCATAGGAACGATCGTCGAAATTAAGCTTTTGAATAAAAAAACATTTGTTTCTCAAAATATCTTGACCAAATTCGCATTTATAAGATTTACTTACTCCTCATATATATGCAAAATCCTATTAAGATCGGACCACTATGTTATATAGCTGCCATAGGACCGATCGTCGAAAATTAAGTTTTTGTATGAAAAAACATTTGTTTTTTAAGACATCTTGACCAAAGTCGGCATTTATAAGATTTACTTTACTCCTCATATATATGCAAAATCCTATTAAGATCGGACCACTCTATTATATAGCTGCCATAGGACCGATCGGTCGAAAATTAAGTTTTTGTATGAAAAAACATTTTGTTTTTTAAAACATCTTGACAAAGTCGGCATTTATAAGTTTTAGTATGCTAATCATATATATGCAAAATACTATTAAGATCGGAACACTATATCATATAGCTGCCATAGGAACGATCGGTCGAAAATTAAGTTTTGTATGATAAAAACATTTTGTTTTCAAGATTTCTTGCAGAAGTCCCTCTTTATTAGCATGCAGCACATATGTGAAAACCAGCTAGATAAGACCTCTATATCATATAGGTGCCATAGGAACGTCGGTCGAAAATTAAGTTTTTGTGTAAAAAAAACATTTTGTTTTCAAGATATCTTGACCAAACTCGGCTTTTATAAGATTACTTTACTCCTCATATATATGCAAAATCCTATTAGGATCGGACCACTATATCATTTAGCTGCCATGAAAAACATTTGTTTTCAAGATATCTTGACCAAACTCGGCATTTATTAGTTTTACTCTACTGCTCATATATATGCAAAATCCTATTAGGAGCGGAACACTGCCATAGGAACGATCGGTCGAAATTAAGTTTTTGTATGAAAAAACATTTTTTTTTTTAAGACATCTTGACCAAAGTCGGCATTTATAAGTTTTAGTATGCTAATCATATACATGCAAATACTATTAAGATCGGAACACTATATCATATAGCTGCCATAGGAACGATCGGTCGAAAATGAAGGTTATGTATGAAAAAACCTTTTGTTTTCAAGATATCTTGGCCAGAAGTCCCTTTTTATTTAGCACGCAGCCATATGTGAAATCCAGCTGGATCGGACCACTATATCATATAGCTGCCATAGGAACGATCGTCGGCGAAAATAAGTTTTTGTATGATAAAACATTTTGTTTTTCAAGATTTCTTGCCAGAAGTCCCTTTTTATTTAGCATGCAGCACATATGTGAAAACCGCTGGATAAGACCACTATATCATATAGGTGCCATAGGAACGCTCGGTCGAAAATTAAGTTTTTGTATAAAAATAAACATTTTGTTTTTCAAGATATCTTGACCAACTCGGCATTTATAAGATTTACTTTACTCCTCATATATATGGAAAATCCTATTAAGATCGGACCACTATATGATATAGCTGCCATAGTCGGTCGAAATTAAGTTTTTGTATGAAAAAACATTTTGTTTTTCAAGATATCTTGACCCAAACTCGGCATTTATTAGTTTTACTTTACTCCTCATATATATGCAAAATCCTATTGAGATCGGACCACTATATCATATAGCTGCCATACAAACGATCAGTCAAAAAATTAAATTGGTGTATGAAAAAATATTCTTGTTTTTCAAGATATCTTGACCAAACTCGGCATTTATTCGTTTTACTTTACTCCTCATATATATGCAAAATCCTGTTTAGATCGGACCACTATATCATATAGCTGCCATAGGAACGATCGGTCGAAAATTAAGTTTTTGTATGAAAAAACATTTTGTTTTTTTAAGATATCTTGGCCAGAAGTCTCTTTATTTAGCACGCAGCACATATGTGAAAACCAGCTGGATCGGACCACTATATCATATAGATGCCATAGGACGATCGGGTCGAAAATTAAATTTTTGTATGAAAAAAAACATATTGTTATCAAGATAAATTTGACCAAACTCGGCATTTATTAGTTTTAATTCACTCATCATACATATACAAAATCCTATGAAGATTGGATAACTAGATCTATAGTGCCATAGAAACGATCGGTCAAAAATTACGTTGTATGAAAAAAATATTCTTTTTTTCAAGATATCTTGACTAAACTCGGCATTTATTTGTTTCACTTTACTCCTCATATTATGCAAATTCTATTAAGATCGGAACACTATATCATATAGCTGTCATAGGAACGATCGGTCGAAAATTAAGTTTATGTATGAAAAAACCTTTTGTTTTCAAGATATCTTGGCCAGAAGTCCATTTTTATTTAGCACGCAGCACATATGTGAAATCCAGCTGGATCGGACCACTATATCATATAGATGCAATAGGAACGATCGGTCGAAAATTAAATTTTTGTATGAAAAACATATTGTTATCAATATAAATTTGACCAAACTCGGCATATTAGTTTTACTTCACTCATCATACATATACAAAATCCCATTAAGATTGGACCACTAGATCATATAGCTGCATAGGAACGATCGGTCGAAAACTAAGTTTTTGTATAAAACTAAACATTTTGTTTTTCAGATATCTTGACCAAACTCGGCATTTATAAGATTTACTTTACTCCTCATATATATGGAAAATCCTATTAAGATCGGACCACTATATCATTAGCTGCCATAGAAACGATCGGTCGAAAATTAAGTTTTGTATGAAAAAACATTTTGTTTTTCAAGATATCTTTTACCAAACTCGGCATTTATTAGTTTTACTTTACTCTCATATATATGCAAAATCCTATTGAGATCGGACCACTATATCATATAGCTGCCTACAAACGATCAGTCAAAAATTAAATTGGTGTATGAAAAAATATTCTGTTTTTCAAGATATCTTGACCAAACTCGGCATTTATTAGTTTTACTTTACTCCTCATATATATGGAAAATCCTATTAAGATCGGACCACTATATCATATAGCTGCCATAGAAACGATCGGTCGAAAATTAAGTTTTTGTATGAAAAAACATTTTTTTTTTCAAGATATCTTGACCAAACTCGGCATTATTAGTTTACTTTACTCCTCATATATATGCAAATCCTATGAGATCGAACCACTATATCAGCTAGCTGCCATTAAATCGATCAGTCAAAAATTAAGTTGGTGTATGAAAAAATATTCTGTTTTTCAAGATATCTTGACCAAACACGGCATTTATTAGTTTTACTTTACTCCTCATATATTTGTAAAATCCTATTAAGATCGGACCACTATATCATATAACTGCCATAGAAACGATCGGTCAAAAATTAAGTTGTTGTATGAAAAAATATTCTGTTTTTCAAGATATCTTGACCAAACTCGGCATTTATTAGTTTCACTTTACTCTTCATATATATGCAAAATCCTATTAAGATCGGACCACTATATCATATAGCTTCCATAGGAAACGATCGGTCGAAAATTAAGTTTTTGTATAAAAAAAATATTTTGTTTTTCAAGATATCTTGGCCAGAAGTCCCTTTTTATTTACCACTCAGCACATATGCGAAAACCAGTGGATCGGACCACTATATCATATAGATGCCATAGGAAAGATCGGTCGAAAATTAAATTTTTGTATCAAAAAACATATTGTTTATCCAGATAAATTTGACCAAACTCGGCACTTATTAGTTTTACTTTACTCATCATATATGTGCAAAATCCTATTGAGATCGGACCACTATATCATATAGCTGCCATAGAAACGATCGGTCGAAAATAAGGTGTATGAAAAAATATCTTTTTTCAAGATATCTTGACTAAACTCGGCATTTATTAGTTTCACTTTACTCCTCATATATGCAAAATCCTATTAAGATCGAAAACTATATCATATAGTTGCCATAGGAACGATCGGCCGAAAATTAAGTTTATGTATGAAAAACCTTTTGTTTTTCAAGATATCTTGGCCAGAAGTCCCGCTGGATCGGACCACTATATCATATAGATGCAATAGGAACGATCGGTCGAAAATAAATTTTGGTATGAAAAAACATATTGTTTATCAATATAAATTGACCAAACTCGGCATTTATTAGTTTTACTTCATCATCATACATATACAAAATCCTATTAAGATTGGACCACTAGATCATATAGCTGCCTAGGAACGATCGGTCGAAAATTAAGTTTTTGAATAAAAAAACATTTTGTTCTCAAAATATCTTGACCAAATTCGGCATTTATAAGATTTACTTTACTCCTCATATATATGCAAAATCTTATTAAGATCGGACTACTATATATTATATAGCTGTCATAGGACCGATCGGTCGAAAATTAAGTTTTTGTATAAAAAACATTTGTTTTTTAAGACATCTTAACAAAGTCGGCATTTATAAGTTTTAGTATGCTAATCATATAAATGCAAAATACTATTGAGATCGGAACACTACATCATATAGCTGCCATAGGAACGATCGGTCGAAAATTAAGTTTTTGTATGATAAAACATTTTGTTTTTCAAGATTTCTTGCCAGAAGTCTCTTTTATTTAGCATGCAGCACATATGTGAAAACCAGCTGGATAAGACCACTATATCATATAGGTGCCATAGGAACGCTCGGTCGAAAATTAGTTTTTGTATAAAAACAAACATTTTGTTTTTCAGATATCTTGACCAAACTCGGCATTTTATAAGATTTACTTTACTCCTCATATATCTGCAAAATTCTATTAGGATCGGACCACTATATCATTAGCTGCCATGAAAAACATTTTGTTTTCAAGATATCTTGACCAAACTCGGCATTTATTAGTTGTACTCTACTGCTCATATATATGCAAAATCCTATTAGGAGCGGAACACTGCCATAGGAACGATCGGTCGAAAATTAAGTTTTTGTATGATAAAACATTTTGTTTTTCAAGATTTCTTGCCAGAAGTCTCTTTTTATTTAGCATGCAGCACATATGTGAAAACCAGCTGGATAGACCACTATATCATATAGGTGCCATAGGAACGCTCGGTCGAAAATTAAATTTTTGTATAAAAACAAACATTTTGTTTTCAAGATATCTTGACCAAACTCGGCATTTATTAGTTTCACTTACTCTTCATATATATGCAAAATCCTATTAAGATCGGACCACTATATCATATAGCTTCCATAGGAACGATCGGTCGAAAATTAAGTTTTTGTATGAAAAAATATTTTGTTTTCAAGATATCTTGGCCAGAAGTCCCTTTTTATTTACCACTCAGCACATATGCGAAAACCAGCGGATCGGCCCACTATATCATATAGATGCAATAGGAACGATCGGTCGAAAATTAATTTTGTATGAAAAAAACATATTGTTTATCAAGATAAATTTGACCAAACTCGGCATTATTAGTTTTCTTCACTCATCATACATATACAAAATCCTATTAAGATTGGACCACTAGATCATATAGCTGCCATAGGAACGATCGGTCGAAAATTAAGGTTTTGAATAAAAAAACATTTTGTTTCTCAAAATATCTTGACCAAATTCGGCATTTATAAGATTTACTTTACTCCTCATATATATGCAAAATCCTATTAAGATCGGACTACTATATTATATAGCTGCCATAGGACCGATCGGTCGAAAATTAAGTTTTTGTATAAAAAACATTTTGTTTTTTAAGACATCTTGACCAAAGTCGGCATTTATAAGTTTAGTATGCTAATCATATAAATACAAAATTATTGAGATCGGAACACTATATCATATAGCTGCCATAGGAACGATCGGTCGAAAATTAAGTTTTTGTATGATAAACATTTTGTTTTTCAAGATTTCTTGCCAGAAGTCCCTTTTTATTTAGCATGCAGCACATATGTGAAAACCAGCTGGATAAGACCACTATATCATATAGGTGCCATAGGAACGCTCGGTCGAAATTAAGTTTTAGTATAAAAACAAACATTTTGTTTTTCAAGATATCTTGACCAAACTCGGCATTTATAGATTTACTTTACTCCTCATATATCTGCAAAATCCTATTAGGAGCGGACCACTATATCATTTAGCTGCCATGAAAAACATTTTGTTTTCAAGATATCTTGACCAAACTCGGCATTTATTAGTTTTACTCTACTGCTCATATATATGCAAAATCCTATTAGGAGCGGAACACTGCCATAGGAACGATCGGTCGAAAATTAAGGTTTTGTATGAAAAATCATTTTGCTTTTCAAGATATCTTGACCAAACTCGGCATTTATTAGTTTTACTTTACTCCTCATATATAGCAAAATCCTATTGAGATCGGACACTTTATCATATAGCTGCCATAAGAATGTTCAGTCAAAAATTAAGTTTGTGTATGAAAAATATTCTGTTTTTAAGATATCTTGACCAAACTGGGCATTTATTATTTTTACTCTACTGCTCATATATATGCAAAATCCTATTAGGAGCGGAACACTGCCATAGAAAACGATCGTTTAAAAATTAAGTTGTTGTATGAAAAAAATATTCTGTTTTTCAAGATATCTTGACCAAACTCGGCATTTATAAGATTTACTTTACTCCTCATATATATGAAAATCCTATTAAGATCGGACCACTATATCATATAGCTGCCATAGAAACGATCGGTCGAAAATTAAGTTTTTGTATGAAAAAACATTTTGTTTTTCAAGATATCTTGACCAAACTCGGCATTTATTAGTTTACTTTACTCCTCATATATATGCAAAATCCTATTGAGATCGGACCACTATATCATATAGCTACCATACAAACGATCAGTCAAAAATTAAATTGGTGTATGAAAAAGGATTCTGTTTTCAAGATATCTTGACCAAACTCGGCATTTATTAGTTTTACTTTACTCCTCATATATATGGAAAATCCTATTAGATCGGACCACTATATCATATAGCTGCCATAGAAACGATCGGTCAAAAATTAAGGTGTATGAAAAAATATTCTGTTTTTCAAGATATCTGACTAAACTCGGCATTTATTAGTTTCACTTTACTCCTCATATATATGCAAAATCCTATTAAGATCGGAACACTATATCAAATAGCTGCCATAGGAACGATCGGCCGAAAATTAAGTTTATGTATGAAAAAACCTTTCGTTTTTCAAGATATCCTGGCCAGAAGTCCCGCTGGATCGGACCACTATATCATATAGATGCAATAGGAACGATCGGTCGAAAATTAAATTTTTGTATGAAAAAAAATATTGTTTATCAAGATAAATTTGACCAAACTCGGCATTTATTAGTTTTACTTCACTCATCATACATATACAAAATCCTATTAAGATTGGACCACTAGATCATATAGCTGCCATAGGAACGATCGGTCGAAAATAAGTTTTTGAATAAAAAAACATTTTGTTTCTCAAAATATCTTGACCAAATTCGGCATTTATTAGTTTTACTTTACTCCTCATATATATGCAAAATCCTATTAAGATCGGACTACTATATTATATAGCTGCCATAGCACCGATCGGTCGAAATTAAGTTTTGTATAAAAAACATTTTGTTTTTTAAGACATCTTCACCAAAGTCGGCATTTATAAGTTTTAGTATGCTAATCATATAAATACAAAATACTATTAAGATCGGAACACTATATCAAATAGCTGCCATAGGAACGATCGGCCGAAAATTAAGTTTATGTATGAAAAAACCTTTCGTTTTTCAAGATATCCTGGCCAGAAGTCCCGCTGGATCGGACCACTATATCATATAGATGCAATAGGAACGATCGGTCGAAAATTAAATTTTTGTATGAAAAAACATATTGTTTATCAAGATAAATTTGACAAACTCGGCATTTATTAGTTTACTTTACTCCTCATATATATGCAAATCCTATTAAGCTCGGACTACTATATTATATAGCTGCCATAGGACCGATCGGTCGAAAATTAAGTTTTTGTATAAAAAACATTTTGTTTTTTAAGACATCTTCACCAAAGTCGGCATTTATAAGTTTTAGTATGCTAATCATATAAATACACAAATACTATTGAGATCGGAACACTATATCATATAGCTGCCATAGGAACGATCGGTCGAAAATTAAGTTTTTGTATGATAAAAATTTTGTTTTTCAAGATTTTTGCCAGAAGTCCCTTTTTATTTAGCATGCGCACATATGTGAAAACCAGCTGGATAAGACCACTATATCATATAGGTGCCATATAGGAAACGCTCGGTCGAAAATTAGTTTAATATAAAAACAAACATTTTGTTTTTCAAGATATCTTGACCAAACTCGGCATTTATAAGATTACTTTACTCCTCATATATCTGCAAAATCTATAGGATCGGACCACTATATCATTTAGCTGCCATGAAAACATTTGTTTTCAAGATATCTTGACCAAACTCGGCATTTATTAGTTTTACTCTACTGCTCATATATATGCAAAATCCTATTAGGAGCGGAACACTGCCATAGGAACGATCGGTCGAAAATTAGGTTTTGTATGAAAAATCATTTGCTTTTCAAGATATCTTGACCAAACTCGGCATTTATTAGTTTTACTTTACTCCTCATATATATGCAAAATCCTATTGAGATCGGACAACTTTATCTATAGCTGCCATAAGATGTTTCAGTCAAAAATTAAGTTTGTGTATGAAAAAAATATCTGTTTTTCAAGATATCTTGACCAAACTCGGCATTTATTATTTTTACTCTACTGCTCATATATATGCAAAATCCTATTAGGAGCGGAATACTGCCATAGAAACGATCGTTTAAAATTAAGTTGGTGTATGAAAAAAATATTCTGTTTTTCAAGATATCTTGACCAAACTCGGCATTTATAAGATTTACTTTCTCCTCTATATATGGAAAATCCTATTAAGATAGGACCACTATATATATAGCTGCCATAGAAACGATCGGTCGAAAATTAAGTTTTATGTATGAAAAACATTTTGTTTTTCAAGATATCTTGACCAAACTCGGCATTTATTAGTTTTACTTTACTCCTCATATATATGCAAAATCCTATTGAGATCGGACCACTATATCATATAGCTACCATACAAACGATCAGTCAAAATTAAATTGGTGTATGAAAAATATTCTGTTTTCAAGATATCTTGACCAAACTCGGCATTATTAGTTTTACTTTACTCCTCATATATATGCAAAATCCTATTAAGATCGGACCACTATATCATATAGCTGCCATAGAAACGATCGTCGTCAAAAATTAAGTTGTTGTATGAAAAAATATTCTGTTTTCAAGATATCTTGACCCAACTCGGCATTTATTATTTTTACTCTACTGCTCATATATATGCAAAATCCTATTAGGAGCGGAACACTGCCATAGAAACGATCGTTCAAAAATTAAGTTGTTGTATGAAAAAAATATTCTGTTTTTCAAGATATCTTGACCAAACTACTTTACTCCTCATATATATGCAAAATCATATTAAGATCGGACAACTATATCATATAGCTGCCATAGGAATGATCGGTCGAAAATTAAGTTTTTGTATGAAAAACATTTTGTTTTTCAAGATATCTGGCCAGAAGTCCCTTTTTATTTAGCACGCAGCACATATGTGAAAACCAGCTGAATCGGACCACTATATCATATAGATGCCATAGGAACGATCGGTCGAAAAATAAATTTTTGTATCAAAAAACATATTGTTTATCAAGATATCTGAACAAACTCGGCATTTATTAGTTTCACTTTACTCCTCATATATATGCAAATCCTATTAAGAGCGAAACACTGCCATAGGAATGATCGGTCGAAAATAAGTTTTTGTATGAAAAACATTTTGTTTTTCAAGATATCTTGGCCAGAAGTCCCTTTTATTTAGCACGCAGCACATATGTGAAAACCAGCTGAATCGGACCCTATATCATATAGATGCCATAGGAAAGATCGGTCGAAAATTAAATTTTTGTATCAAAAAACTATTGTTTATCCAGATAAATTTGACCAAACCCGGCACTTATTAGTTTTACTTTACTCATCATATATGTGCAAAATCCTATTGAGATCGGCCACTATATCATATAGTTGCCATAGAAACGATCGGTCAAAAATTAAGTTGCATGAAAAAATATTCTGTTTTTCAAGATATCTTGACTAAAGTCGGCATTTATTAGTTTCACTTTACTCCTCATATATATGCAAAATCTATTAAGATCAGAACACTATATCATATGGTTGCCATAGGAACGATCGGCCGAAAATTATGTTTTTTTTTTTTTGAAAAAACCTTTTGTTTTTCAAGATATCTTTTCCAGAAGTCCCGCTGGATCGGACCACTATATCATATAGATGCAATAGGAACGATCGGTCCGAAAATTAAAATTTTGTATGAAAAAACATTGTTTATCAAGATAAATTTGACCAAACTCGGCATTTATTAGTTTTACTTCACTATCATACATATACAAAATCCTATTAAGATTGTACCACTAGATCAAATAGCTGCCATAGGAACGATCGGTCGAAAATTAAGTTTTTGAAATAAAAAACATTTTGTTCTCAAAATGAAAAGTATGAAAAAAACATTTTGTTTTTCAAGATATCTTGACCAAACTTGGCATTTATTAGTTTATTTTACTCCTTATATATATACATATAAATATTTAAACTGGCATTTATTAGTTTTACTTTACTCCTCATATATACAAAAACCTATTGAGATCGGCCACTATATCAGATAGCTGCCATTAAATCGATCAGTCAAAAATTAAGTTGTGTATGAAAAAATATTCTGTTTTTCAAGATATCTTGACCAAACACGGCATTTATTAGTTTTACTTTTCTCCTCATATATTTGTAAAATCCTATTAAGATCGGACCACTATATCATATAACTGCCATAGAAACGATCGGTCAAAAATTAAGTTGTTGTATGAAAAATATTGTTTATCAAGATAAATTTGACCAAACTCGGCATTTATTAGTTTACTTCACTCATCATACATATACAAAATCCTATTAAGATTGGACCACTAGATCATATAGCTGCCATAGGAACGATCGGTCGAAAATTAAGTTTTGAATAAAAAAACATTTTTGTTTCTCAAAATATCTTGACCAAATTCGGCATTATAAGATTACTTTACTCCTCATATATATGCAACATCCTATTAAGATCGGACTACTATATTATATAGCTGCCATAGGAACGATCGGTCGAAAATTAAGTTTTTGTATAAAAATAAACATTTGTTTTTCAAGATATCTTGACCAAACTCGGCATTTATAAGATTTACTTACTCCTCATATATCTGCAAAATCCTATTAGGATCGGACCACTATATCATTTAGCTGCCATGAAAAACATTTTGTTTTCAAGATATCTTGACCAAACTCGGCATTTATTAGTTGTACTCTACTGCTCATATATATGCAAAATCCTATTAGGAGCGGAACACTGCCATAGGAACGATCGGTCGAAAATTAAGTTTTTGTATGAAAAACATTTTGTTTTCAAGATATCTTGACCAAACTCGGCATTTATAGATTTACTTTACTCCTCATATATCTGCAAAAATCCTATTAGGATCGGACCACTATATCATTTAGCTGCCATGAAAAACATTTTGTTTTCAGATATCTTGACCAAACTCGGCATTTATTAGTTTTACTCTACTGCTCATATATATGCAAAATATGCAAAATAGGAGCGGAACACTGCCCATACGAACGATCGGTCGAAAATTAAGTTTTTGTATGAAAAACATTTTGTTTTTCAAGATATCTTGGCCAGAAGTCCCTTTTAATTTAGCACGCAGCACATATGTGAAAACCAGCTGAATCGGACCACTATATCATATAGATGCCATAGGAACGATCGGTCGAAAAATAAATTTTGTATGATAAAACATTTTGTTTTTCAAGATTTCTTGCCAGAAGTCCCTTTTTATTTAGCATGCAGCACATATGTGAAAACCAGCTGGGATAAGACCACTATATCATATAGGTGCCATAGGAAAATCCTATTAAGATAGGACCACTATATCATATAGCTGCCATAGAAACGATCGGTCGAAAATTAAGTTTTTGTATGAAAAAACATTTTGTTTTTCAAGATATCTTGACCAAACTCGGCATTTATTAGTTTTACTTTACTCCTCATATATATGCAAAATCCTATTGAGATCGGACCACTATATCATATAGCTACCATACAAACGATCAGTCAAAAATTAAATTGGTGTATGAAAAAATATTCTGTTTTTCAAGATATCTTGACCAAACTCGGCATTTATTAGTTTTACTTTACTCCTCATATATATGCAAAATCCTATTAAGATCGGACCACATATCATATAGCTGCCATAGAAACGATCGGTCAAAAAAAAAGTTGTTGTATGAAAAAATATTCTGTTTTTCAAGATATCTTGACCAAACTCGGCATTTATTATTTTACTCTACTGCTCATATATATGCAAAATCCTATTAGGAGCGGAACACTGCAATAGAAACGATCGTTCAAAAATTAAGTTGTTGTATGAAAAAAATATTCTGTTTTTCAAGATATCTTGACCAAACTACTTTACTCTCATATATATGCAAAATCCTATTAAGATCGGACAACTATATCATATAGCTGCCATAGGAATGATCGGTCGAAAATTAAGTTTTTGTATGAAAAACATTTTGTTTTTCAAGATATCTTGGCCAGAAGTCCCTTTTTATTTAGCACGCAGCACATATGTGAAAACCAGCTGAATCGGACCACTATATCATATAGATGCCATAGAACGATCGGTCGAAAAATAAATTTTTGTATCAAAAAAATATGTTTATCAAGATATCTTGAACAAACTCGGCATTTATTAGTTTCACTTTACTCCTCATATATATGCAAAATCCTATTAAGAGCGAAACACTGCCATAGGAATGATCGGTCGAAAATTAAGTTTTTGTATGAAAACATTTTGTTTTTCAAGATATCTTGGCCAGAAGTCCCTTTTTATTTAGCACGCAGCACATATGTGAAAACCAGCTGAATCGGACACTATATCATATAGATGCCATAGGAAGATCGGTCGAAAATTAAATTTTTGTATCAAAAAACATATTGTTTATCCAATAAATTTGACCAAACCCGGCACTTATTAGTTTTACTTTACTCATCATATATGTGCAAAATCTATTGAGATCGGCCCACTATATCATATAGTTGCCATAGAAACGATCGGTCAAAAATTAGTTGCATGAAAAATATTCTGTTTTTCAAGATATCTTGACTAAAGTCGGCATTTATTAGTTTCACTTTACTCCTCATATATATGCAAAATCCTATTAAGATCAGAACACTATATCATATGGTTGCCATAGGAACGATCGGCCGAAAATTATGTTTATGTATGAAAAAAACCTTTTGTTTTTCAAGATATCTTTTCCAGAAGTCCCGCTGGATCGGACCACTATATCATATAGATGCAATAGGAACGATCGGTCGAAAATTAAATTTTTGTATGAAAAACAATTGTTTATCAAGATAAATTTGACCAAACTCGGCATTTATTAATTTTACTTCACTCATCATACATATACAAATCCTATTAAGATTGGACCACTAGATCAAATAGCTGCCATAGGAACGATCGGTCGAAAATTAAGTTTTTGAATAAAAAAACATTTTGTTTCTCAAAATGAAAATGTATGAAAAACATTTGTTTTTCAAGATATCTTGACCAAAACTTGGCATTATTAGTTTTATTACTCCTTATATATATACATATAATATTTAAACTTGGCATTTATTAGTTTTACTTTACTCCTCATATATACAAAAACTATTGAGATCGGACCACTATATCAGATAGCTGCCATTAAATCGATCAGTCAAAAATTAAGTTGGTGTATGAAAAAATATTCTGTTTTTTCAAGATATCTTGACCAAACACGGCATTTATTAGTTTTACTTTTCTCCTCATATATTTGTAAAATCCTATTAAGATCGGACCACTATATCATATAACTGCCATAGAAACGATCGGTCAAAAATTAAGTTGTTGTATGAAAAAATATTGTTTATCAAGATAAATTTGACCAAACTCGGCATTTATTAGTTTTACTTCACTCATCATACATATACAAAATCCTATTAGATTGGACCACTAGATCATATAGCTGCCATAGAACGATCGGTCGAAAATTAAGTTTTTGAATTAAAAAACATTTGTTTCTCAAAATATCTTGACCAAATTCGGCATTTATAAGATTTACTTTACTCCTCATATATATGCAACATCCTATTAAGATCGGACTACTATATTATATAGCTGCCATAGGAACGATCGGTTCGAAAATTAAGTTTTTGTATAAAAATAAACATTTTGTTTTTCAAGATATCTTGACCAAATCGGCATTTATAAGATTTACTTTACTCCTCATATATCTGCAAAATCCTATTAGGATCGGACCACTATATCATTTAGCTGCCATGAAAAACATTTTGTTTTCAAGATATCTTGACCAAACTCGGCATTTATTAGTTGTACTCTACTGCTCATATATATGCAAAATCCTATAGGAGCGGAACACTGCATAGGAACGATCGGTCGAAAATTAAGTTTTTGTATGAAAAACATTTTGTTTTCAAGATATCTTGACCCAAACTCGGCATTTATAAGATTTACTTTACTCCTCATATATCTGCAAAATCCTATTAGGATCGGACCACTATATCATTTAGCTGCCATGAAAAACATTTTGTTTTCAAGATATCTTGACCAAACTCGGCATTTATTAGTTTTACTCTACTGCTCATATATATGCAAAATATGCAAAATAGGAGCGGAACACTGCCATACGAACGATCGGTCGAAAATTAAGTTTTTGTATGAAAAACATTTTGTTTTTCAAGATATCTTGGCCAGAAGTCCCTTTTAATTTAGCACGCAGCACATATGTGAAAACCAGCTGAATCGGACCACTATATCATATAGATGCCATAGGAAACGATCGGTCGAAAATAAATTTTTGTATGATAAAACATTTGTTTTTCAAGATTTCTTGCCAGAAGTCCCTTTTTATTTAGCATGCAGCACATATGTGAAAACCAGCTGGATAAGACCACTATATCATATAGGTGCCATAGGAACGCTTGGTCGAAAATTAAGTTTTTGTATAAAAATAAACATTTTGTTTTCAAGATATCTTGACCAAACTCGGCATTTATAAGATTTACTTTACTCCTCATATATCTGCAAAATCCTATTAGGATCGGACCACTATATCATTTAGCTGCCATGAAAAACATTTTGTTTTCAAGATATCTTGACCAAACTCGGCATTATTAGTTGTACTCTACTGCTCATATATATGCAAAATCCTATTAGGAGCGGAACTCTGCCATAGGAACGATCGGTCGAAAATTAAGTTTTTGTATGATAAAACATTTTGTTTTTCAAGATTTCTTGCCAGAAGTCCCTTTTTATTTAGCATGCAGCACATATGTGAAAACCAGCTGGATAAGACCACTATATCATATAGGTGCCATAGGAACGCTTGGTCGAAAATTAAGTTTTTGTATAAAAATAAACATTTTGTTTTTCAAGATATCTTGACCAAACTCGGCATTATAAGATTTACTTTACTCCCATATATCTGCAAAATCCTATTAGGATCGGACCACTATATCATTTAGCTGCCATGAAAAACATTTTGTTTTCAAGATATCTTGACCAAACTCGGCATTATTAGTTTTACTCTACTGCTCATATATATGCAAAATATGCAAAATAGGAGCGGAACACTGCCATACGAACGATCGGTCGAAAATTAAGTTTTTGTATGAAAAAACATTTTGTTTTTCAAGATATCTTGGCCAGAAGTCCCTTTTAATTTAGCACGCAGCACATATGTGAAAACCAGCTGAATCGGACCACTATAACAGATAGCTGCCATTAAATCGATCAGTCAAAAATTAAGTTGGTGTATGAAAATATATTCTGTTTTTAAAGATATCTTGACCAAACACGGCATTTATTAGTTTTACTTTACTCCTCATATATTTGTAAAATCCTGTTAAGATCGGACCACTATATCATATAACTGTCATAGAAACGATCGGTCAAAAATTAAGTTGTTGTATGAAAAATATTCTGTTTTTCAAGATATCTTGACCAAACTCGGCATTTATTAGTTTCACTTTACTCCTCATATATATGCAAAATCCTATTAAGAGCGAAACACTGCCATAGGAATGATCGGTCGAAAATTAAATTTTTGTATCAAAAAACATATTGTTTATCCAGATAAATTTGACCAAACCCGGCACTTATTAGTTTTACTTACTCATATATGTGCAAAATCCTATTGAGATCGGCCCACTATATCATATAGTTGCCATAGAAACGATCGGTCAAAAATTAAGTTGCATGAAAAATATCTGTTTTCAAGATATCTTGACTAAAGTCGGCATTTATTAGTTTCACTTTACTCCTCATATATATGCAAAATCCTATTAAGATCAGAACACTATATCATATAGTTGCCATAGGAACGATCGGCCGAAAATTAAGTTTATGTATGAAAAAACCTTTCGTTTTTCAAGATATCTTTTCCAGAAGTCCCGCTGGATCGGACCACTATATCATATAGATGCAATAGGAACGATCGGTCGAAAAATTAAATTTTTGTATGAAAAAACATATTGTTTATCAAGATAAATTTGACCAAACTCGGCATTTATTAGTTTTACTTCTCTCATCATACATATACAAAATCCTATTAAGATTGGACCACTAGATCAAATAGCTGCCATAGGAACGATCGGTCGAAAATTAAGTTCTTGAATAAAAAAACATTTTGTTTCTCAAAAATGAAATTGTATGAAAAAACATTTTGTTTTTCAAGATATCTTGACCAAACTTGGCATTTATTAGTTTTATTTTACTCCTTATATATATACATATAAATATTTAAACTTGGCATTTATTAGTTTTACTTTACTCCTCATATATACAAAAACCTATTGAGATCGGACCACTATATCAGATAGCTGCCATTAAATCGATCAGTCAAAAATTAAGTTGGTGTATGAAAAAATATTCTGTTTTTCAAGATATCTTGACCAAACACGGCATTTATTAGTTTTACTTTTCTCCTCATATATTTGAAAAATCCTATTAAGATCGGACCACTATATCATATAACTGCCATAGAAACGATCGTCAAAAATTAAGTTGTTGTATGAAAAAATATTGTTTATCAAGATAAATTTGACCAAACTCGGCATTTATTAGTTTTACTTCACTCATCATACATATACAAAATCCTATAAGATTGGACCACTAGATCATATAGGTGCCATAGGAACGCTCGGTCGAAAATTAGTTTTTGTATAAAAATAAACATTTTGTTTTTCAAGATATCTTGACCAAACTCGGCATTTATAAGATTTACTTTACTCCTCATATATCTGCAAAATCCTATTAGGATCGGACCACTATATCATTTAGCTGCCATGAAAAACATTTTGTTTTCAAGATATCTTGACCAAACTCGGCATTTATTAGTTTTACTCTACTGCTCATATATGCAAAATATGCAAAATAGGAGCGGAACACTGCCATACGAACGATCGGTCGAAAATTAAGTTTTTGTATGAAAAACATTTTGTTTTTCAAGATATCTTGGCCAGAAGTCCCTTTTAATTTAGCACGCAGCACATATGTGAAAACCAGCTGAATCGGACCACTATATCATATAGATGCCATAGGAACGATCGGTCGAAAAATAAATTTTTGTATCAAAAAACATATTGTTTATCAAGATATCTTGAACAAACTCGGCATTATTAGTTTCACTTTACTCCTCATATATATTAAAAATCCTATTAAGAGCGGAACACAGCCATAGGAATGACCGTCGAATATTAAGGTTTTGTATGAAAAAACATTTTGTTTTTCAAGATATCTTGACCAAACTTGGCATTATTAGTTTTACTTTACTCCTTATATATATACATATAAATATATAAACTTGGCATTTATTAGTTTTACTTTACTCCTCATATATACAAAAACCTATTGAGATCGGACCACTATATCAGATAGCTGCCATTAAATCGATCAGTCAAAATTAAGTTGGTGTATGAAAAAATATTCTGTTTTAAAGATATCTTGACCAAACACGGCATTTATTAGTTTTACTTTACTCCTCATATATTTGTAAAATCCTATTAAGATCGGACCACTATATCATATAACTGTCATAGAAACGATCGGTCAAAAATAAGTTGTTGTATGAAAAAATATTCTGTTTTTCAAGATATCTTGACCAAACTCGGCATTTATTAGTTTCACTTTACTCCTCATATATATGCAAAATCCTATTAAGATCGGACCACTATATCATATAGCTTCCATAGGAACGATCGGTCGAAAATTAAGTTTTTGTATGAAAAAATATTTTGTTTTTCAAGATATCTTGGCCAGAAGTCCCTTTTTATTTACCACTCAGCACATATGTGAAACCAGCTGGATCGGACCACTATATCATATAGATGCCATAGGAAAGATCGGTCGAAAATTAAATTTTTGTATCAAAAAACATATTGTTTATCCAGATAAATTTGACCAAACGCGGCACTTATTAGTTTTACTTTACTCATCATATATGTGCAAAATCCTATTGAGATCGGACCACTATATCATATAGCTGCCATAGAAACGATCGGTCAAAAATTAAGTTGTATGAAAAAATATTCTGTTTTTCAAGATATCTTGACTAAAGTCGGCATTTATTAGTTTCACTTTACTCCTCATATATATGCAAAATCCTATTAAGATCGGAACACTATATCATATAGTTGCCATAGGAACGATCGGACGAAAATTAAATTTTGTATGAAAAAACATATTGTTTATCAAGATAAATTTGACCAAACTCGGCATTTATTAGTTTTACTTCACTCATCATACATATACAAAATCCTATAAGATTGGACCACTAGATCATATAGCTGCCATAGGAATGATCGGTCGAAAATTAAGTTTTTGAATAAAAAAACATTTTGTTTCTCAAAATATCTGACCAAATTCGCCATTTATAAGATTTACTTTACTCCTCATATATATGCAAAATCCTATTAAGATCGGACTACTATATTATATAGCTGCCATAAGTCGGCATTTATAAGTTTTTACTATGCTAATCATATATATGCAAAATACTATTGAGATCGGAACACTATATCATATAGCTGCCATAGGAACGATCGGTCGAAAATTAAGTTTTTGTATGATAAAACATTTGTTTTTCAAGATGCTCTTGGTGCTCTTGCATTTGGTCTGCTCTTGCATTTGGTCTCCACAGTATAACAACAGCCAGGATCGTGTTGAATCTGTTCAGAAGCATTTTCTGCTTTTTTTTTGCCTTACGAGGTTTAAATTGGGACCCTAATCTTCGGTTGCCTCCTACTCCAGCAGACTGCCTTCTTCTCAACCTTCCGTCGTTAACCAACCGTAGGACAATTCTCGGTGTTGTCCTTCTACATAAGTTGATTATTGGCGACATAGATTCTCCTTTTCGCTAGGCGTCTTCAATTCTCTGTTCCGGCTAGACCAACCAGAAATTTATCGCCCCTTTTTACTATCTACGTGCACAACAGACTACGCTATGCACAATCCTTTTCGCGTGCTATGTAAAAATTATAATAGTTTGCATCACGTTTTCTCTACCGAACTGTCCTCTACCCCTAATAAAATCGTTGCTTTCAGGATACCTTCAGGGAAGTCGCTGACCATTCCCAGCTATGAGCAGGGGCATAGCTTGCCGGACAGCTGAAAAATTTTCCCCCACCGGGTCGGTGATTTCCATTACTTTTCTCTCTGTTCTATCTACTTAACACTCTTTATCTAACTTACATTGCTTTACTTTATTAACAATCTTCTTACTTTCATTTTTCCTATTTATTATATTTTCTTTTATTAATATAGCAAATTAAGATTATTTTAATTACTTGAAAACTCTTTTTTCCTACTTACAACCTTCTGCTTAGATGTAGTCCTCTAATAGCGTCACTGACAAAATTAGCTGTGAAAAGGGCCACAGCTGGCCGGACTGGCAAATAAAACCCCCACCGGCGGTGATGCTATTTAGAAAATTGATATCCTTTAACTAGGCTTTTAGCATAAAATTCTATTGTATATTCTATTGAATAATGAGGAAGACACTCGTTTTGTCGACCATTAATAATAAATAAATAAATAAATACGACCACTATATCATATAGGTGCCATAGAACGCTCGGTCGAAAATTAAGTTTTCGTATACAATAAACATTTTGTTTTCAAGATATCTTGACCAAACTCGGCATTTATAAGATTTCTTTCCTCCTCATATATGCTGCAAAATCCTATTAGGATCGGACCACTATACCTTAAGCTGCCATGAAAAACATTTTGTTTTCAAGATATCTTGACCAAACTCGGCATTTATTAGTTTTACTACTACTGCTCATATATATGCAAAATCCTATTAGGAGCGGAACACTGCCATAGGAACGATCGGTCGAAAATTAAGGTTTTGTATGAAAATCATTTGCTTTTCAAGATATCTTGACCAAACTCGGCATTTATTAGTTTTACTTTACTCCTCATAGTATGCAAAATCCTATTGAGATCGGACAACTTTATCATATAGCTGCCATAGAAAGTTCAGTCAAAATTAAGTTTGTGTATGAAAAAATATCTGTTTTTCAAGATATCTTGACCAAACTCGGCATTTATTAGTTTTGCTTTACTCCTCATATATATGTTAAATCCTATTGAGATCGGACAACTATATCGTATAGCTGCCATAGAAACGATCGTTCAAAAATTAAGTTGTTGTAATGAAAATATATTCTGTTTTTTCAAGATATCTTGACCAAACTACTTACTCCTCATATAATGCAAAATCCTATTAAGATCGGACCACTATATCATATAGCTGCCATAGGAACGATCGGTCGAAAATTAAGTTTTTGTGTGAAAACATTTTGTTTTTCAAGATATCTTGGCCAGAAGTCCCTTTTTATTTAGCATGCAGCACATATGTGAAAACCAGCTGAATCGGACCACTATATCATATAAATGCCATAGGAACGATCGGTCGAAAATTAAATTTTGTATCAAAAAACATATTGTTTATCAAGATATCTTGACCAACTCGGCATTTATTAGTTTCACTTACTCCTCTATATATGCAAAGTCCTATTAAGAGCGGAACACTGCCATAGGAATGATCGGTCGAAAATAAGTTTTTGTATGAAAAACATTTTGTTTTTCAAGATATCTTGGCCAGAAGTCCCGTTTTATTTAGCATGCAGCACATATGTGAAACCAGCTGAATCGGAACACTATATCATATAGATGCCATAGGAACGATCGGTCGAAATAATTTTTTGTATCAAAAACCATATTGTTTATCAGATATCTTGAACAAAACTCGGCATTTATTAGTTTTACTTTACTCCTCATATATATGCAAAATCCTATTAAGCGCGGAACACTGCCATAGGAATGATCGTCGAAAATTAAGGTTTTGTATGAAAAACATTTTGTTTTTCAAGATATCTTGACCAAACTTGGCATTTTTAGTTTTACTTTACTCTTATATATATACATATAAATATATACTTGGCATTTATTAGTTTTACTTTACTCCTCTATATACAAAATCCTATTGAATCGGACCACTATACAGATAGCTGCCATTAAATCGATCAGTCAAAAATTAGTTGGGTATGAAAAAATATTCTGTTTTTCAGATATCTTGACCAAACACGGCATTTATTAGTTTACTTTACTCCTCATATATTTGTAAATCCTATAAGATCGGACCTATATCCTATAACTGCCATAGAAACGATCGGTCAAAAATTAAGTTGTTGTATGAAAAATATTCTGTTTTTCAAGATATCTTGACCAAACTCAACTCGGATTTATAGTTCACTTTACTCCTCATATATATCAAAATCCTATTAAGATCGGACCACTATATCATATAGCTTCCATAGAAACGATCGGTCGCAAATTAAGTTTTTGTATGAAAAATATTTTGTTTTTCAAGATATCTTGGCCAGAAGTCCCTTTTTATTTACCACTCAGCACATATGTGAAAACCAGCTGGATCGGACCACTATATCATATAGATGCCATAGGAACGATCGGTCGAAAATTAATTTTTGTATCAAAAAATATGTTATCCCGATAAATTTGACCAAACTCAGCACTTATTAGTTTTACTTTACTCATCATATGTGCAAAATCCTATTGAGATCGGACCACTATATCATATAGCTGCCATAGAAACGATCGTCAAAAATTAAGTTGTATGAAAAAATATTCTGTTTTCAAGATATCTTGACTAAAGTCGGCATTTATTAGTTTCACTTTACTCCTCATATATAGCAAAATCCTATTAAGATCGGACCACTATATCATATAGCTGCCATAGGAACGATCGGTCGAAAATTAAGTTTTTGTATGAAAAACATTTGTTTTCAAGATATCTTGGCCAGAAGTCCATTTTTAATTAGCACGCAGCACATATGTGAAAACCAGCTGAATCGGACCACTATATCATATAAATGCCATAGGAACGATCGGTCGAAAATTAAATTTTTGTATCAAAAAACTATTGTTTATCAAGATATCTTGACACAAACTCGGCATTTATTAGTTTCACTTTACTCCTCATATATATGCAAAGTCCTATTAAAAGCGGAACACTGCCATAGAAATGATCGGTCGAAAATTAAGGTTTGTATGAAAAAACATTTTGTTTTTCAAGATATCTTGACCAAACTTGGCATTTATTTTTACTTTACTTCTCATATAATACAAAATCCTATTGAGATCGGACCACTATATCAGATAGCTGCCATTAAATCGATCAGTCAAAAAATTAAGTTGTGTATGAAAAAATTTTCTGTTTTTAAAGATATCTTGACCAACACGGCATTTATTAGTTTTACTTTACTCCTCATATATTTGTAAAATCCTATTAATATCGGACCACTATCTCATATAACTGCCATAGAAACGATCGGTCAAAATTAAGTTGTTGTATGAAAAAATATTCTGTTTTTCAAGATATCTTGACCAAACTCGACATTTATAGTTTTACTTTACTCCTCATATATATGCAAAATCCTATTAAGATCGGACCACTATATCATATAGCTTGCATAGGAACGATCGGTCGAAAACTAAGTTTTTTTGTATGAAAAAACATTTTGTTTTTCAAGATATCTTGGCCAGAAGTCCCTTTTTATTTAGCACGCAGCACATAGGTGACAACCAGCTGGATCGGACCACTATATCAAATAGCTGCAATAGGAACGATCGTCGAAATTAAATTTTTGAGTGAAAAACATATTGTTTATCAAGATATCTTGACCAAACTCGGCATTTATTATTTTACATTACTCATCATATATATGCAAAGCCTATTAAGATCGGAACACTCTATCATATAACTGCCATAGAAACGATCGGTCAAAAATTAAGTTGTTGTATGAAAATATATTCTGTTTTTCAAGATATCTTGACCAAACTCGGCATTTGTTAGTTATACTTTACTCCTCATATATATGCAAAATCCTATTAAGATCGGACCACTATATCATATAGCTTGCATAGGAACGATCGGTCGAAAATTAAGTTTTTGAATGAAAAAATATTTTGTTTTTCAAGATATCTTGGCCAGAAGTCCCTTTTTATTTAGCACGCAGCACATAGGTGACAACCAGCTGGATCGGACCACTATATTAAAATAGCTGAAATAGGAACGATCGGTCGAAAATTAAATTTTTGAGTGAAAAAACATATTGTTTATCAAGATATCTTGACCAACCTCGGCATTTATTAGTTTTACATTACTCATCATATATATGCAAAGCCTATTAAGATCGGAACACTCTATCATATAACTGCCATAGAAACGATCGGTCAAAAATTAAGTTGTTGTATGAAAATATATTCTGTTTTTCAAGATATCTTGACCAAACTCGGCATTTATTAGTTTTACTACTTACTCCTCATATATATGCAAAATCCTATTAAGATCGGACCACTATATCATATAGCTTGCATAGGAACGATCGGTCGAAAATTAAGTTTTTGAATGAAAAAATATTTTGTTTTCAAGATATCTTGGCCAGAGTGCCTTTTTATTTACCACGCAGCACATATGTGAAAACCAGCTGGATCGGACCACTATATCATATAGAGCCATAGGATCGGTCGAAAATTAATTTTTGTATCAAAAAACATATTGTTTATCAAAATAAATTTGACCAAACTCAGCATTTATTAGTTTTTACTTTACTCCTCATATATATGCAAAGCCTATTAAGATCGGAACACTATATCATATAGCTGGCATAGGAACGATCGGTCAAAAATTAAGTTTTTGTATGAAAAAACATTTTGTTTTTCAAGATATCTTGGCCAGAAGTCCCTTTTAATTTAGCACGCAGCACATAGGTGACACCAGCTGGATCGGACCACTATATCAAATAGCTGCAATAGGAACGATCGGTCGAAAATTAAATTTTTGAGTGAAAAAACATTTGTTTTTATCAAGATATCTTGACCAACCTCGCATTTATTAGTTTTACATTACTCATCATATATATGCAAAGCTATTAAGATCGGAACACTCTATCATATAACTGCCATAGAACGATCGTTCAAAATTAAGTTGTTGTATGAAAACATATTCTGTTTTTTCAAGATATCTTGACCAAACTCGGCATTTATTAGTTTTACTTTACTCCTCATATATATGCAAAATCCTATTAAGATCGGACCACTATATCATATAGCTTGCATAGGAACGATCGGTCGAAAATTAAGTTTTTGAATGAAAAAATATTTTGTTTTTCAAGATATCTTGGCCAGAAGTGCCTTTTTATTTACCACGCAGCACATATGTTAAAACCAGCTGGATCGGACCACTATATCATATAGATGCCATAGGAACGATCGGTCGAAAATTAAATTTTTGTATCAAAAAACATATTGTTTATCAAGATAAATTTGACCAAACTCAGCATTTATTAGTTTACTTTACTCCTCATATATATGCAAGCCTATTAAGATCGAACACTATATCATATAGCTGGCATAGGAACGATCGGGTCAAAAATTAAGTTTTTGTATGAAAAAACATTTTGTTTTTCAAGATATCTTGGCCAGAAGTCCCTTTTTATTTAGCACGCAGCACATAGGTGACAACCAGCTGGATCGGACCACTATATCAAATAGCTGCCATAGGAACGATCGGTCGAAAATTAAATTTTTGAGTGAAAAAACATATTGTTTATCATATATCTTGACCAAACTCGGCATTATTAGTTTTACATTACTCATCATATATATGCAAAGCCTATTAAGATCGGAACACTCTATCATATAACTGCCATAGAAACGATCGGTCAAAAATTAAGTTGTTGTATGAAAATATATTCTGTTTTTCAAGATATCTTGACCAAACTCGGCATTTATTAGTTTTACTTTACTCCTCATATATATGCAAAGCCTATTAAGATCGGAACACTATATCATATAGCTGGCATAGGAACGATCGGTCAAAGTTAAGTTTTTGTATGAAAGAACATTTTGTTCTTCAAGATACCTTGGCCAGAAGTCCTTTTTATTTAGCACGCAGCACATAGGTGACAACCAGCTGGAGCGGACCACTATATCAAATAGCTGCCATTGGAACGATCGGTCGAAAATTAAATTTTTGAGTGAAAAAAAATTGCTTATCAAGATATCTTGACCAATCTCGGCATTTATTAGTTTTACATTACTCCTCATATATATGCAAAGCCTATTAAGATCGGAACGCTCTATCATATAGCTTGCCATAGAAACGATCGGTCAAAATTAAGTTGTTGTATTAAAATATATTCTGTTTTTCAAGATATCTTGACCAACTCGGCATTTATTAGTTTTACTTTACTCCTCATATATGCAAAATCCTATTAAGATCGGACCACTATATCATATATCTGCCATAGAAACGATCGGTCGAAAATTAAGTTTTTGTATAAAAAACATTTTGTTTTTCAAGATATCTTGGCCAGAAGTGCCTTTTTATTTACCACGCAGCACATATGTGAAAACCAGCTGGATCGGACCACTATATCATATAGATGCCATAGGAACGATCGGTCGAAAATTAAATTTTTGTATCAAAAACATATTGTTTTTATCAAAATAAATTTGACCAAACTCAGCATTTATTAGTTTTACTTTACTCCTCATATATATGCAAAGCCTATTAAGATCGGAACACTATATCATATAGCTGGCATAGGAACGATCGGTCCAAAATTAAGTTTTTGTATGAAAAACATTTTGTTTTCAAGATATCTTGGCCAGAAGTCCCTTTTTATTTAGCACGCAGCACATAGGTGACAACAGCTGGATCGGACCACTATATCAAATAGCTGCAATAGGAACGATCGGTCGAAAATTAAATTTTTGAGTGAAAAAACATATTGCTTATCAAGATATCTTGACCAATCTCGGCATTTATTAGTTTTACATTACTCCTCATATATATGCAAAGCCTATTAAAATCGGAACACTCTATCATATAGCTGCCATAGAAACGATCGGTCGAAAATTAAATTTTTGTATCAAAAAACATTTGTTTATCAAGATATCTTGACCAAACTCGGCATTTATTAGTTTCACTTTACTCCTTATATATATGCAAAGCCTATTAAGATCGAACACTTTATCATATAGCTGGCATAGGAACGATCGGTCAAAAATTAAGTTTTTGTATGAAAGAACATTTTGTTCTCAAGATACCTTGGCCAGAAGTCCCTTTATATTTAGCACGCAGCACATAGGTGACAACCAGCTTGAGCGGACCACTATATCAAATAGCTGCCATTGGAACGATCGGTCGAAAATTAAATTTTTGAGTGAAAAAACATATTGTTTATCAAGATATCTTGACCAAACTCGGCATTTATTAGTTTTACATTACTCATCATATATATGCAAAGCCTATTAAGATCGGAACACTCTATCATATAACTGCCATAGAAACGATCGGTCAAAAATTAAGTTGTTGTATGAAAACAATTCTGTTTTTCAAGATATCTTGACCAAACTCGGCATTTATTAGTTTTACTTTACTCCTCATATATATGCAAAATCCTATTAAGATCGGACCACTATATCATATAGCTTGCATAGGAACGATCGGTCGAAAATTAAGTTTTTGAATGAAAAAATATTTTGTTTTTCAAGATATCTTGGCCAGAAGTGCCTTTTTATTTACCACGCAGCACATATGTAAACCAGCTGGATCGGACCACTACATCATATAGATGCCATAGGAACGATCGGTCGAAAATTAAATTTTTGTATCAAAAAACATTTGTTTATCAAAATAATTTGACCAAACCTCATTTATTAGTTTTACTTTACTCCTCATATATATGCAAAGCCTAATAAGATCGGAACACTATATCATATAGCTGGCATAGGAACGATCGGTCAAAATTAAGTTTTTGTATGAAAAAAACATTTTGTTTTTCAAGATATCTTGGCCAGAAGTCCCTTTTTATTTAGCACGCAGCACATAGGTGACAACCAGCTGGATCGGACCACTATATCAAATAGCTGCAATAGGAACGATCGGTCGAAAATTAAATTTTTGAGTGAAAAAACATATTGTTTATCAAGATATCTTGACCAAACTCGGCATTTATTAGTTTTACATTACTCATCATATATATGCAAAGCCTATTAAGATCAGAACACTCTATCATATAACTGCCATAGAAACGATCGGTCAAAAATTAAGTTGTTGTATGAAAACATATTCTGTTTTTCAAGATATCTTGACCAAACTCGGCATTTATTAGTTTTACTTTACTCCTCATATATATGCAAATCCTATTAAGATCGGACCACTGTATCATATAGCTTGCATAGGAACGATCGGTCGAAAATTAAGTTTTTGAATGAAAAATATTTTGTTTTTCAAGATATCTTGGCCAGAAGTGCCTTTTTATTTACCACGCAGCACATATGTGAAAACCAGCTGGATCGGACCACTATATCATATAGATGCCATAGGAACGATCGGTCGAAAATTAAATTTTTGTATCAAAAAACATATTGTTTATCAAGATAAATTTGACCAAACTCAGCATTTATTAGTTTTACTTTACTCCTCATATATGCAAAGCCTATTAAGATCGGAACACTATATCATATAGCTGGCATAGGAACGATCGGTCAAAAATTAAGTTTTTGTATGAAAAAACATTTTGTTTTTCAAGATATCTTGGCCAGAAGTCCCTTTTTATTTAGCACGCAGCACATAGGTGACAACCAGCTGGAGCGGACCACTATATCAAATAGCTGCCATTGGAACAATCGGTCGAAAATTAAATTTTTGAGTGAAAAAAAATATTGCTTATCAAGATATCTTGACCAATCTCGGCATTTATTAGTTTTACATTACTCCTCATATATATGCAAAGCCTATTAAGATCGGAACACTCTATCATATAGCTGCCATAGAAACGATCGGTCAAAAATTAAGTTGTTGTATGAAAATATATTCTGTTTTTCAAGATATCTTGACCAAACTCGGCATTTATTAGTTTTACTTTACTCCTCATATATATGCAAAATCCTATTGAGATCGGACCACTATATCATATAGCTGCCAAATGAACGACCGGTCAAAAATTAAGTTGTTGTATGAAAAAAATTCTGTTTTTCAAGATATCTTGACCAAACTCGGCTTTATAAGTTTTACTTTACTCCTCATATATATGCAAAATCCTATTGAGATCGGAACACTATATCATACAGCCGCCATAGAAACGATCGGTCGAAAATTAAGGTTTTGTATGAAAAAACATTTTGTTTTTCAAGATATCTTGGCCAAACTCGTCATTTATTAGTTTTACTTTACTCCTCATATATATGCAAATCCTATTAAGATCGGACCACTATATCGTATAGCTGCCATAGGAAGGTCGAAAAATGTGTTTTTTTTATGAAAAAATATTTTGTTATCAAGATATCTTGACCAAACTCGGCATTTATTAGTATTACTGTACTCCCCATATATATGCAAAATCATATAGAGATCGGACCACTTTATCATATAGCTGCCATAGAAACGATCGGTCGAAAATTAAGTTTTTGAATAAAAAAACATTTTGCTTTTCCAAAATATCTTGACCAAACTCGGCATTTATAAGATTTACTTTACTCCTCATATATATGCAAAATCCTATTAAGATCGGAAAACTATATTATATAGCTGCCATAGGATCGATCGGTCGAAAATAAAGTTTTTGTATAAAAAAACATTTGTTTTTTAAGACATCTTATTAGTATTACTTTACTCCCCATATATATGCAAAATCCTATAGAGATCGGACCACTTTATCATATAGCTGCCATAGAAACGATCGGTCGAAAATTAAGTTGTTGTATGAAAAAATATTCTGTTTTTCAAGATATCTTGACCAAACTCGGCTTTATAAGTTTTACTTTACTCCTCATATATATGCAAAATCCTATTGAGATCGGAACACTATATCATACAGCCGCCATAGAAACGATCGGTCGAAAATTAAGGTTTTGTATGAAAAAACATTTTGTTTTTCAAGATATCTTGACCAAACTCGGCATTTATTAGTATTACTTTACTCCCCATATATATGCAAAATCCTATAGAGATCGGACCACTTTATCATATAGCTGCCATAGAAACGATCGGTCGAAAATTAAGTTTTGAATAAAAAAACATTTTGCTTCTCAAAATATCTTGACCAAACTCGGCAATTATAAGATTTACTTTACTCCTCATATATATGCAAAATCCTATTAAGATCGGAAAACTATATTATATAGCTGCCATAGGATCGATCGGTCGAAAATAAAGTTTTTGTATAAAAAAACATTTTGTTTTTTAAGACATCTTGACCAAAGTCGGCATTTATAAGTTTTAGTATGCTACTCATATATATGCAAAATCCTATTAAGATCGGAACACTATATCATATAGCTGCCATAGGAACAATCGGTCGAAAATTAAGGTTTTGTATGAAAAACATTTTGTTTTTCAAGATATCTTAACCAAACTCGGCATTTATTAGTTTTACTTTACTCCTCATATATATGCAAAATCCTATAGAGATCGGACCACTATATGGTATAGCTGCCATAGGAAGGTTGAAAATTATGTTTTTTTATGAAAAAATATTTTGTTATCAAGATATCTTGACCAAACTCGGCATTTATTAGTATTACTTTACTCCCCATATATATGCAAAATCCTATAGAGATCGGACCACTTTATCATATAGCTGCCATAGAAACGATCGGTCGAAAATTAAGTTTTTGAATAAAAAAACATTTTGCTTTTCAAAATATCTTGACCAAACTCGGCATTTATAAGATTTACTTTACTCCTCATATATATGCAAAATCCTATTAAGATCGGAAAACTATATTATATAGCTGCCATAGGATCGATCGGTCGAAAATAAAGTTTTTGTATAAAAAAAACATTTTGTTTTTTAAGACATCTTGACCAAAGTCGGCATTTATAAGTTTTAGTATGCTACTCATATATATGCAAAATCCTATTAAGATCGGAACACTATATCATATAGCTGCCATAGAAACGATCGGTCAAAAATTAAGTTGTTGTATGAAAATATATTCTGTTTTTCAAGATATCTTGACCAAACTCGACATTTATTAGTTTTACTTTACTCCTCATATATATGCAAAATTCTATTAAGATCGGACCACTATATCATATAGCTGCCATAGAAACGATCGGTCAAAAATTAAGTTTTTGTATGAAAAACATTTTGTTTTTCAAGATATCTTGGCCAGAAGTCCCTTTTTATTTAGCACGCAGCACATAGGTGACAACCAGCTGGATCGGACCACTATATCAAATAGCTGCCATAGGAACGATCGGTCGAAAATTAAATTTTTGAGTGAAAAAAAAAACATATTGTTTATCAAGATATCTTGACCAAACTCGGCATTTATTAGTTTTACATTACTCATCATATATATGCAAAGCCTATTAAGATCGGAACACTCTATCATATAACTGCCATAGAAACGATCGGTCAAAAATTAAGTTGTTGTATGAAAATATATTCTGTTTTTCAAGATATCTTGAACAAACTCGGCATTTATTAGTTTTACTTTACTCCTCATATATATGCAAAATTCTATTAAGATCGGACCACTATAGCTGCCATAGAAACGATCGGTCGAAAATTAAGTTTTTGTATGAAAAACATTTTGTTTTTCAAGAAATCTTGGCCAGAAGTCCCTTTTTTTTTACCACGCAGCACATATGTGAAAACCAGCTGGATCGGACCACTATATCATATAGATGCCATAGGAACGATCGGTCGAAAATTAAATTTTTGTATCAAAAAACATATTGTTTATCAAGATAAATTTGACCAAACTCGGCATTTATTAGTTTTACTTTACTCCTCATATATATGCAAAGCCTATTAAGATCGGAACACTATATCATATAGCTGGCATAGGAACGATCGGTCAAAAATTAAGTTTTTGTATGAAAGAACATTTTGTTCTTCAAGATATCTTGGCCAGAAGTCCCTTTTTTTTTACCACGCAGCACATATGTGAAAACCAGCTGGATCGGACCACTATATCATATAGATGCCATAGGAACGATCGGTCGAAAATTAAATTTTTGTATCAAAAAACATATTGTTTATCAAAATAAATTTGACCAAACTCAGCATTTATTAGTTTTACTTTACTCCTCATATATATGCAAAGCCTATTAAGATCGGAACACTATATCATATAGCTGGCATAGGAACGATCGGTCAAAAATTAAGTTTTTGTATGAAAAAACATTTGTTTTTCAAGATATCTTGGCCAGAAGTCCCTTTTTATTTAGCACGCAGCACATAGGTGACAACCAGCTGGATCGGACCACTATATCAAATAGCTGCAATAGGAACGATCGGTCGAAAATTAAATTTTTGAGTGAAAAAACATATTGTTTATCAAGATATCTTGACCAAACTCGGCATTTATTAGTTTTACTTTACTCCTCATATATATATGCAAAATCCTATTAAGATCGGACCACTATATCATATAGCTTGCATAGGAACGATCGGTCGAAAATTAAGTTTTTGAATGTAAAAATATTTTGTTTTTCAAGATATCTTGGCCAGAAGTGCCTTTTTATTTACCACGCAGCACATATGTGAAAACCAGCTGGATCGGACCACTATATCATATAGATGCCATAGGAACGATCGGTCGAAAATTAAATTTTTGTATCAAAAAACATATTGTTTATCAAAATAAATTTGACCAAACTCAGCATTTATTAGTTTTACTTTACTCCTCATATATATGCAAAGCCTATTAAGATCGGAACACTATATCATATAGCTGGCATAGGAACGATCGGTCAAAAATTAAGTTTTTGTATGAAAAAACATTTTGTTTTTCAAGATATCTTGGCCAGAAATCCCTTTTTATTTAGCACGCAGCACATAGGTGACAACCAGCTGGATCGGACCACTATATCAAATAGCTGCAATAGGAACGATCGGTCGAAAATTAAATTTTTGAGTGAAAAAACATATTGCTTATCAAGATATCTTGACCAATCTCGGCATTTATTAGTTTTACATTACTCCTCATATATATGCAAAGCCTATTAAGATCGGAACACTCTAACATATAGCTGCCATAGAAACGATCGGTCGAAAATTAAATTTTTGTATCAAAAACATATTGTTTATCAAGATATCTTGACCAAACTCGGCATTTATTAGTTTCACTTTACTCCTCATATATATGCAAAGCCTATTAAGATCGGAACACTATATCATATAGCTGGCATAGGAACGATCGGTCAAAAATTAAGTTTTTGTATGAAAGAACATTTTGTTTTCAAGATACCTTGGCCAGAAGTCCCTTTTTATTTAGCACGCAGCACATAGGTGACAACCAGCTGGAGCGGACCACTATATCAAATAGCTGCCATTGGAACGATCGGTCGAAAATTAAATTTTTGAGTGAAAAAAAATATTGCTTATCAAGATATCTTGACCAATCTCGGCATTTATTAGTTTTACATTACTCCTCATATATATGCAAAGCCTATTAAGATCGGAACACTCTATCATATAGCTGCCATAGAAACGATCGGTCGAAAATTAAATTTTTGTATCAAAAAACATATTGTTTATCAAGATATCTTGACCAAACTCGGCATTTATTAGTTTCACTTTACTCCTCATATATATGCAAAGTCCTATTAAGAGCGGAACACTGCCATAGGAATGATCGGTCGAAAATTAAGGTTTTGTATGAAAAAACATTTTGTTTTTCAAGATATCTTGACCAAACTTGGCATTTATTAGTTTTACTTTACTTCTCATATATATACAAAATCCTATTGAGATCGGACCACTATATCAGATAGCTGCCATTAAATCGATCGGTCAAAAATTAAGTTGGTGTATGAAAAAATATTCTGTTTTTAAAGATATCTTGACCAAACACGGCATTTATTAGTTTTACTTTACTCCTCATATATTTGTAAAATCCTATTAATATCGAACCACTATATCATATAACTGCCATAGAAACGATCGGTCAAAAATTAAGTTGTTGTATGAAAAAATATTCTGTTTTTCAAGATATCTTGACCAAACTCGACATTTATTAGTTTTACTTTACTCCTCATGTATATGCAAAATCCTATTAAGATCGGACCACTATATCATATAGCTTGCATAGGAACGATCGGTCAAAATTAAGTTTTTGTATGAAAAACATTTTGTTTTTCAAGATATCTTGGCCAGAAGTCCCTTTTTATTTAGCACGCAGCACATAGGTGACAACCAGCTGGATCGGACCACTATATCAAATAGCTGCAATAGGAACGATCGGTCGAAAATTAATTTTTGAGTGAAAAAACATATTGTTTATCAAGATATCTTGACCAAACTCGGCATTTATTAGTTTTACATTACTCATCATATATATGCAAAGCCTATTAAGATCGGAACACTCTATCATATAACTGCCATAGAAACGATCGGTCAAAAATTAAGTTGTTGTATGAAAATATATTCTGTTTTTCAAGATATCTTGACCAAACTCGGCATTTGATAGTTATACTTTACTCCTCATATATATGCAAAATCCTATTAAGATCGGACCACTATATCATATAGCTTGCATAGGAACGATCGGTCGAAAATTAAGTTTTTGAATGAAAAAATATTTTGTTTTTCAAGATATCTTGGCCAGAAGTGCCTTTTTATTTACCACGCAGCACATATGTGAAAACCAGCTGGATCGGACCACTATATCATATAGATGCCATAGGAATGATCGGTCGAAAATTAAATTTTGTATCAAAAAACATATTGTTTATCAAAATAAATTTGACCAAACTCAGCATTTATTAGTTTTACTTTACTCCTCATATATATGCAAAGCCTATTAAGATCGGAACACTATATCATATAGCTGGCATAGGAACGATCGGTCAAAAATTAAGTTTTGTATGAAAAAACATTTTGTTTTTCAAGATATCTTGGCCAGAAGTCCCTTTTTATTTAGCACGCAGCACATAGGTGACAACCAGCTGGATCGGACCACTATATCAAATAGCTGCAATAGGAACGATCGGTCGAAAATTAAATTTTTGAGTGAAAAAAACATATTGTTTATCAAGATATCTTGACCAAACTCGGCATTTATTAGTTTTACATTACTCATCATATATATGCAAAGCCTATTAAGATCGGAACACTCTATCATATAACTGCCATAGAAACGATCGGTCAAAAATTAAGTTGTTGTATGAAAACATATTCTGTTTTTCAAGATATCTTGACCAAACTCGGCATTTATTAGTTTTACTTTACTCCTCATATATATGCAAAATCCTATTAAGATCGGACCACTATATCATATAGCTTGCATAGGAACGATCGGTCGAAAATTAAGTTTTTGAATGTAAAAATATTTTGTTTTTCAAGATATCTTGGCCAGAAGTGCCTTTTTATTTACCACGCAGCACATATGTGAAAACCAGCTGGATCGGACCACTATATCATATAGATGCCATAGGAACGATCGGTCGAAAATTAAATTTTTGTATCAAAAAACATATTGTTTATCAAGATAAATTTGACCAACTCAGCATTTATTAGTTTTACTTTACTCCTCATATATATGCAAAGCCTATTAAGATCGGAACACTATATCATATAGCTGGCATAGGAACGATCGGTCAAAAATTAAGTTTTTGTATGAAAAAACATTTTGTTTTTCAAGATATCTTGGCCAGAAGTCCCTTTTTATTTAGCACGCAGCACATAGGTGACAACCAGCTGGATCGGACCACTATATCAAATAGCTGCCATAGGAACGATCGGTCGAAAATTAAATTTTTGAGTGAAAAAACATATTGTTTATCAAGATATCTTGAAAAAACTCGGCATTTATTAGTTTTACATTACTCATCATATATATGCAAAGCCTATTAAGATCGGAACACTCTATCATATAACTGCCATAGAAACGATCGGTCAAAAATTAAGTTGTTGTATGAAAACTATTCTGTTTTTCAAGATATCTTGACCAAACTCGGCATTTATTAGTTTTACTTTACTCCTCATATATATGCAAAATCCTATTAAGATCGGACCACTATATCATATAGCTTGCATAGAACGATCGGTCGAAAATTAAGTTTTTGAATGAAAAAATATTTTGTTTTTCAAGATATCTTGGCCAGAAGTGCCTTTTTATTTACCACGCAGCACATATGTGAAAACCAGCTGGATCGGACCACTATATCATATAGATGCCATAGGAACGATCGGTCGAAAATTAATTTTTGTATCAAAAAACATATTGTTTATCAAGATAAATTTGACCAAACTCAGCATTTATTAGTTTTACTTTACTCATCATATATATGCAAAGCCTATTAAGATCGGAACACTCTATCATATAACTGCCATAGAAACGATCGGTCAAAAATTAAGTTGTTGTATGAAAATATATTCTGTTTTTCAAGATATCTTGACCAAACTCGGCATTTATTAGTTTTACTTTACTCCTCATATATATGCAAAATTCTATTAAGATCGGACCACTATATCATATAGCTGCCATAGAAACGATCGGTCGAAAATTAAGTTTTTGTATGAAAAAATATTTTGTTTTTCAAGATATCTTGGCCAGAAGTGCCTTTTTATTTACCACGCAGCACATATGTGAAAACCAGCTGGATCGGACCACTATATCATATAGATGCCATAGGAACGATCGGTCGAAAATTAATTTTTGTATCAAAAAACATATTGTTTATCAAGATAAATTTGACCAAACTCAGCATTTATTAGTTTTACTTTACTCCTCATATATATGCAAAGCCTATTAAGATCGGAACACTATATCATATAGCTGGCATAGGAACGATCGGTCAAAAATTAAGTTTTTGTATGAAAAAACATTTTGTTTTTCAAGATATCTTGGCCAGAAGTCCCTTTTTATTTAGCACGCAGCACATAGGTGACAACCAGCTGGATCGGACCACTATATCAAATAGCTGCCATAGGAACGATCGGTCGAAAATTAAATTTTTGAGTGAAAAAACATATTGTTTATCAAGATATCTTGAAAAAACTCGGCATTTATTAGTTTTACATTACTCATCATATATATGCAAAGCCTATAAGATCGGAACACTCTATCATATAACTGCCATAGAAACGATCGGTCAAAAATTAAGTTGTTGTATGAAAACATATTCTGTTTTTCAAGATATCTTGACCAAACTCGGCATTTATTAGTTTTACTTTACTCTCATATATATGCAAAATCCTATTAAGATCGGACCACTATATCATATAGCTTGCATAGGAACGATCGGTCGAAAATTAAGTTTTTGAATGAAAAAATATTTTGTTTTTCAAGATATCTGGCCAGAAGTGCCTTTTTATTTACCACGCAGCACATATGTGAAAACCAGCTGGATCGGACCACTATATCATATAGATGCCATAGGAACGATCGGTCGAAAATTAAATTTTTGTATCAAAAAACATATTGTTTATCAAGATAAATTTGACCAAACTCAGCATTTATTAGTTTTACTTTACTCATCATATATATGCAAAGCCTATTAAGATCGGAACACTATATCATATAGCTGGCATAGGAACGATCGGTCAAAAATTAAGTTTTTGTATGAAAAAACATTTTGTTTTTCAAGATATCTTGGCCAGAAGTCCCTTTTTATTTAGCACGCAGCACATAGGTGACAACCAGCTGGATCGGACCACTATATCAAATAGCTGCAATAGGAACGATCGGTCGAAAATTAATTTTTGAGTGAAAAAAACATATTGTTTATCAAGATATCTTGACCAAACTCGGCATTTATTAGTTTTACATTACTCATCATATATATGCAAAGCCTATTAAGATCGGAACACTCTATCATATAACTGCCATAGAAACGATCGGTCAAAAATTAAGTTGTTGTATGAAAACATATTCTGTTTTTCAAGATATCTTGACCAAACTCGGCATTTATTAGTTTTACTTTACTCCTCATATATATGCAAAATCCTATTAAGATCGGACCACTATATCATATAGCTTGCATAGGAACGATCGGTAGAAAATTAAGTTTTTGAATGTAAAATATTTTGTTTTTCAAGATATCTTGGCCAGAAGTGCCTTTTTATTTACCACGCAGCACATATGTGAAAACCAGCTGGATCGGACCACTATATCATATAGATGCCATAGGAACGATCGGTCGAAAATTAAATTTTTGTATCAAAAAACATATTGTTTATCAAGATAAATTTGACCAAACTCAGCATTTATTAGTTTTACTTTACTCCTCATATATATGCAAAGCCTATTAAGATCGGAACACTATATCATATAGCTGGCATAGGAACGATCGGTCAAAATTAAGTTTTTGTATGAAAAAACATTTTGTTTTTCAAGATATCTTGGCCAGAAGTCCCTTTTTATTAGCACGCAGCACATAGGTGACAACCAGCTGGATCGGACCACTATATCAATAGCTGCCATAGGAACGATCGGTCGAAAATTAAATTTTTGAGTGAAAAACATATTGTTTATCAAGATATCTTGAAAAAACTCGGCATTTATTAGTTTTACATTACTCATCATATATATGCAAAGCCTATTAAGATCGGAACACTCTATCATATAACTGCCATAGAAACGATCGGTCAAAAATTAAGTTGTTGTATGAAATATTCTGTTTTTCAAGATATCTTGACCAAACTCGGCATTTATTAGTTTTACTTTACTCCTCATATATATGCAAAATCCTATTAAGATCGGACCACTATATCAATAGCTTGCATAGGAACGATCGGTCGAAAATTAAGTTTTTGAATGAAAAAATATTTGTTTTTCAAGATATCTTGGCCAGAAGTGCCTTTTTATTTACCACGCAGCACATATGTGAAAACCAGCTGGATCGGACCACTATATCATATAGATGCCATAGGAACGATCGGTCGAAAATTAAATTTTTGTATCAAAAAACATATTGTTTATCAAGATAAATTTGACCAAACTCAGCATTTATTAGTTTTACTTTACTCATCATATATATGCAAAGCCTATTAAGATCGGAACACTCTATCATATAACTGCCATAGAAACGATCGGTCAAAAATTAAGTTGTTGTATGAAAATATATCTTTTTTTCAAGATATCTTGACCAAACTCGGCATTTATTAGTTTTACTTTACTCCTCATATATATGCAAAATTCTATTAAGATCGGACCACTATATCATATAGCTGCCATAGAAACGATCGGTCGAAAATTAAGTTTTTGTATGAAAAAACATTTTGTTTTTCAAGATATCTTGGCCAGAAGTCCCTTTTTTTTTACCACGCAGCACATATGTGAAAACCAGCTGGATCGGACCACTATATCATATAGATGCCATAGGAACGATCGGTCGAAAATTAAATTTTTGTATCAAAAAACATATTGTTTATCAAGATAAATTTGACCAAACTCGGCATTTATTAGTTTTACTTTACTCCTCATATATATGCAAAGCCTATTAAGATCGGAACACTATATCATATAGCTGGCATAGGAACGATCGGTCAAAAATTAAGTTTTTGTATGAAAGAACATTTTGTTCTTCAAAATACCTTGGCCAGAAGTCCCTTTTTATTTAGCACGCAGCACATAGGTGACAACCAGCTGGAGCGGACCACTATATCAAATAGCTGCCATTGGAACGATCGGTCGAAAATTAATTTTTGAGTGAAAAAAAATATTGCTTATCAAGATATCTTGACCAATCTCGGCATTTATTAGTTTTACATTACTCCTCATATATATGCAAAGCTTATTAAGATCGGAACACTCTATCATATAGCTGCCATAGAAACGATCGGTCAAAAATTAAGTTGTTGTATGAAAATATATTCTGTTTTTCAAGATATCTTGACCAAACTCGGCATTTATTAGTTTTACTTTACTCCTCATATATATGCAAAATCCTATTAAGATCGGACCACTATATCATATAGCTGCCATAGAAACGATCGGTCGAAAATTAAGTTTTTGTATAAAAAAACATTTTGTTTTTCAAGATATCTTGGCCAGAAATGCCTTTTGATTTACCACGCAGCACATATGTGAAAACCAGCTGGATCGGACCACTATATCATATAGATGCCATAGGAACGATCGGTCGAAAATTAAATTTTTGTATCAAAAAACATATTGTTTATCAAAATAAATTTGACCAAACTCAGCATTTATTAGTTTTACTTTACTCCTCATATATATGCAAAATCCTATTAAGATCGGAACACTATATCATATAGCTGGCATAGGAACGATCGGTCAAAATTAAGTTTTTGTATGAAAAACATTTTGTTTTCAAGATAACTTGGCCAGAAGTCCCTTTTTATTTAGCACGCAGCACATAGGTGACAACCGCTGGATCGGACCACTATATCAAATAGCTGCAATAGGAACGATCGGTCGAAAATTAAATTTTTGAGTGAAAAAACATATTGTTTATCAAGATATCTTGACCAAACTCGGCATTTATTAGTTTTACATTACTCATCATATATATGCAAAGCCTATTAAAATCGGAACACTCTATCATATAACTGCCATAGAAACGATCGGTCAAAAATTAAGTTGTTGTATGAAAAAATATTCTGTTTTTCAAGATATCTTGACCAAACTCGGCATTTATTAGTTTTACTTTACTCCTCATATATATGCAAAATCCTATTAAGATCGGAACACTATATCATATAGCTGCCATAGGAACGATCGGTCGAAAATTAAGAATTGTTGCATAAAAAACATTTTGTTTTTTAAAATATCCTGACCAAACTCGGCATTTATAAGATTTACTTTACTCCTCATTATATGCAAAGCCTATTAAGATCGGAACACTATATCATATAGCTGGCATAGGAACGATCGGTCAAAATTAGTTGTTTGTATGAAAACATATTTTGTTTTTCAAGATATCTTGGCCAGAAGTCCCTTTTTATTTAGCATGCAGCACATAGGTGACAACCAGCTGGATCGGACCACTATATCAAATAGCTGCCATAGGAACGATCGGTCGAAAATTAAATTTTTGAGTGAAAAAACATATTGTTTATCAAGATATCTTGACCAAACTCGGCATTTATTAGTTTACATTACTCATCATATATATGCAAAGCCTATTAAGATCGGAACACTCTATCATATAACTGCCATAGAAACGATCGGTCAAAATTAAGTTGTTGTATGAAAATATATTCTGTTTTCAAGATATCTTGACCAAACTCGGCATTTATTATTTTACTTTACTCCTCATATATATGCAAAATTCTATTAAGATCGGACCACTATATCATATAGCTGCCATAGAACGATCGGTCGAAAATTAAGTTTTTGTATGAAAAACATTTTGTTTTTCAAGATATCTTGGCCAGAAGTCCCTTTTTTTTTACCACGCAGCACATATGTGAAAACCAGCTGGATCGGACCACTATATCATATAGATGCCATAGGAACGATCGGTCGAAAATTAAATTTTTGTATCAAAAAACACATTGTTTATCAAGATAAATTTGACCAAACTCGGCATTTATTAGTTTTACTTTACTCCTCATATATATGCAAAGCCTATTAAGATCGGAACACTATATCATATAGCTGGCATAGGAACGATCGGTCAAAAATTAAGTTTTTGTATGAAAGAACATTTTGTTCTTCAAAATACCTTGGCCAGAAGTCCCTTTTTATTTAGCACGCAGCACATAGGTGACACCAGCTGGAGCGGACCACTATATCAAATAGCTGCCATTGGAACGATCGGTCGAAAATTAAATTTTTGAGTGAAAAAAAATATTGCTTATCAAGATATCTTGACCAATCTCGGCATTTATTAGTTTTACATTACTCCTCATATATATGCAAAGCCTATTAAGATCGGAACACTCTATCATATAGCTTCCATAGAAACGATCGGTCAAAAATTAAGTTGTTGTATGAAAATATATTCTGTTTTTCAAGATATCTTGACCAAACTCGGCATTTATTAGTTTTACTTTACTCCTCATATATATGCAAATCCTATTAAGATCGGACCACTATATCATATAGCTGCCATAGAACGATCGGTCGAAAATTAAGTTTTTGTATAAAAAAACATTTTGTTTTTCAAGATATCTTGGCCAGAAGTGCCTTTTGATTTACCACGCAGCACATATGTGAAAACCAGCTGGATCGGACCACTATATCATATAGATGCCATAGGAACGATCGGTCGAAATTAAATTTTTGTATCAAAAAACATATTGTTTATCAAAATAAATTTGACCAAACTCAGCATTTATTAGTTTTACTTTACTCCTCATATATATGCAAAGCCTATTAAGATCGGAACACTATATCATATAGCTGGCATAGGAACGATCGGTCAAAAATTAAGTTTTTGTATGAAAAAACATTTTGTTTTTCAAGATATCTTGGCCAGAAGTCCCTTTTTATTTAGCACGCAGCACATAGGTGACAACCAGCTGGATCGGACCACTATATGAAATAGCTGCAATAGGAACGATCGGTCGAAAATTAAATTTTTGAGTGAAAAAACATATTGTTTATCAAGATATCTTGACCAAACTCGGCATTTATTAGTTTTACATTACTCATCATATATATGCAAAGCCTATTAAAATCGGAACACTCTATCATATAACTGCCATAGAAACGATCGGTCAAAAATTAAGTTGTTGTATGAAAACATATTCTGTTTTTCAAGATATCTTGACCAAACTCGGCATTTATTAGTTTTACTTTACTCCTCATATATGCAAAATCCTATTAAGATCGGACCACTATATCATATAGCTTGCATAGGAACGATCGGTCGAAAATTAAGTTTTTGAATGAAAAAATATTTTGTTTTTCAAGATATCTTGGCCAGAAGTGCCTTTTTATTTACCACGCAGCACATATGTGAAAAACCAGCTGGATCGGACCACTATATCATATAGATGCCATAGGAACGATCGGTCGAAAATTAAATTTTTGTATCAAAAACATATTATTTATCAAGATAAATTTGACCAAACTCAGCATTTATTAGTTTTACTTTACTCCTCATATATATGCAAGCCTATTAAGATCGGAACACTATATCATATAGCTGGCATAGGAACGATCGGTCAAAATTAAGTTGTTGTATGAAAACATATTTTGTTTTTCAAGATATCTTGGCCAGAAGTCCCTTTTTATTTAGCATGCAGCACATAGGTGACAACCAGCTGGATCGGACCACTATATCAAATAGCTGCCATAGGAACGATCGGTCGAAAATTAAATTTTGAGTGAAAAAACATATTGTTTATCAAGATATCTTGACCAAACTCGGCATTTATTAGTTTTACATTACTCATCATATATATGCAAAGCCTATTAAGATCGGAACACTCTATCATATAACTGCCATAGAAACGATCGGTCAAAAATTAAGTTGTTGTATGAAAATATATTCTGTTTTTCAAGATATCTTGACCAAACTCGGCATTTATTAGTTTTACTTTACTCCTCATATATATGCAAAATTCTATTAGATCGGACCACTATATCATATAGCTGCCATAGAAACGATCGGTCGAAAATTAAGTTTTTGTATGAAAAAACATTTTGTTTTTCAAGATATCTTGGCCAGAAGTCCCTTTTTTTTTACCACGCAGCACATATGTGAAAACCAGCTGGATCGGACCACTATATCATATAGATGCCATAGGAACAATCGGTCGAAAATTAATTTTTGTATGAAAGAACATTTTGTTCTTCAAGATACCTTGGCCAGAAGTCCCTTTTTATTTAGCACGCAGCACATAGGTGACAACCAGCTGGAGCGGACCACTATATCAAATAGCTGCCATTGGAACGATCGGTCGAAAATTAAATTTTTGAGTGAAAAAAAATATTGCTTATCAAGATATCTTGACCAATCTCGGCATTTATTAGTTTTACATTACTCCTCATATATAACAAAGACTATTAAGATCGGAACACTCTATCATATAGCTGCCATAGAAACGATCGGTCAAAAATTAAGTTTTTGTATGAAAATATATTCTGTTTTTCAAGATATCTTGACCAAACTCGGCATTTATTAGTTTTACTTTACTCCTCATATATATGCAAAGCCTATTAAGATCGGAACACTATATCATATAGCTGGCATAGGAACGATCAAAAATTAAGTTTTTGTCAAAGATACCTTGGCCAGAAGTCCCTTTTTATTTAGCACGCAGCACATAGGTGACAACCAGCTGGAGCGGACCACTATATCAAATAGCTGCCATTGGAACGATCGGTCGAAAATTAAATTTTTGAGTGAAAAAAAAATTGCTTATCAAGATATCTTGACCAATCTCGGCATTTATTAGTTTTACATTACTCCTCATATATATACAAAGACTATTAAGATCGGAACACTCTATCATATAGCTGCCATAGAAACGATCGGTCAAAAATTAAGTTGTTGTATGAAAATATATTCTGTTTTTCAAGATATCTTGACCAAACTCGGCATTTATTAGTTTTACTTTACTCCTCATATATATGCAAAATCCTATTAAGATCGGACCACTATATCATATAGCTGCCATAGAAACGATCGGTCGAAAATTAAGTTTTTGTATAAAAAAACATTTTGTTTTTTAAAACATCTTGACCAAACTCGGCATTTATTAGTTTTACTTTACTCCTCGAAAATTAAATTTTTGAGTGAAAAAACATATTGTTTATCAAGATATCTTGACCAAACTCGGAATTTATTAGTTTTACTTTACTCCTCGTATATATGCAGAGCCTATTAAGATCGGAACACTTTATCATATAGTTGGCATAGGAACGATCGGTCGAAAATTAAGTTTTTGTATGAAAATTAAGTTTTACTTTACTCCTCATATATATGCAAATCCTATTGAGATCGGACCACTATATCAGATTGCTGCCATAGAAACGATCCGTCAAAAATTAAATTGGTGTATGAAAAATATTCTGTTTTTCAAGATTTCTTGACCAAACTCGGCATTTATTAGTTTTACTTTAGTGGTCATATATATGCAAAATCCTATTAAGAGCGGAAAACTATATCATATAGCTGCCATAGCAACGATCGGTCAAAAATTAAGTTTTTGTATGAAAAAACATTTTGTTTTTCAAGATATTTTGACCAAACTCGGCATTTATTAGTTTTACTTTACTCCTCATATATATGCAAATCCTATTGAGAGCGGAACACTGTCATAGGAACGATCGGTCTAAAATTAAGGTTTTGTATGAAAAAACATTTTCTTTTTCAAGATATTTTGACCAAGCTCGGCATTTATTAGATTTACTTTACTCCTCATATAAATGCAAAATCCTATTAAGATCGGACCACTATATTATATAGTTGGCATAGGAACAATCGTCAAAAATTAAGTTTTTGTATGAAAAACATTATGTTTTTCAAGATATTTCGACCAACCTCGGCATTTATAAGTTTTACTGTATTCCTTATATATATGCAAAATTCTATTGAGATCGGACTACTATATCATATATCTGCCATAGCAACGATCGGTTCAAAATTAAGTTGTATGAAAATATTCTGTTTTTCAAGATATCTTGACCAACCTCGGCATTTATTAGTTTTACTTTACTCCTCATATATTTGTAAAATCTTATTGAGATCGAACCACTATATCATATAGCTGCCATAGGAACGATCGGTCGAAAATTAAGTTTTTGTATGAAAAACATTTTGTTTTTCAAGATATGTTGCCAGAAGTCCCTTTTTATTTAGCACGCAGCACATATGTGAAAACCATCTGGATCGGACCACTATATCATATAGATGCCATAGGAACGACCGGTCGAAAATTAAGTTTTTGTATCAAAAAACATTTTGTTTTTCAAGATATCTTGCCAGAATTCCCTTTTTATTTTAGCACGCAGCACATATGTGAAAACCAGCTGGATCAGACCACTATATCATATAGATGCCATAGGAACGATCGGTCGAAAATTAAATTTTTGTATCAAAAACATATTGTTTATCAAGATAAATTTGACCAAACTCGGCATTTAATAGTTTTACTTTGCTCCTCATATATATGCAGAGCCTATTAAGATCGGAACACTTTATCATATAGTTGGCATAGGAACGATCGATCGAAAATTAAGTTTTTGTATGAAAAAACATTTTGTTTTTCAAGATATTTTGACCAAACTCGGCATTTATTAGTTTTACTTTACTCCTCATATATATGCAAAATCCTATTGAGCGCGGAACACTGCCATAGGAACGATCGGTCGAAAATTAAGGTTTTGTATGAAAAAACATTTTGTTTTTCAAGATATTTTAACCAAACTCGGCATTTATTAGTTTTACTTTACTCCTCATATATATGCAAAATCCTATTGAGATCGGACCACTATATCATATTGCTGCCATAGAAACGATCAGTCAAAATTAAGTTGGTGTATGAAAAAATATTCTGTTTTTCAAGATTTCTTGACCAAACTCGGCATTTATTAGTTTTACTTTACTGCTCATATATATGCAAAATCCTATTAAGAGCGGAACACTGCCATAGGAACGATCGGTCGAAAATTAAGGTTTTGTATGAAAAAACATTTTGTTTTTCAAGATATTTTGACCCAACTCGGCATTTACTAGTTTTACTTTACTCCTCATATATATGCAAAATCCTATTGAGATCGGCCACTATATCATATAGCTGCCATAGAAACGATCAGTCAAAAATATTCTATATTTTAAGATATCTTGACCAAACTCGGCATTTATTAGTTTTACTTTACTCCTCATATATTAATAAAATCATATTGAGATCGGACCACTAAATCATATAGCTGCCATAGATCGGTCAAAAATTAAGTTGTTGTATGAAAAAATATTCTGTTTTTCAAGATATCTTGACCAAACTCGGCATTTATTAGTTTTTCTTTACTCCTCATATATATGCAAATCCTATTAAGATCGGACCACTATATCATATAGTTGGCATAGGAACGATCGGTCAAAAATATGTTTTTTGTATGAAAAACATTTTGTTTTTTCAAGATATCTCGACCAACCTCGGCATTTATTAGTTTTACTGTACTCCTTATATATTTGAAAAATTTTATTGAGATCGGACCACCATATCATATAGCTGCCATAGAAACGATCGGTCAAAAATTAAGTTGTTGTATGAAAAAATATTCTGTTTTTCAAAATATCTTGACCAAGCTCGACATTTATAGTTTAAGTATGCTACTATATATCATATAGCTGCCATAGAAACGATCAGTCAAAAATTAAGTTGGTGTATGAAAAATATTCTGTTTTTCAAGATTTCTTGACCAAACTCGGCATTTATTAGTTTTACTTTACTGCTCATATATATGCAAAATCCTATTAAGAGCGGAACACTGCCATAGGAACGATCGGTCGAAAATTAAGGTTTTGTATGAAAAAACATTTTGTTCTTCAAGATATCTTGACCAAGCTCGGCATGTATTAGTTTTACTTTACTCCTCATATATATGCAAAATCCTATTAAGATCGGACCACTATATCATATTGCTGCAATAGAAACGATCAGTCAAAAATTAAGTTGGTGTATGAAAAATATTCTGTTTTTCAAGATTTCTTGACCAAACTCGGCATTTATTAGTTTTACTTTACTGCTCATATATATGCAAAATCCTATTAGAGCGGAACACTGCCATAGGAACGATCGGTCGAAAATTAAGGTTTTGTATGAAAAAACATTTTGTTTTTCAAGATATTTTGACCCAACTCGGCATTTACTAGTTTTACTTTACTCCTCATATATATGCAAAATCCTATTGAGATCGGACCACTATATCATATAGCTGCCATAGAAACGATCAGTCAAAAATATTCTATATTTTAAGATATCTTGACCAAACTCGGCATTTATTAGTTTTACTTTACTCCTCATATATTAATAAAATCATATTGAGATCGGACCACTAAATCATATAGCTGCCATAGATCGGTCAAAAATTAAGTTGTTGTATGAAAAATATTCTGTTTTTCAAGATATCTTGACCAAACTCGGCATTTATTAGTTTTTCTTTACTCCTCATATATATGCAAAACCTATTAAGATCGGACCACTATATCATATAGTTGGCATAGGAACGATCGGTCAAAAATAATGTTTTTTGTATGAAAAAACATTTGTTTTTCAAGATATCTCGACCACCTCGGCATTATTAGTTTTACTGTACTCCTTATATATTTGAAAAATTTTATTGAGATCGGACCACCATATCATATAGCTGCCATAGAAACGATCGGTCAAAAATTAAGTTGTTGTATGAAAAAATATTCTGTTTTTCAAAATATCTTGACCAAGCTCGACATTTATAAGTTTAAGTATGCTACTATATATCATATAGCTGCCATAGAAACGATCGGTCGAAAATTAAGTTTTTGTATAAAAAAACATTTTGTTTTTTAAAACATCTTGACCAAACTCGGCATTTATTAGTTTTACTTTACTCCTCGAAAATTAAATTTTTGAGTGAAAAAACATATTGTTTATCAAGATATCTTGACCAAACTCGGAATTTATTAGTTTTACTTTACTCCTCGTATATATGCAGAGCCTATTAAGATCGGAACACTTTATCATATAGTTGGCATAGGAACGATCGGTCGAAAATTAAGTTTTTGTATGAAAATTAAGTTTTACTTTACTCCTCATATATTGCAAAATCCTATTGAGATCGGACCACTATATCAGATTGCTGCCATAGAAACGATCCGTCAAAATTAATTGGTGTATGAAAAAATATTCTGTTTTTCAAGATTTCTTGACCAAACTCGGCATTTATTAGTTTTACTTTAGTGGTCATATATATGCAAAATCCTATTAAGAGCGGAAACTATATCATATAGCTGCCATAGCAACGATCGGTCAAAATTAAGTTTTTGTATGAAAAAACATTTTGTTTTTCAAGATATTTGACCAAACTCGGCATTTATTAGTTTTACTTTACTCCTCATATATATGCAAAATCCTATTGAGAGCGGAACACTGTCATAGGAACGATCGGTCTAAAATTAAGGTTTTGTATGAAAAAACATTTTCTTTTTCAAGATATTTTGACCAAGCTCGGCATTTATTAGATTTACTTTACTCCTCATATAAATGCAAAATCCTATTAAGATCGGACCACTATATTATATAGTTGGCATAGGAACATCGGTCAAAATTAAGTTTTTGTATGAAAAAACATTATGTTTTTCAAGATATTTCGACCAACCCGGCATTTATAAGTTTTACTGTATTCCTTATATATATGCAAAATTCTATTGAGATCGGACTACTATATCATATATCTGCCATAGCAACGATCGGTTCAAAATTAAGTTGTATGAAAAAATATTCTGTTTTTCAAGATATCTTGACCAACCTCGGCATTTATTAGTTTTACTTTACTCCTCATATATTTGTAAAATCTTATTGAGATCGAACCACTATATCATATAGCTGCCATAGGAACGATCGGTCGAAAATTAAGTTTTTGTATGAAAAAACATTTTGTTTTTCAAGATATGTTGCCAGAAGTCCCTTTTTATTTAGCACGCAGCACATATGTGAAAACCATCTGGATCGGACCACTATATCATATAGATGCCATAGGAACGACCGGTCGAAAATTAAGTTTTTGTATCAAAAAACATTTTGTTTTTCAAGATATCTTGCCAGAATTCCCTTTTTATTTAGCACGCAGCACATATGTGAAAACCAGCTGGATCAGACCACTATATCATATAGATGCCATAGGAACGATCGGTCGAAAATTAAATTTTTGATCAAAAACATATTGTTTATCAAGATAAATTGACCAAACTCGGCATTTAATAGTTTTACTTTGCTCCTCATATATATGCAGAGCCTATTAAGATCGGAACACTTTATCATATAGTTGGCATAGGAACGATCGATCGAAAATTAAGTTTTTGTATGAAAAAACATTTTGTTTTTCAAGATATTTTGACCAAACTCGGCATTTATTAGTTTTACTTTACTCCTCATATATATGCAAAATCCTATTGAGATCGGAACACTGCCATAGGAACGATCGTCGAAAATTAAGGTTTTGTATGAAAAAACATTTTGTTTTTCAGATATTTTACCAAACTCGGCATTTATTAGTTTTACTTTACTCCTCATATATATGCAAAATCCTATTGAGATCGGACCACTATATCATATGCTGCCATAGAAACGATCAGTCAAAATTAAGTTGGTGTATGAAAAAATATTCTGTTTTCAAGATTTCTTGACCAAACTCGGCATTTATTAGTTTTACTTTACTGCTCATATATATGCAAAATCCTATTAAGAGCGGAACACTGCCATAGGAACGATCGGTCGAAAATTAAGGTTTTGTATGAAAAAACATTTTGTTTTTCAAGATATTTTGACCCAACTCGGCATTTACTAGTTTTACTTTACTCCTCATATATATGCAAAATCCTATTGAGATCGGACCACTATATCATATAGCTGCCATAGAAACGATCAGTCAAAAATATTCTATATTTTTTTAAGATATCTTGACCAAACTCGGCATTTATTAGTTTTACTTTACTCCTCATATATTAATAAAATCATATTGAGATCGGACCACTAAATCATATAGCTGCCATAGATCGGTCAAAAATTAAGTTGTTGTATGAAAAAATATTCTGTTTTTCAAGATATCTTGACCAAACTCGGCATTTATTAGTTTTTCTTTACTCCTCATATATATGCAAAATCCTATTAAGATCGGACCACTATATCATATAGTTGCATAGGAACGATCGGTCAAAAATAATGTTTTTTGTATGAAAAAACATTTTGTTTTTCAAGATATCTCGACCAACCTCGGCATTTATTAGTTTTACTGTACTCCTTATATATTTGAAAAATTTATTGAGATCGGACCACCATATCATATAGCTGCCATAGAAACGATCGGTCAAAAATTAAGTTGTTGTATGAAAAAATATTCTGTTTTTCAAAATATCTTGACCAAGCTCGACATTTATAAGTTTAAGTATGCTACTATATATCATATAGCTGCCATAGAAACGATCAGTCAAAAATTAAGTTGGTGTATGAAAAAATATTCTGTTTTTCAAGATTTCTTGACCAAACTCGGCATTTATTAGTTTTACTTTACTGCTCATATATATGCAAAATCCTATTAAGAGCGGAACACTGCCATAGGAACGATCGGTCGAAAATTAAGGTTTTGTATGAAAAAACATTTTGTTCTTCAAGATATCTTGACCAACTCGGCATGTATTAGTTTTACTTTACTCCTCATATATATGCAAAATCCTATTAAGATCGGAACACTATATCATATAGCTGTCATAGAAACGATCGGTGGAAAATTAAGTTTTTGTATGAAAAAACATTTTGTTTTGCAAGATATCTTGACCAAACTCGGCATTTATTAGTTTTACTTTACTCCTCATATATATGCAAAATCCTATTAAGATCGGACCACTATATCATATAACTGCCATAGAAACGATCAGTCAAAAATTATGTTTTTGTATGAAAAAACATTTTGTTTTTCAAGATATCTTGGCCTGAAGTCCCTTTTTATTTAGCACGCAGCACATATGTGAAAACCAGCTGGATCGGACCACTATATCATATAGCTGCCATAGGAAACGATCAGTCAAAAATTAAGTTGGTGTATGAAAAATATTCTGTTTTTCAAGATATCTTGACCAAACTCGGCATTTATTAGTTTTACTTTACTCCTCATATATTTGTAAAATCGTATTGAGATCGGACCACTATATCATATAGCTGCCATAGAAACGACCAGTCAAAAATTAAGTAGTTGTATGAAGAAATATTTTGTTTTTCAAGATATCTTGACCAAACTCGGCATTTATTAGTTTTACTTTACTGCTCATATATATGCAAAATCCCATTAAGAGCGGAACACTGCCATAGGAACGATCAGTCAAAAACTAAGTTTTTGTATGAAAAAACTTTTGTTTTTCAAGATATCTTGGCCTGAAGTCCCTTTTTATTTAGAACGCAGCACATATGTGAAAACCAGCTGGATCGGACCACTATATCATATAGCTGCCATAGGAACGATCAGTCAAAAATTAAGTTGGTGTATGAAAAAATATTCTGTTTTATAAGATATCTTGACCAAACTCGGCATTTATTAGTTTTACATTACTCCTCATATATATGCAGAGCCTATTAAGATCGGAACACTTTATCATATAACTGCCATAGAAACGATCAGTCAAAAATTAAGTTGGTGTATGAAAAATATTCTGTTTTATAAGATATCTTGACCAAACTCGGCATTTATTAGTTTTACTTTACTCCTCATATATTTGTAAAATCTTATTGAGATCGGACCACTATATCATATAGCTGCCATAGAAACGATCAGTCAAAAATTAAGTTGGTGTATGAAAAATATTCTGTTTTTCAAGATATCTTGACAAACTCGGCATTTATTAGTTCTACTTTACTGCTCATATATATGCAAAATACTTTAAGAGCGGTACACTATATCATATAGCTGCCATAGAAACGATCAGTCAAAAATTAAGTTGGTGTATGAAAAAATTCTGTTTTTCAAGATATCTTGACCAAACTCGGCATTTATTAGTTTTACTTTACTCCTCATATATTTGTAAAATCTTATTGAGATCGGACCACCATATCATATAGCTGCTATAGAAACGATCAGTCAAAAATTAAGTAGGTGTATGAAGAAATATTTTGTTTTTCAAGATATCTTGACCAAACTCGGCATTTATTAGTTTTACTTTACTGATCATATATATGCAAAATCCTATTAAGAGCGGTACACTATATCATATAGCTGCCATAGAAACGATCAGTCAAAAATTAAGTTGGTGTATGAAAAAAAATTCTGTTTTTCAAGATATCTTGACCAAACTCGGCATTTATTAGGTTTACTTTTCTCCTCATATATATGCAGAGCCTATTAAGATCGGAACACTTTATCATATAACTGCCATAGAAACGATCAGTCAAAATTAAGTTGGTGTATGAAAAAATATTCTGTTTTATAAGATATCTTGACCAAACTCGGCATTTTTTAGTTTTATATATATTTGTAAAATCTTATTGAGATCGGACCACTATATCATATAGCTGCCATAGAAACGATCAGTCAAAATTAAGTTGGTGTATGAAAAAATATTCTGTTTTTTCAAGATATCTTGACCAAACTCGGCATTATTAGTTTTACTTTACTGCTCATATATATGCAAAATCCTATTAAGAGCGGTACACTATATCATATAGCTGCCATAGAAACGATCAGTCAAAAATTAAGTTGGTGAATGAAAAAAATTCTGTTTTTCAAGATATCTTGACCAAACTCGGCATTTATTAGTTTTACTTTACTCCTCATATATTTGTAAAATCTTATTGAGATCGGACCACCATATCATATAGCTGCCATAGAAACGATCAGTCAAAAATTAAGTAGGTGTATGAAGAAAATATTTTGTTTTTCAAGATATCTTGACCAAACTCGGCATTTATTAGTTTTACTTTACTGCTCATATATATGCAAAATCCCATTAAGAGCGGACACTGCCATAGGAACGATCGGTCGAAAATTAAGGTTTTGTATGAAAAACATTTTGTTTTTCAAGATATCTTGACCAAACTCGGCATTTATTAGTTTTACTTTACTCCTCATATATATGCAAAATCCTATTGAGATCGGACCACTATATCATATAGCTGCCATAGAAACGATCAGTCAAAAATTAAGTTGGTGTATGAAAAATATTCTGTTTTTCAAGATATCTTGACCAAACTCGGCATTTATTAGTTTTACTTTACTCCTCATATATTTGTAAAATCTTATTGAGATCGGACCACCATATCATATAGCTGCCATAGAAACGATCAGTCAAAAATTAAGTAGGTGTATGAAGAAATATTTTGTTTTTCAAGATATCTTGACCAAACTCGGCATTTATTAGTTTTACTTTACTCCTCATATATTAATAAAATCTTATTGAGATCGGACCACTATATCATATAGCTGCCATAGAAACGAGCGGTCAAAAATTAAGTTGTTGTATGAAAAAATATTCTGTTTTTCAAGATATCTTGACCAAACTCGGCATTTATTAGTTTTACTTTACTCCTCATATATTTGTAAAATCTTATTGAGATCGGACCACTGTATCATATAGCTGCCATAGAAACGATCAGTCAAAAATTAAGTTGTTGTATGAAAAAATATTCTTTTTTCAAGATATCTTGACCAAACTCGGCATTTATTAGTTTTACTTCACTGCTCATATATATGCAAAATCCTATTAAGAGCGGAACACTATATATAACACTGCCATAGAAACGATCAGTCAAAAATTAAATTTATTTATGAAAAAATATTCTGTTTTTCAAGATATCTTGACAAACTCGGCATTTATTAGTTTTACTTTACTCCTCATATATTTGTAAAATCTTATTAAGATCGGACCACTATATCATATAGCTGCCATAGAAACGATCAGTCAAAAATTAAGTTGGTGTATGAAGAAATATTCTGTTTTTCAAGATATCTTGACCAAACTCGGCATTTATTAGTTTTACTTTACTGATCATATATATGCATAATCCTATTAAGAGCGGAACACTGCCATAGGAACGATCGGTCGAAAATTAAGGTTTTGTATGAAAAACATTTTGTTTTTCAAGATATCTTGACAAACTCGGCATTTATTAGTTTTACTTTACTCCTCATATATATGCAAAATCCTATTAAGAGCGGAACACTATATCATATAGCTGCTATAGAAACGATCAGTCAAAAATTAAGTTGGTGTATGAAAAATATTCTGTTTTTCAAGATATCTTGACCAAACTCGGCATTTATTAGTTTTACTTTACTCCTCATATATTTGTAAGATCTTATTGAGATCGGACCACTATATCATATAGCTGCCATAGGAACGATCAGTTAAAAATTAAGTTAGTGTTTGAAGAAATATTCTGTTTTTCAAGATATCTTGACCAAACTCGGCATTTATTAGTTTTACTTTACTGCTCATATATATGCAAAATCCCATTAAGAGCGGAACACTGCCATAGGAACGAACGGTCGAAAATTAAGGTTTTGTATGAAAAAACATTTTGTGTTCCAAGATATCTTGACAAACTCGGCATTTATTAGTTTTACTTTACTCCTCATATATATGCAAAATCCTATTGTGATCGGACCACTATATCATATAGCTGCCATAGAAACGATCAGTCAAAAATTAAGTTGTGTATAAAAAAATATTCTGTTTTTCAAGATATCTTGACCAAACTCGGTATTTATTACTTTTACTTTACTGCTCATATATATGCAAAATCCCATTAAGAGCGGAACACTGCCATAGGAACGATCGGTCGAAAATTAAGTTTTTGTATGAAAAAACATTTTGTTTTTCAAGATATCTTGACCAAACTCGGCATTTATTAGTTTTACATTACTTCTCATATATATGCAAAATCCTATTAAGATCGGACCACTATATCGTTTAGCTGCCATAGGAACGATCGGGGAAAATGATATTGATGTATGAAAAAACATATTGTTTTTCAAGATAAATCGACCAACCTTGGCATTTATTAGTTTTACTTTACTTCTCATATATATGCAAAATCCTATTGAGATCGGACCACAATATCATATAGCTGCCATAGAAACGATCAGTCAAAAATTAAGTAGGTGTATGAAGAAATATTTTGTTTTTCAAGATATCTTGACCAAACTCGGCATTTATAAGTTTTACTTTACTCCTCATATATTAATAAAATCTTATTGAGATCGGACCACTATATCATATAACTGCCATAGAAACGATCAGTCAAAATTAAGTTGGTGTATGAAAAAATTTCTGTTTTTCAAGATATATTGACTAAACTCGGCATTTATTAGTTTTACTTTACTGCTCATATATATGCAAAATCCCGTTAAGAGCGGAACACTGCCATAGAAACGATCGGTCGAAAATTAAGGTTTTGTATGAAAAACATTTTGTTTTTCAAGATATCTTGACAAACTCGGCATTTATTAGTTTTACTTTACTCCTCATATATTGTAAAATCTTATTGAGATCGGACCACTATATCATATAGCTGCCATAGAAACGATCAGTCAAAAATTAAGTTTGTATGAAGAAATATTCTGTTTTTCAAGATATCTTGACCAAACTCGGCATTTATTAGTTTTACTTTACTGCTCATATATATGCATAATCCTATTAAGAGCGGAACACTGCCATAGGAACGATCGGTCGAAAATTAAGGTTTTGTATGAAAAACATTTTGTTTTTCAAGATATCTTGACAAACTCGGCATTTATTAGTTTTACTTTACTCCTCATATATATGCAAAATCCTATTAAGAGCGGAACACTATAGCTGCTATAGAAACGATCAGTCAAAATTAAGTTGGTGTATGAAAAAATATTCTGTTTTTCAAGATATCTTGACCAAACTCGGCATCTATTAGTTTTACTTTACTCCTCATATATTTGTAAGATCTTCTTGAGATCGGACCACTATATCATATAGCTGCCATAGAAACGATCAGTTAAAATTAAGTTGGTGTTTGAAGATATATTCTGTTCTTCAAGATATATTGACTAAACTCGGCATTTATTAGATTTACTTTACTGCTCATATATATGCAAAATCCCATTAAGAGCGGAACACTGCCATAGGAACGAACGGTCGAAAATTAAGGTTTTGTATGAAAAAACATTTTGTTTTCCAAGATATCTTGACAAACTCGGCATTTATTAGTTTTACTTTACTCCTCATATATATGCAAAATCCTATTGTGATCGGACCACTATATCATATAGCTGCCATAGAAACGATCAGTCAAAAATTAAGTTGGTGTATAAAAAAATATTCTGTTTTTCAAGATATCTTGACCAAACTCGGCATTTATTACTTTTACTTTACTGCTCATATATATGCAAAATCCCATTAAGAGCGGAACACTGCCATAGGAACGATCGGTCGAAAATTAAGTTTTTGTATGAAAAAACATTTTGTTTTTCAAGATATCTTGACCAAACTCGGCATTTATTAGTTTTACATTACTCCTCATATATATGCAAAATCCTTTAAGATCGGACCACTATATCGTTTAGTTGCCATAGGAACGATCGGTGGAAAATGATATTGATGTATGAAAAAACATATTGTTTTTCAAGATAAATCGACCAACCTTGGCATTTATTAGTTTTACTTTACTTCTCATATATATGCAAAATCCTATTGAGATCGGACCACCATATCATATAGCTGCCATAGAAACGATCAGTCAAAAATTAAGTAGGTGTATGAAGAAATTTTTTTTTTCAAGATATCGTGACCAAACTCGGCATTTATTAGTTTACTTTACTCCTCATATATTAATAAAATCTTATTGAGATCGGACCACTATATCATATAGCTGCCATAGAAACGATCATTCAAAAATTAAGTTGGTGAATGAAAAATATTCTGTTTTTCAAGATATCTTGACCAAACTCGGCATTTATTAGTTTTACTTTACTGCTCATATATATGCATAATCCTATTAAGAGCGGAACACTGCCATAGGAACGATCGGTCGAAAATTAAGGTTTTGTATGAAAAAACATTTTGTTTTTCAAGATATCTTGACAAACTCGGCATTTATTAGTTTTACTTTACTCCTCATATATATGCAAAATCCTATTAAGAGCGGAACACTATATCATATAGCTGCCATAGAAACGATCAGTCAAAAATTAAGTTGGTGTATAAAAAAATATTCTGTTTTCAAGATATCTTGACCAAACTCGGCATTTATTACTTTTACTTTACTGCTCATATATATGCAAAATCCCATTAAGAGCGGAACACTGCCATAGGAACGATCGGTCGAAAATTAAGTTTTTGTATGAAAAACATTTTGTTTTTCAAGATATCATGACCAAACTCGGCATTTATTAGTTTTACATTACTCCTCATATATATGCAACATCCTATTAGATCGGACCACTATATCGTTTAGTGCCATAGGAACGATCGGTGGAAATGATATTGATGTATGAAAAAACATATTTGTTTTTCAAGATAAATCGACCAACCTGGCATTTATTAGTTTTTACTTTACTTCTCATATATATGCAAAATCCTATTGAGATCGGACCACCATATCATATAGCTGCCATAGAAACGATCAGTCAAAAATTAAGTAGGTGTATGAAGAAATATTTTTTTTTTTCAAGATATCTTGACCAAACTCGGCATTTATTAGTTTTACTTTACTCCTCATATATTTGTAAAATCTTATTGAGATCGGACCACTATATCATATAGCTGCCATAGAAACGATCAGTCAAAATTAAGTAGTTGTATGAAGAAATATTTGTTTTTCAAGATATCTTGACCAACTCGGCATTTATTAGTTTTACTTTACTGCTCATATATGCAAAATCCCATTAAGAGCGGAACACTGCCATAGGAACGATCAGTCAAAAATTAAGTTTTTGTATGAAAAAACATTTTGTTTTTCAAGATATCTTGGCCTGAAGTCCCTTTTATTTAGCACGCAGCACATATGTGAAAACCAGCTGGATCGGACCACTATATCATATAGCTGCCATAGGAACGATCAGTCAAAAATTAAGTTGGTGTATGAAAAAATATTCTGTTTTATAAGATATCTTGACCAAACTCGGCATTTATTAGTTTTACATTACTCCTCATATATATGCAAAGCCTATTAAGATCGGACACTTTATCATATAGCTGCCATAGAAACGATCAGTCAAAAATTAAGTTGGTGTATGAAAAAATATTCTGTTTTTATAAGATATCTTGACCAAACTCGGCATTTATTAGTTTTACTTTACTCCTCATATATTTGTAAAATCTTATTGAGATCGGACCACTATATCATATAGCTGCCATAGAAACGATCAGTCAAAAATTAAGTTGGTGTATGAAAAAATATTCTGTTTTTCAAGATATCTTGACAAACTCGGCATTTATTAGTTTTACTTTACTGCTCATATATATGCAAAATACTATTAAGAGCGGTACACTATATCATATAGCTGCCATAGAAACGATCAGTCAAAATTAAGTTGGTGTATGAAAAAAAATTCTGTTTTTCAAGATATCTTGACCAAACTCGGCATTTATTAGTTTTACTTTACTCCTCATATATTTGTAAAATCTTATTGAGATCGGACCACCATATCATATAGCTGCTATAGAAACGATCAGTCAAAATTAAGTAGGTGTATGAAGAAATATTTGTTTTTCAAGATATCTTGACCAAACTCGGCATTTATTAGTTTTACTTTACTGATCATATATATGCAAAATCCTATTAAGAGCGGTACACTATATCATATAGCTGCCATAGAAACGATCAGTCAAAAATTAAGTTGGTGTATGAAAAAAATTCTGTTTTTCAAGATATCTTGACCAAACTCGGCATTTATGGTTTACTTTTCTCCTCATATATATGCAGAGCCTATTAAGATCGGACCACTTTATCATATAACTGCCATAGAAACGATCAGTCAAAAATTAAGTTGGTGTATGAAAAATATTCTGTTTTATAGATATCTTGACCAAACTCGGCATTTTTAGTTTTATATATATTGTAAAATCTTATTGAGATCGGACCACTATATCATATAGCTGCCATAGAAACGATCAGTCAAAATTAAGTTGGTGTATGAAAAAAATTCTGTTTTTCAAGATATCTTGACCAAACTCGGCATTTATTAGTTTTACTTTACTGCTCATATATATGCAAAATCCTATTAAGAGCGGTACACTATATCATATAGCTGCCATAGAAACGATCAGTCAAAAATTAAGTTGTGTATGAAAAAAATTCTGTTTTTCAAGATATCTTGACCAAACTCGGCATTTATTAGTTTTACTTTACTCCTCATATATTTGTAAAATCTTATTGAGATCGGACCACCATATCATATAGCTGCCATAGAAACGATCAGTCAAAAATTAAGTAGGTGTATGAAGAAATATTTTGTTTTTTAAGATATCTTGACCAAACTCGGCATTTATTAGTTTTACTTTACTGCTCATATATATGCAAAATCCCATTAAGGGGACACTGCCATAGGAACGATCGGTCGAAAATTAAGGTTTTGTATGAAAAAACATTTTGTTTTTCAAGATATCTTGACCAACTCGGCATTTATTAGTTTTACTTTACTCCTCATATATATGCAAAATCCTATTGAGATCGGACCACTATATCATATAGCTGCCATAGAAACGATCAGTCAAAAATTAAGTTGGTGTATGAAAAAATATTCTGTTTTTCAAGATATCTTGACCAAACTCGGCATTTATTAGTTTTACTTTACTCCTCATATATTTGTAAAATCTTATTGAGATCGGACCACCATATCATATAGCTGCCATAGAAACGATCAGTCAAAAATTAAGTAGGTGTATGAAGAAATATTTTGTTTTTCAAGATATCTTGACCAAACTCGGCATTTATTAGTTTTACTTTACTCCTCATATATTAATAAAATCTTATTGAGATCGGACCACTATATCATATAGCTGCCATAGAACGATCGGTCAAAAATTAAGTTGTTGTATGAATAAATATTCTGTTTTTCAAGATATCTTGACCAACTCGGCATTTATTAGTTTTACTTTACTCTCTCATATATTTGTAAAATCTTATTGAGATCGGACCACTGTATCATATAGCTGCCATAGAAACGATCAGTCAAAAATTAAGTTGTTGTATGAAAAAATATTCTTTTTTTCAAGATATCTTGACCAAACTCGGCATTTATTAGTTTTACTTCACTGCTCATATATATGCAAAATCCTATTAAGAGCGGAACACTATATAGATACTGCCATAGAAACGATCAGTCAAAAATTAAATTTATTTATGAAAAATATTCTGTTTTTCAAGATATCTTGACAAACTCGGCATTTATTAGTTTTACTTTACTCCTCATATATTTGTAAAATCTTATTAAGATCGGACCACTATATCATATAGCTGCATAGAAACGATCAGTCAAAAATTAAGTTGGTGTATGAAAAATATTCTGTTTTTCAAGATATCTTGACCAAACTCGGCATTTATTAGTTTTACTTTACTGCTCATATATATGCATAATCCTATTAAGAGCGGAACACTGCCATAGAACGATCGGTCGAAAATTAAGGTTTTGTATGAAAAAACATTTTGTTTTTCAAGATATCTTGACAAACTCGGCATTTATTAGTTTTACTTTACTCCTCATATATATGCAAAATCCTATTAAGAGCGAACACTATATCATATAGCTGCTATAGAAACGATCAGTCAAAATTAAGTTGGTGTATGAAAAAAATTCTGTTTTTCAAGATATCTTGACCAAACTCGGCATCTATTAGTTTTACTTTACTCCTCATATATTTGTAAGATCTTATTGAGATCGGACCACTATATCATATAGCTGCCATAGAAACGATCATTAAAAATTAAGTTGTGTTTGAAAATATTTCTGTTTTTCAAGATATATTGACTAAACTCGGCATTTATTAGATTTACTTTACTGCTCATATTTATGCAAAATCCCATTAAGAGCGGAACACTGCCATAGGAACGAACGGTCGAAAATTAAGGTTTTGTATGAAAAAACATTTTTGTTCCAAGATATCTTGACAAACTCGGCATTTATTAGTTTTACTTTACTCCTCATATATTTGCAAAATCTTATTAAGATCGGACCACTATATCATATAGCTGCCATAGAACGATCAGTCAAAATTAAGTTGGTGTAAAAAAAATATTCTGTTTTTCAAGATATCTTGACCAAACTCGGCATTTATTACTTTTACTTTACTGCTCATATATATGCAAAATCCCATTAAGAGCGGACACTGCCATAGGAACGATCGTCGAAAATTAAGTTTTTGTATGAAAAACATTTTTTTTTTCAAGATATCTTGACCAAACTCATTTATTTAGTTTACATTACTTCTCATATATATGCAATCATTAAGATCGGACCACTATATCGTTTAGCTGCCATAGGAACGATCGGTGGAAAATGATATTGATGTATGAAAAACATATTGTTTTTCAAGATAAATCGACCAACCTTGGCATTTATTAGTTTTACTTTACTTCCCATATATATGCAAAATCCTATTGAGATCGGACCACAATATCATATAGCTGCCATAGAACGATCAGTCAAAATTAAGTTGGTGTATGAAGAAATATTTTGTTTTTCAAGATATCTTGACCAAACTCGGCATTTATTAGTTTTACTTTACTCCTCTATATTAATAAAATCTTATTGAGATCGGACCACTATATCATATAACTGCCATAGAAACGATCGGTCAAAAATTAAGTTGGTGTATGAAAAAATATTCTGTTTTTCAAGATATATTGACTAACTCGGCATTTATTAGTTTTACTTTACTGCTCATATATATGCAAAATCCCGTTAAGAGCGGAACACTGCCATAGAAACGATCGGTCGAAAATTAAGGTTTTGTATGAAAAAACATTTTTTTTTTCAAGATATCTTGACAAACTCGGCATTTATTAGTTTTACTTTACTCCTCATATATTTGTAAAATCTTATTGAGATCGGACCACTATATCATATAGCTGCCATAGAAACGATCAGTCAAAAATTAAGTTGGTGTATGAAGAAATATCTGTTTTTCAAGATATCTTGACCAAACTCGGCATTTATTAGTTTTACTTTACTGCTCATATATATGCATAATCCTATAAGAGCGGAACACTGCCATAGGAACGATCGGTCGAAAATTAAGGTTTGTATGAAAAAAACATTTTGTTTTTCAAGATATCTTGACAAACTCGGCATTTATTAGTTTTACTTTACTCCTCATATATATGCAAAATCCTATTAAGAGCGGAACACTATAGCTGCTATAGAACGATCAGTCAAAAATTAAGTTGGTGTATGAAAAAATATTCTGTTTTTCAAGATATCTTGACCAACTCGGCATCTATTAGTTTACTTTACTCCTCATATATTTGTAAATCTTCTTGAGATCGGACCACTATATCATATAGCTGCCATAGAAACGATCAGTTAAAAATTAAGTTGGTGTTTGAAGATATATTCTGTTTTTCAAGATATATTGACTAAACTCGGCATTTATTAGATTTACTTTACTGCTCATATATATGCAAAATCCCATTAAGAGCGGAACACTGCCATAGGAACGAACGGTCGAAAATTAAGTTTTGTATGAAAAACACATTTTGTTTTCCAAGATATCTTGACAAACTCGGCATTTATTAGTTTTACTTTACTCCTCATATATATGCAAAATCCTATTGTGATCGGACCACTATATCATATAGCTGCCATAGAAACGATCAGTCAAAAATTAAGTTGGTGTATAAAAAAATATTCTGTTTTTCAAGATATCTTGACCAAACTCGGCATTTATTACTTTTACTTTACTGCTCATATTATATCAAATCCCATTAAGAGCGGAACACTGCCATAGAACGATCGGTCGAAAATTAAGTTTTTGTATGAAAAAACATTTTGTTTTTCAAGATATCTTGACCAACTCGGCATTTATTAGTTTTACATTACTCCTCATATATATGCAAAATCCTATTAAGATCGGACCACTATATCGTTTAGTTGCCATAGGAACGATCGGTGGAAAATGATATTGATGTATGAAAAAACATATTGTTTTTCAA